>CM061142.1:175598905-176056053 GCA_030789695.1 Scilla litardierei
CTCGCCAAACTCGCACTCCTCATGGATACTGAGTCTCCATTCAATAGGGAATGGGCACTCTCTTCATGTAGAGCGTGAAGTTTGCGGCCTTGAAAGTGTGTTATTTTTTTTGGCACACGGCCATTAAAGCATAATCACTTTCTCGATGAACGGGTGTCTCATCGGAGAAGATGGTGGCTACAAAACTTCTCATCGGAGAAGAAGATTGCCACGGAAGGGCATGGTGAATTGTCACCATGTAGTATGGCAATAGCATATCTCTTTGGTGCATGATCACCATGTCCATGTGGGTCATGGTGGCTATGCACCCCCCCTCCTCATTGAGGAAGGGGTTGGCTTCGGCCAATGACAACCAAGACCACCCCCTTCGGGGGGATGTGCGGCCGGACTCCAAGGAGGCCGGCCGACCGGCCGGCCAGGGCCTCGGCCAGGGCGGAGGCGCCCTGGCCTCGGCCAGGGCCGGGCCGAGGAGCCCTGGCCTCGGCCAGGGCCAAGCCGAGGAGGCCCGGCCCTGGCCAAGCCAGGGCCGCCGAGCCACGGCCTCGACCCCAAGGGGGGCCTGCATGGCTGGCCGTCGGTAGTTACCTGCGGCAAAGCCCCCTGCAAGGGGGGAGGGCCTGGATCCATACGGGGGGGAAATCCGACCTTGGCACGGCCACGGCTCGACCCCGGCAATGGCCGAGGCAGGCCACTACCTCCCGCTGCAAAATACGTTTTCAAAATACGTTTTCAAAATCGCTTTTCCGCTGCAAGTATAATAAGAGTA
Organism: Scilla litardierei; assembly: GCA_030789695.1. Lineage (NCBI taxonomy): Eukaryota > Viridiplantae > Streptophyta > Magnoliopsida > Asparagales > Asparagaceae > Scilla > Scilla litardierei. The sequence goes on from CM061142.1 coordinate 175,599,672, forward strand.
CTATTGTTTGATAAGTGATGTGGAAATATTGAAAGTTGTTCTAGATGGTGATTGGAATCGTAATGACCTTTCCGATTCTAGAGCAACATCTTCAATATTTTTCGAAAGTAACTTATCAAATGTAAAATTTATGCAATGTTGTGATCGAACTCTTTTTTATGTATTTTGCAGCATTTTAAAGCTAAAATGTCTTCCGCTACTAAGAACATCGTCGCTGAGTTGAACAAAGGTGAAAAACTCAACGGCGATAATTACAAACTGTGGTTCATGAAGATATAATATGTTCTAGAGGAGCAAGATGTGCTCGAAACTCTGACGAACATAATGATTGAACCTGATTTAGGCACTACGGCCCAACACAGAAAAGACAAGGAAGCTTTCGATGCTTGGTCTCGGAAGAACAAAATTGCTCGCATTACGTTGTTGTCAAGTATGGCCGACGACATAATGCGAATCTTCCGAGAATATGACCTAGCTATGGACATATGGTCCAAGCTAGAGGAGAAGTTTGGTGGCACCTCGGTGACCAAACTTCGCTCTTTAACTATAAAATTCGATTCGTACAAAAAAACGTCCAGATCATTCCATGGGAATGCATCTGCGACACATGGCGAATCTTATTTCAGAGTTAAAGGATGCAGGTCATATGATCACTGATGAGCAACAAATCCAAGCGGTCATACGTTCCCTACCAATCGAATGTGACAACATGAAGATGCATCTCACTCATAATAAGAGCATCAAGAACTTCAACGATGTCTCTAAGCACCTCGAGTTAGAGGAAGAGCGGCTTGCGGCCGCTAAGCCAAGTACAGAAGTGCACATGGTTGCTAGTTACTCACACGGGGGAAAGAAACGTAAACATCACTCGAAGTTTGCTCATTAGTATAAAAAGCAACCAGTGTCTACCAAGAAACCCAAACAAAAGGGTGGGAACAAGAAATGGCACAAGAAGAAGGACTTGAAGAAGATCAAGTGCTTCAAGTGCAACAAGTTAGGTCACTTTGCCCGTTCATGTGCGGATGGAGGTAACAAGGTAACTTGTCATAATACTAGTTACATTTGTGTTTCTAGTTCAATATTTCTTGTAGAATCTAATCCTTTTTGGATAATTGATTCAGGTGCCACCGACCACATAGCAAGGGACAGACGGTCCTTCGTGGAGTATCACCGGATACCCCAAGGAACAAAGTGGATATATGTAGGAAACAACACACGTGTTGAAGTGAAGGGTGTTGGGACGTGCAAGCTCGTCTTGGACAACGGCCGCACTATCTTACTTCATGATGTTCTCTTCGCTCCGGATATTCGAAGGAATATCATATCTGTGGTCGTCTTAATGGGTCTTGGTTATAGTTGGGTTTTTCATAATTGTAATGTGGATCTGTCTTGTAATAATTCTTTAATTGGTTCTGGGTATGTTTTTAAAGGATTCATTGTATTGAATACGATGTACGATTCCTCAAATTTTAATGAAAATTTCCTTGTTACAAATTCTTCGATTTATGAGTCAGATGTAATTTGTTGGCACGCAAGGCTTGGTCACATTGGACCAACACGTATGGATAGACTTACCAAACGTGGCCTTCTATCCAATGTTTCAAAGGTCGAAATGTCGACTTGCGAACATTGCCTTGTAGGGAAATCTTGTCGCAAGCCATTTGGAACCGGCACAAGGGCCGAGGTTCCATTACAGCTCATCCATTCGGACATATGTGGTCCGATGAATGTCAAGACAAGACGCGGGAAGTCCTACTTCATCACTTTTATTGATGACTTCACCCGATTCAGACATATCTATTTGATATCCCACAAAAATGAAGCATTAACCTGCTTTAAAAACTATATGAGTTTAGTGGAAAATCAATTAGATCGCAAGATTAAGGTCTTGCGAACCGATAGAGGCGGTGAATATCAATCAGCAAGTTGTAAGGAACTTTGTGATGAAAAGGGCATAGTTCATCAGATAACTATGCCTTATACTCCGCAACAAAATGGTGTTGCTGAAAGGAGGAATAGGACTTTAATGGAAATGGTCAGTTCAATGATGGTGCAAGCTAACTTGCCAATCACCTTTTGGGGTGATGCATTATTAACGGCTGCTTTCATCTTGAACCGCGTACCCTCGAAATCAGTTAGCTCCACTCCTTATGAGTTGTGGAACCAAAGGTCTCCTGACTTAAGCATTTTAAAACCTTGGGGGTGTGCATCCTATGCACATATTTCCTCCCAAAAGTATGGCAAACTTGGGCCAAGAGGGAGGAAATGTATCTTTATACGATACATAGAAAACTCCAAAGGTTATGTTTTCATTGGTCAGGAAGACAATGGGGGACTGATTGAATTTGAGTCGAGGGATGTTACTTTCTTGGAAAATGAGTTTCCAAGACAGGGCGAGATAAGTCATGACTTATCTCTATTTGAGATTTATGATCAAGAAGGATTACCTCATTCGAGTGGGAGAATTCTTGGTGAAGTCGAAAATACATTTCAACCTTCACCAATGGATGATACGAATGATGCGATTCCTATTCCACATAGGAATAATGATCCAAGTGGGAGCAATTCTAATCACATTCCAAGTGGGAGTAATATTAGAATTGATCCAACTTCGAGTCAACAAGGATTTGAAGAATCTCAAATGCGACGTAGTAGTCGTACAAGGTTAGATCCTCTAAGATTTGAGAATGAATTCCCACAAACCTTTGTGACTTTACTACAAGAAGATGACGAGCCTGCTACTTTCAAACAGGCCGTATCATGCCCTGCAAAAGACAAATGGATGGAAGCGATGAAGGAGGAATTAGAATCCATGAAAATTAACCGAGTCTGGGACTTGGTTGACTTACCCAGAGGACATAGAGCTATTGGGAACAAATGGGTTCTTAAGATCAAGCATAAGGCTGATGGTTCTATAGACAGATATAAAGCTCGCCTTGTCGCGAAAGGTTTTAGCAACAGGAAGGGATATACTACGAAGAGACCTTCTCACATGTTGTTCGTTTTACCTCGATTCGCTTAATTCTGGCTTTGGTAGCTTGCTTAGACCTCGAATTACATCAAATGGATGTAAAGACTGCCTTTCTCAATGGAGAATTGGACGAGGAGATCTATATGGAACAACCAACAGGGTTTGTAAAAGAAGGAAACGAACATAAGGTTTGTAAACTTCGTAAGTCCATATATGGTCTTAAACAATCCTCGAGGCAATGGTATATACGATTTCAAGAAGTTGTCTTATCAAATGATTTTACCATGCTTGATGAAGATAACTGTGTATATATTAAGAGGATCAAGGCAAGTATGTTATTATGTCTCTATATGTAGATGACATTTTAATATCCGAAAATGACAAGGGCTTTGTGATGGATATCAAGGCTTGGCTTTCATCAGTATTTGAGATGAAAGACATGGGAGAAGCCGCATATATCCTTGGAGTTAAGATTTCAAGGATTTGTTCGAAGAAACTTCTTTCTCTTTCACAAGAGACTTATATAAAGAAGGTTCTAGAACGTTTTAATATGCAGGACTGTAAGTCCATTGATACTCCTATAAGCAAATGCGATAATTTATGTCTGAAAATGCGTCCAAAGAACCAAAAAGAAAAGGAAATTATGGAAAAAGTTCCAAATTCCAGTGCAGTTGGTAGTCTTATGTACGCTATGATGTGTACAAGACCGTACATCTGTTTTGCTGTTGGAATGGTAAGTCGTTACCATTCCAATCCAGGGCAAGCACACTGGAAAGCGGTTAAGAGGATAATGCAGTATCTTAAAGGGACTACGGACTATGCTTTATGCTATCAAGGAGATGCCTTGAGGCTCGAAGGCTACACTGATGCTGATTGGGCGGGTGATCTCGATGAGCGACGATCGACCTCAGGACATGTTTTTCTACTCGGATCTGGTGCAATATCCTGGAGTAGCAAGAAGCAATCCTGCATCGCACTTTCAACTATGGAAGCTGAATTTGTAGCATTTAGCATGGCGGTCCAAGAAGCTGTTTGGCTTAGGAGATTCTTAGATAAGCTAATTAATGCAAGTGACTCAGGTGCTGTACCAATATACAGTGACAGTCAAGCATCTATAGCCTATGTCAAAGATCCAAAATTCCATTGTAAGACCAAACACATTGATATCCGCTACAAATTTGCAAAAGACTATGATAAGAACAAGAAGGTAGACATTAGGTACATATCTACGCATGAGATGATAGCGGATCCGCTTACGAAGGCGATCCCCAGAGATGTGTTTTACAAACACTTATCATCTCAAGGATTGTGTAAGAGCTGAGTTGTATCAATGTATATTCCCATGTCTATGAAAGATCAAATTTAATAAAAGAATAAGTTCTTTTCGACATTGCATGTGAGTTTCTTGAAAATGTTTGTGTACATTTCTTTTAATCTCAGCTATATTTTCTAGTATGTCAGACAGATTGAGGTTGGCTCTCTCACATGAGCAACCGCCTTTATTCTATCAGACGGATAAGATAAAGATGAGACATGTTTAAAGTCAAAATCGTCAGACGGATGATTTAGAGTCATGACTTAAACAAAATGGTCGTATGAAAGATCTGCATCATATGGATGCTTACAAAAGATCTAAGAGGATTTTTTAAATCTTATCTGTCTTATGCGGGATATGGGTCCAGGAAATTAATGAGTAGTAAAAGGGACTCAAAGTCAGACATTGTGGTGTATGATCATCATCCTTACAACATCATTAAGACATACGCTCCCTGGGAAAGGAGTGATGTTGTAATACGTATTCATACTACGTATGCATTTGGCCATTGGGTTAGAATAGTAATTTTGTTTACTATTATGTGAGATCCAAAGACCACATGGGTCTCAAACTTCTTACCCTTATGGACTCTAATTGGTTCCTTTAGATTTGACTGGGTGATCGCTGTCTTAGCATGTTGCTTATGGACTATGGTCAATTCGGTCCGGCGGGGCATGTTAGAAAAGCGAGTCAAGTCAAGATCGAAAGGATCGCAAGAAGAGGAAGATTAATTTCATATTCACATTTGGACTTTAGAGATTCAAAGCTGGCCAGCCAATTGTAATCCAGATGGGATTCAATTGTTGAATATAAAGTATAAGAAATATGAAGAAATAATCTAGGGTAAAGCATGCGTTGATCTACTCAACTTTGCACCCCAAGGAGTGTTGCGTATCTCTAACAAGTGTACAACAGCGGACTCTTTGCGCATGACGGTCACACGGTCTATTTCTCAGTATGATAAACAGAAGAACTAAAGGAAAAGATGTTTTCTTACAATCCCCTCAAGTGTGAGTGGGAGATGTTGGATATGGACGACATATATACACCCATGAGGGGATGTATGAGGGTCTATGAACCTCAGATGTCGCGTGCATGAAAGCATGTGCGAAGGGATGCCACTCGATAAGTGGAAAAAGTCACTTTATAAGTGCATAAAGGCACTTGATAAATGCATAAGGAAGAGGATAAGGAAATGTGTTAATATAGGCTAATAACCTTATAAGTAGTTATTTCCTACAATAACTACCCCCTTGACCTATAAATAGGACCCAAGGGTAAGGCTTTTAAGGCTAATCTTTCATGCCATAAGTTTGCATAAGGCAACTTATTTTTCCTCTTCTCCCTTCCATTAAGTTCTTCTTCCAAATAGAGATTTAGACGGTGAAACGCTGCTTTGATCCTCTGTGACAAAGTACCGACTGTTGTGGCGAATCCAAGGGCGAAGTTCAGAGACTATAGCGAAGCTTACGCTAACGTAAGTCTTTTCTCTATTTCGATCCTCTATCATCTTATGATGGGATCCGACAGAGCTACGCGCTCGCTCCCCCCCACCAATGAAGACCTCCGGGGCAAGCTTACGGAGCTTCGCCACCCAAACCGGAGCGCCATATGCGGGGTAGGCAACGTCCCAATACCCGTCCGACTATAGAGGCTGCGGGGAGGTGACGGCCCAATACATGCCCTCTCAAAGACTCCGGGACAGGAACAATCCTCGCCACCCAAACCGGAGAGGGGCACGAGCCGAGCTACGCGCTCACTTCCCCCACCAATGAAGACCTTCGGGGCAAGCTTACGGAGCTTCGCCACCTAAACCGAAGCGCCATATGCGGGGTAGGCGATGGCCTACCCGTCTGACTATAGAGGCTGCGGGGAGGCGACAACCCAATACCCGCCCTCTCAAAGACTCCGGGGCAGGACCAATCCTCGCCACCCAAACCGAAGAGGGGCACGGGCTGATCTATGCGCTCGCTCCCCCACCACCAATGAAGACCTCCGAGGCAAGCTTACGGAGCTTCGCCACCCAAACTGGAGCGCTATATGCAGGGTTGGCGACGGCCCAATACCCGTCCGACTATAGAGGCTGTGGGGAGGCGACGGCCCAATACCCGCCCTCTCAAAGACTCCGGGGCAGGACCAATCCTCGCCACCCAAACCGGAGAGGGGCACGGGCCGAGCTACGCGCTCGCTCCCCCCACCAATGAAGACCTCCGGGGCAAGCTTACGGAGCTTCGCCACCCAAACCGAAGCGCCATATGCGGGGTAGGCGACGGCCCAATACCCGTCCGACTATAGAGGCTGCGGGGAGGCGACGGCCCAATACCCGCCCTCTCAAAGACTCCAGGGCAGGACCAATCCTCGCCACCCAAACCAGAGAGGGGCACGGGCCGAGCTACGCACTCGCTCCCCCCACCAATGAAGACCTCCGGGGCAAGCTTACGGAGCTTCGCCACCCAAACCGGAGCGCCATATGCGGGGTAGGCGACGGCCCAATACCCGTCCGACTATAGAGGCTGCGGGGAGGCGACGGCCCAATACCCGCCCTCTCAAAGACTCCGGGGCAGGACCAATCCTCGCCACCCAAACTGGAGAGGGGCACGGGCCGAGCTACGCGCTCGCTCCCCTCACTGATAGAAGCCCCGGGGGTGCGAACATGCAACCGGGGCACGCGACTCGGTAGTCTTACCGCAAGCGCACGGTGTAGCAGCGAGCGGGTATCGAACACGAGGAGACCAAATGACAGTGTCTTTTTCAACTCACCTGGCTATAAGAACAGTCGAGAAATGTTCGCAATAAAGCGGTCACAGTCGTTCAATTGTATAAAAGAAATATCAAATTAATAAAGACGCCTAGGGGATAGGGAATCCCCGCTATAAACCGTATCCCGTCATTGTGATTCGTAGGTTTCACAATTGCTAGACTTGAAATTCAGGTGAACTAGTTGCAACTAAATGTAGAACCAAGCTCACGCTCTCCCGCTATTGCCGGTCTATAGCAAACCTAAGGTAGGGTCCAATCTCTTGCAAACCCTAACCTAGGCAAGCTAGCGTGAAGAACAACATCATCGTTCAATCGTATCTCGATCACACTCTCGTGCAAACTCGAGCTACGACCTAGGTTGGGATAGTTCCTACCCGTCCAATCTCTTGCAAACGGGTATTGGTATAGAATTGCAATCGAAAACCCTAGTTTCGGTCCAATCTCTTACAAACCGATTCCGGAGAAATCCAATTGTAACCCAATTCGAATTTCTAGGGCTTACTATCGAGTTGGGATCCAATCTCTTACAAATCCCAATCGGTATGAATCCCTAGCTATTCGTATTAAATCAATCCCAAACTAACCCTAATCAATCCTAGCAATAATTTCACCAATTCATCACAAATTAGAAATAGGGTTCGTAGGGTTCATCCCTACGCCCTAAGACGATAAAACTACTCACAATTTATAATGAAATTCAATAGAAATTCACAAATAAAATCAATAGAATTCATGGCAATATTCAATATATCAATAAAAATGGAGTTTTAGATAGAGAGAGAGACAAACCAATGAAGAATCAATAGCATCCAACAAAATAACACTTTTCTCTCCCCCTAAAACCTCAATCTAATCTCCTAAAAGTAATCTAAAAAAAGGCTGCAAAAAGTTCTGAAAAAGCTCCCTAAACTAGGTTAAAAACTGGGGTTAAATACCCCCCAAAATCGCCCAAAAAACTGTGACGAAAATGCCCCTGCGCAGCCTCAAAATCTCAATTTACGCTACAGGCAGCGCGGCTCACTCGGCCGAGTGACAAATGTCATTCGGCCGAGTGACAAACCCTGACAAATTCCAGTAAGTTCGGACTTTTGGGGGTCGGCTCCTCGGGAGTCACTCGGCCGAGTGACTTTCTTTGCTTTGGCCGAGGGGACTTCTTCACTCGGCCGAGTCGGAACTCGGGAGTCGACTGACAAATTACATTAAGTCTGGATTTTTTTGTTGCCGTCGTCTTGATGCCACTCGGGCGAGTGGTGTCTCCGTGGTTCGGCCGAAAGGGCTGGCGATGCTCGGCCGAGTGCATGCTGATACTCAGTCTGTCGTGTGTCCGATCTGGCCGGCCGAGCGGGCTCTCGATGGTCGACCGAGTGACTCCTTCACTCGGCCGAGTGACATGCTCAAAATGCCCAATCTTCTTATTTTTGCTCCCTCGTTGCTCCTACGACGTTCTTTCTTCTCCCACTCCTCTCCAACAGCAAAATTCCCCTCGAAGGAGTCACGGGTGACACTCCGGAGTGGGTGTATCTCAGAATCACTCCAAATCGCTCGAAATCTCCTGAAATTCGACAAAAACAAGAAATCGTGAAAAGCATCGCAATATTGCCGAAAAATCGTGAAAAGCGCGATTCGAGCGATCAAAATGGCATGCAAACATGCAGAAAAAAGGTGTAAAATATGGAGTGATCAAAATCCCCCAAGCTTATCTCTTACTCGTCCTCGAGGAAGATGAGTAAAAAGCGAACCCGGTGGATAAAGAAAATAGAAACGATGGAAAGGTGGAAAATGAAAATAAAAAGGAAAAACAAAATAGAAAACGAAGAAGGAAGACGCTAGATCATTTTTCTCAGGACGTGGGTTTTGCTTACTCATATAGCACGCATCGAATGTAAAACACATGTCAAAGACTTTTATTTCGATATCATAGTATAATGGTGCATTTGAAATAGAAAACCCAAGAATATCAATATGGCATGAAAAATGGAATAATTCTAGAATTGGCATCGTCTGAAGCATCTAAAGCGGTATACAATATCGTAGATAACACACTTTTCAATTGAATGCTTTCTATAAGGAGTATAAGAGATATCACACAAAAGAGTAGTAAGAATAGAAACGCGTGGTTTTCATGAAATGAATGCTAAGCGTAGATTTCTGGATTTCGTGAAACTTTAGCGATCTCACCGAGTATAAAATATTACTTAGCCTAGGTTGTCATGCACCGTCAAGTACTCACTCTCACACACATCATAGGATCCTCTCCCCCAAGCTTATCCATAAGCGTGGTGGCATATACAAAACAATATTTACTTTCCCCGTTTCTTATGAAGCTCCAAAAGTCAAAGAAATAAATAAATAAAAAGCAAAAGAGGGAAGAAAGAGAGAAAGGGTATGAGATGGGATCGTTTTCGAACTTCTTTTCTCTTTTCTTTTCTTATTCTCAAATCTTTTTTTCTTTTTTTTTCTTTTTTTTTGAATAACATATATACGCAAATGATCCCAAATCAAAAGAGAAGGATATACAAGTATTTTTTTTCTTTGGGTTTTGGGGAATTTGGAGCATGTGATATAATAACGGGGGAATGCCAATAATAGAATTGCTAAGGTGAGATTCACCAATGAATTTAAAATAGAGAAATAATGTTCAAGATATGTGGAGAAAGAAATAAATGTATCTCTCGGTTCACTCTATAGGACGTGCATGACAACTTCAGCAGGGTAATCTAATCTACTCAGTTTGATCTCAAAAAGTAAACTAATCCAGATTTGTCAATGCTAGCAAACATTCAATCAACCCGAAGTGAAGCGTACAAATCATGCAATAAGAAGTGATATGAGAAAAGAAAGCAGTACTCCAGATATAAGCATCAATGTGTGAATCTTGGTGTGTTTTCTACGATAGCATACATATGAATCATCAGACATCAGCTAATAATAGAATTTCATCCATTTTCGTACGGAAAAAGAAGTGGGTTACTATTTCAAAATGCAAAACAGGACATAGCATATGATATCAGAAACAAAAGCTGTGACATGACAAAATTAGCATGCATATAGAGAAAAGCTAACACCACGTCATCGTCATCACAGAAAAATCATCTCTAGCAAAAGATGAAAGAAATAAAGATAAAGGAAAACAAGACTATTTACAATGCAGCACACAAAGAAAATAAGAAAAACGTGATGCATGGTAAAAAATGAAAAAGTGATGAAAAATGGGTGCAAAAGCGGAAAAAACGTGAAAAAACTAAAAATAAAGGTGATAAAAGCAAAAAGTGTGAGAACTCACTCCCCCAAGCTAAAGTGCACAGTGTCCTCAATATGCAAAGTGTGGCACACCGAGAGACGTGAAATGGGTGGGGAGGGTGAGGGTGTATGCATGATAAAAAGAAAAAAAAGAAAAAGAAAATGAAAAGAAAATATGATGATGTGAAAGATGCATGCAAAGATCGGAGTGATGCAGATAATGTGTCACCAAAAATAACTCTCCTTCTCTCCCAAAAAAGAAGATATATAATGATGTGATCAGAGTAGGGAAAAAATAGAGCGGGGAGGAGGGGGGCCAAAAATATATCGACATGACCAGCAGAGAATGGGCAGCATAACGACAAAAAGGTCGATGGCATCAAGGGTGTGCCTAAGCTGGTGGTGCTGCACCATCTCTGTCCTGTGGCGGAGGTGGTGGTGGAGGTGGTGGTCGAGGTGTCGGCTGGGTGGGTGGGTGTAGTGGAGGGAGTCGCGCCACTATCTGATTCAGGCAAGCCTGAATATCGGGAAGCATGGCGACGTGTGACTCCATGGAACTGACCGCGTCAGAGAGAGCCCTAAAATCGCCTCTGAGTCCACTCACCGCCCCCTCAAGAGCACGGATGCTCTGAAGTAGAGCGTCAGGGGGTGGTGGAGCGGAGGGACGAAAAGGTCTAGGCTGTGAAGGCCGGGGCTGTCTGATACGGGCAGTGTAAGTAATCGGGCCAGCAGGCATGTGTGGAAAAGGTGATGTGCTCACTAGTGGATGCCCAGCCTCCGTGCGAGGCTGGGATGCATGCTGGGACAAGGAGGCAGTAGCAGTAGTGGTGGAAGAAAAAATCGGTGATGAGGCAGCAAGAGAGGTCAGTGACACAGGTGTGAGGACAGACGTCACGACACTCTCGGATAGGACAGCTGCGGTGGAGACAGAAGGGTCGACCACTGGGGAGGAAGTGTAAGGACCAAAAGGTGACACCCCAGAGGACATCAAACTGGACAGGGTCCCCACGACGACAGCGAAGGAAGGCTCGCTGCTCTCTAGGATAGTGGGTGGACGCTCGGGAAGAAGTGAGGAAATAGGCTCAACCGAGATAGGCACAGCAGTGGTGGGGGTGGTGGTGGACGTGGTGGACGGCGCAGCAAGGGTACTCCCGACACTGGCAGAAGTGGGGACAGAAGTGCCGGGAGGTGCAGAAAGTGCAGGCTCGGGCTGAGGGATCACGGGGTCAGCAGGGTGTGTAGGGGGTGCCAGGTCAGCACCCTTGGCCTCAAGTACATAGGCAGCTGGGATGAGGAGATCCATCGCTGGGATCCAATCCTCATGGGCCGGTCCTATATGTGTCCGAGCGAGGCTTGGGAGGATCATGTAATCATCACTGTAAGGACCGTGCAACCACACCAAGTGCCGCTGGCCATGGGGACGAAGCATCTTCATCCGGGCCATGACGTCTATCGAGAGTGCAGTGGGGCCCGGGGCTCGTCTAAGGTCAGCAGGTAGGTCCACGCCGGTCATCAGGGCTAGCAAAGTAATCATACTGCCGCAGCAAATAAGTGAGCAAGCGCCCATCGAAATGATGATGCGGTCTAAGAACCAGCTAGCAATATCAATCTCAACGGCGGGGACCAGGTCATCGCTATCCCTATCGAGAACTCTGGGGCGAGTCATCGCGTAGAGCATATAGAGCTCAGGCGTAGACATCGTCCCAGGCTCGTACCTCGCCAAGAAAGTGGTCGCCATGAGGCGCTGGGCTATGCGGAGGCAGGGGTGCAGGATGGCTGAGGCCTTGGCCCTACTAGGGTCAAAGCCATGGTGAGAGCCCGTGATACGTGTCCAGAACGTGGAAGTGTCAAATGATGGTGGTGGGATGTGAGTGGGTGCATAGGCTCGGTCGGGGACGGGGACAGCGGGCCACTGGAAGAATGCACGAAGCATGTCGAGAGTGACCTCGTACTCTCGATCCATAAGGCGAAATGTGCATCCTCCAGGGGTCCGGGCGATCGAGCTAAGTACCTCAAGTGTCGGACGGACGTAGGTGTCCACCGACACAGACAAGAAGTCGTGCCAACCCACGTTGTGGTACAACGTGAGCATCCCCTCTAGCACCCCTAGGCGGTCAAGGTCTGCTAAGTGCGCGAACCTAGAGGGCACTATAGATCGCTGGGCGATACGCTCAAATCGGACGCGCTGTGCATCGTCTCTGAACGTGATCCCCAGCGGCCTAACAACGGGAGCCGGTGGTGGGATATGATCGACGGGGATATACTGTGCGTGGATGGGATCGGCGGGAAGCAGCTGTGTGGGGGGTGGTGGACTAGGTGGAGGGGAGTCCTCCCTAGCGTGAGAGGGACCGGCGTCATCGGTCCTCTTCCGCTTGGAAGAGGCTCCCCGCGTGCGTGGCCTAGTGCGGGGCGGCATGCATGCTGCGAGTGCTCACCCAATAAAAATATACCGCGGCGTGCTCAATAAAAGGGACGAGTGTACCTGAACACGCCGCGAGAGCGAATCAGCAAGTGTGGGCGAAGAGCGCCGCCTCCGCGAAGCTAAAAGTGCGTCCTGAAGCTTCCCTAGGCTCCCCCAGGCTCCCCCAAGATAGCCTGCAAATCAAACAACGATATCAGCGGATAATATTCAAAACACATGAGGGAGATGTGGTATAATAGATAGATAAACAAATTAATTTGGGTTAGGGGCTCAACGGGCGTACGGATCGTCAAAAATGGGGAGAAAAAGGAGTTTTACGCTAAATAGGGGATCGCCAGAGGTCGGCCAATGGTGGGGGGTGTCACCGGAGGACGGGGCGTCGACGGTCGGACGATCGCCGGCGGTGGTCGGTCGATTGGGCCGGCGGCGAGGTGATTCGGGCGAAGGAGGGGTGCGATCGCGGGCGAGGAGATGAATAGTCGCGGGGCTCGGGCGGAAATTGGGAGTTGGTCGCGTTGAAATTCGCGCCGAGCCCGCAGCGGCTTATATAGGTGCAGATACGACTCGGCCGAGTGACTATGTTGCTTGGCCGAGTGACGTATCGATAAAAAAATTTAAATTTCCCCCCGCCACTTATGACTCGACCGAGTGGCTTCTGGTCACTCGGCCAAAGGGAGAAAACTCCTTCGGCCGAGTGGCACAGGCTACTCGGCAATATTTAGGCTAGGAGGGTATCCGTTTCCCTCGGCCGAGCGACTAAACGTACTCGGCCGAGTGACAGTAATACGAAATGCACAAAAAAGACAGAGAGTTGGGTTCAGCAGACTTCCCTTGTTGGTGCCCCACTCGGCCGAATGGGGTCCTTTGCTCGGCCGAGACGCATATGATACTCGGCCGAGTGACGTGCTGTTTTCTGCTTCGGGGCTCCGTTTTCGCTCTACTCTCTGTTTTTCTTCCTCCAGTTGGGTTCTTCCTCCTCCCAAGGCCTGAGCACATTCCTGCAGCGCTCTTCCTTGCCTCTATCTTCCTCCATACGAGAGATATCCTTTTCTCCTCTCCTGTCATAGAAATTAAGACCCGTTATCACGATTTTTATGGGCAAAAAGACTCAAAACACTAATAAAGTCTAAAATAAAAATGAAGACCAAAATAAAAAGAATGCAAAAAACCGTCGGGTTGCCTTCCGACAAGCGCTCGTTTAAGGTCTTGAGCTCGACCCCTTTGGATTTTTCAATTAACGCTTGATGTTGGGTGCATATGAGATGCACCCGTCGAACTTGCCGGGAAGACCGCTCGGATTTGGATCGTGGTGGTGTGTGGCCTTCCTCAGCGCCCCTTCATCGTGAGCAATGTTGGGGGATGGCTCTGATCGCGCCCGGGCGTACACCCAAAAGAGCGACCGTGTAGTTTTACCGCAAGCGCACGGTGTAGCGGCGAGCGGGTATCGAACACAGGGAGGACGTATGACAGTGCCTTCTCCGAACAACCTGGCTATTAGGACAGAAGAGTAGGAATTTGCCTTTCGGCGATGTTATCACAATCGTCAAATAATGTAAAAAGATATAAAAATCAAATAAAGACGCCTAGGGAATAGGGAATCCCCGCTACTCACCGTATCTCGTCAATGTGATTCATCGGTATTACGATTGCTAGGGTAGAATTCCAGGTGAACTAGTGGCAACTGAATGTGAAACCTGGCTCACGCTCTCGCGCTATTGCCGGTCTATAGCGAACCTAGGTTCGGGTCCAATCTCTTGCAAACCTTAGCCTAGGCAAGCTAGCATTAGGATCAACATCATTGTTCAATCGCATCCCGAGCCCACTCTCGTGCAAACTCGGGCTACGACCTAGGTTGGGATAGTTCCTACCCGTCCAATCTCTTGCAAACGGGTATCGGTATAGAATTGCAACCGAGAACCCTAGTATCGGTCCAATCTCTTGCAAACCGATACTACGGAAACTCAATTTCAACCCAATTCGGATTTCTAGGGTTTCCTATCGAATTGGGATCCAATCTCTTGCAAATCCCAATCGATATGAACACCTAGCTATCCGTAATATATCGATCCCAAACTAACCCTAATAGCAATTCTAGCAATAGTTCTACCAAATCATCACAAATCGGAAATTGGGCTCGTAGGGTTCATCCCCACGCCCTAAGACGTAAAGACTACTCACAAATCATATCACAAATGAAAGAATAATCAATTGAAATAGCAATAGAATTCATGGCAATATTCAAAATAACAATAAAAATAGGATTTTTAATGAAGAGGGAGACAAACCAATATCTTTCTCCAAGAATCCAACAAAATAAACCTTTTCTCTCCTCTCCAATCACAAGAATCAAAAACTAAAAAGTCTAATCTAAAAGGCTGTAAAAAGCAAGGGAAAAAGCTCCCCTAACTAGGTTAAAATCTGGGGTTAAATACCCCCCAAAACTGCCCAAAAATTCGTGACCAAACTGCCCCTGCGTAGCTCAAAAATTGTGATTTCCGCTACAGGCAGCGCTGCTCACTCGGCCGAGTGACAAAAGTCGCTCGGCCGAGTGAGAGACCCTGAGAATTTCCAGTAAGTCTGGGGTCTTGGGGGTCTTTACTTCGGAGGTCACTCGGTCGAGTGAATTGTCGTCACTCGGCCGATGGGCTTCTCTTCACTCGGGCGGTCGGCAATTGCCACTCGGCCGAGTGGGTCTTCTGATGCTCAGACTGACGAAAAACAGTAAGTTGGCTCTTTTTGAGGGGCGTCATCTGAGTGCCACTCGGGCGGACGGGGTAAGTCACTCGGCCGAGGCGGCTTCTGATGCTCGGCCAAGTGCACACTTGGAGAGTGTCCGATCTGGCCGGCCGAGCGGGGTCTCGCTAGTCGGCCGAGTGATTCCTTCACTCGGCCGAGTGAGACACTAAAAATGCCCATTCTGAGTGTTTTTGCCTCCTCGTCGCTCCTACGACGTTCTTTCTTCTTCCGCTCCTCTCCAATCTGAAAATACCCCTCAGGGAAGTCTTCGGTGACAATCCGGAGTAGGTGTATCTTGGAATCACTCCAAATCGCTCCAAATCTCCTGAAATACGACAAAAACAACAAATCGTGAAAAGTATCGCAATATTGTCGATACATCGTGAAAAACGTGATTTGATCGATCTAAATGGCATGCAATCATGCGGAAAAAGGTGTAAAATGTGGAGTGATCAAAATCCACCAAGCTTACCTCTTTGTCACGACCCGCTTCCCAAAACTGGAGGCGAGACGTGAGAAGGTCCGCACGAGAGTGGAGCTGTGAAGCCCCAAACCCGATAAGCGTCAATAAACCATAAGCAGGTCCCTGTAAACACAAACGGAACAACAATAATAACACAAGGAGAGACAGAAATAAAATTCTCACATCTCATAATGTCCAACACGGAAATAAGTTCAACATCCAGAAAAGCCACCAGGCTAAAAGAAAGAGTCTAAAGGCCCAGAACAAGGCCAACAAAAACAACAACGCAGCAAAGTATAGGTGCTACGCACCGACAACAAAACAGCAGTCTAACAAAAGGAAAACACAACGAAGACACTAGGACTGGTCCCCAGTGTCCACGTACTCCCCGTCAAACACAAGCTCGGGCTCGGCGTCAGCAAACACCTCGTCCTCAACAAGGGACTCAGGCTCGAGATCTAACATGTGTCACCCAAAAGAGAGAGGGGCACATGTCAGCAAGTCTAAAAGACTTGGGCAAGGAAACTGGAGGTAAGGGAAACTAGCAACCTAGCAGTTATAGTATGATGCATGGCAAAACAAGTAAAGTATAGAAGTGACAAGTAAAGTACAAGTAGCAGGTAACAAGTGGTAGTTGTGACATGAAATGTCAAGTAACAAGTACAAGGGATCACTCAACGAGTGCCCTATTGCCCGCAGGCTGTGCTCAAGTACAAGTCAAGGAAATCACGTCAAGTAAACACGTCGTGCACAGAGATTCCGCCTGTTGGCTAGAGTGGCTGATCGGGCCAACTCTTAAGCTCAAGTGACCGTTTATCTCTACCCCTCCCAAGTGTGTCGAGCCAGGGCATTACCCCCGAACATGGATTGCTCGCTTCTGGGACATGAGCCAGGAAGTGTGAATAACACGTATGGCATAGGGTTATGCCCACGTATAGTGGGTGCCTAGCCGGAAACTAGTAGGTCGGGCGTTGGCTATCAACCAACACATGGCCCGCTTCAGGAACACGAGCCAGGAAACACAAGTATTGTAGCGTGTGCTACGAATGCAACATACAACATGGATAGCATGGATGACAATGTATTCGCGTGCCGATAATCAAAATTAAACATGACATGGTAATTGTGCAACATGGTAAACGACGGTCCTAGCTTCGTTGTCAAGCTAGTTCCGGAATTGCGTCTAGGCGAGTATCATTTCGTCGCCTAGTCTCTTTTACGCCTACAATAAGCAAATGGCCTAAAACATGGCCCAAACCCTAAGTGGCAAGTTTCACTTGCCTAGCACCGAGGATGACGATCAACGAGGGTTCGCCTCACGGATGCTAATCTACGGGGAAATCGCTGTTATGGGGAAACAATCATCAAAACAACATTCATTTCATTAGGGTTTCATAAAAATACAAATAGGTTATGAAAACATCAAGAGATCGATTTCTTACCGTGAGGAGAAAATCCACCAAAACATATATTATAATATAATAAATCCGGATACATGAAAACCAGTCGTTACATCCTCCCCAACTTAAGAAAAATTCCGTCCTCGGAATTTCCCAACACTCACGTGTCCGGAAACAAAAGTGGGAAACGCTCTCGCATCTCATCCTCATTCTCCCAAGTAGACTCTCCAGGCGAGCCGTGTCGCCACATCACCCTCACCAGATTGACAACCTTGTTCCGAAGTGACTTTTGACGCCGGTCCAGAATCTGCACGGGATGCTGGTCATACGTCATATCGGGGCGAACGGTAATTGACCGGCGCCCCGTTTACGGTATGGGCGCGGTGTCGTTTTACCGCAAGTGCACGGTTAGTGTAGGCGGGTATATCGAACACAAGGAGGTGGATGGCTTGAGTGGCTACTAGCCTCGCCTAGGTCGTGTGCTAGCTACGCGGATAGTATCGGTGGAAGTGTAGAAATAAAAGAAAGAAATGAAAAAGACACGAAATGAATCCCCGCTAACACGGGCTAGAGCACTCATGACACTTGGCATTTGACTTGACCCAGGGTGAGACATTGCCCCAAAAGGTGGTACCTAGCATCCATGGCCCGATATTCCGGTCGGTGCCAAGCACGCTAGGCCTACCCGGTTCCGGACGGTGGGCATTCCCATGTCCATTAACACCTTCCGCAACCGGGAGCATTAAGGTCACAATGATATCTCCCAACACTTCGTCCAAGCCGCTCCCGCGCGCGAGGACTCGATGTCAACGCTCAGGGCATGAGCTATGGCTAGGGAGTCAACCGCCAAGTTTATTCCCCCTTGGCCCGACGGTCAGAGGCGGTCTTTCTCCCGCCAATGACAATGAAACACCCTCGCGTAACCCTAATGGCCAAATAGGTTAAATGTGATTTCTAGCAATACATCGAAGCGGATCTTGACAGGACAAGCACCGGACCCCAATCCCCAACATATCTAGTGTGTCACCATACGAATTGGACCCAGATTGCTAGAAATCCCCATTGACGCATTTCATCGAACATGTGCCATGCAACCAAGTCAAATGAAACAACCAAGCATCAATCCTACCCTAACCCGTATTCGGGTTCATCAAAACTACTCAATGATGAATAACATAAAAACAAACAGCACAAAAGAGATATAAACTTTCACCATCAAGCAAAATAAACACAATACAAACAATGGAGAAAAAGAGAGGAAAATACTTATCTTGAGTGAATCGTCAATCCAATACAAGACTTATTGAACAAAAGACCTAATCTAAAACTAACCTAGAACTCACCAGAGAAGGGGGACAAAAAGCCCTAAAAACTCCAGAAGAATCCCCCCAAAGTCGTGCTCCAACTTCCCTTTTATAAGCCCCCTCAAAACCCAACCGGTTCGGGTTCAAAACTGTCGAAACAGGCCCACCCGATCGGGTGGAAACTCACCCGATCGGGTGGACTAAACAGAAAGCTCAAATTCGCAGAAAGAGATATCACCCGGTCGGTTGACAAGTCAACCGATCGGATGAAATGAAAATTCAGACTGCTGCCAATTTCAGCACACAGCTGCGCTCAGAAAATTCCAGAAAAATCTAGAAAAATCGGATTTGGGCATGTGACCTATCGTTGGAAAGCTAACAACGAAGCCGATGCTAGAAAAATAAGAGATCACCCAAAATCCTTCTGGAATGATAGCAGATCTTCAATGAATGAGCAGCGGTGAGCGAAAGGGGATGGAAAGGCCACCCGATCGGTTGAAATGTCAACCGATCGGGTGAGCAGCTTGTTGCTTTGGCCGTCGCCTTCGGGAGCTTCAACCGGGCGCAAAGGAGAGCGGGTGGCGTGACCGGGTTGTCGTTCGGAGGAATCGGCTACAGATGAACCGATCGGGTGAAGGTCACCCGATCGGTTGGGATTAAGCTTCAAATTCCCGAGAACTCTGTTGGGATGAACCGGTCGGCGAACCGGTCGGTTGACTTTTCACTTCGCTCCAACTTCAGTCCGGGTCGTGCACGCATGCATCACCCGATCGGTTGGCTGTGTCCAACCGATCAGGTGGGGGCTGAAAAGTGGCAATCTTGGTCGTTTGACCCCCTGGATCACGCGTGACTCCTCCCGTTGCTCCGGGGATTCATGATATCGTAGTTTTATGTCCCAAATGCTATAAATTCCTGCAAATATACAAAAACAAGGAAAAGTGAAAGAAAACAAGAAAACACGAGAAAACGAATAAAAGACGACGGTAAATAACGGAAAAACACGGGAGAAAACGTGCGCAAATATATGAAATACAAACGCACGTCAAAATCCCCCAAGCTGAACTCTTCCTCGTCCTCGAGGAAGACGAGTGAGAGTAGGAGCTCGGAGAGAGAAAATAGAGAGAAAGAGAGAAAAAGAAAACTCTATATCCTAGATCACCCGTTAGGGCCAACAAAATCAAAAACGACACACCAAGCAAGCAAACGCCAAATCACATCACTAAACCAAGGAATACGAGTCCAGACAAGTGCCGTGGGCCCACACGGTGAAGCGCGAGTGAGTGTGGTCGTGTGCTAGCAGAAGGTGTCACTATCTACATTGTGCAATAAAGCTCCATATACACATACCCAAAGAAAGACCCAAATATCGATTCAATTTGAAATTGCGGTGAATATTAGCTCAAGCATGCATGAGAAGAGTATAAGAATAGAAGCGTATCATGCATCGGGGACTCCACAGCTAGGGACTAGGAAATCACCACACTATAGCCTAGGTAATCGCTAGAAGGTCCCTATGCCAAGTGTTTTCAAAAACGATGGAGGTTGAGAAGATGTGGAGTAGAACACTCGGTGCAAATTCTCGCCTTCCCCTTATTCACGGCAAGTAGGAAAATATTCACACTGGAATTTTTTTTTTGGGTTTTGGGTATTTGTATTTTTTTTTTCTTTTCTTTTCATTTCTCATTTTTTGGGTTTTTCTTTTCTTTTCTCCTTTTTTTGGATTTTTGGGAATTGGGATATTTACATGTGACTCTCCCAAGTGGGAGAACAGTACACGACGAGGGGATTTGCACCAAGTAAAATAAAAATGAAATCGGATTCTAAACACTTGGACAAAGGAGATATTTCTCGCTAATCAGAGCATAGGCTAAATGGGTTATCCTAGTCCTTATTTGTGGAATCCCGACACATGCGAATTGAAATATACGATATAAATATAGCATGCATATAGAAGCAGATAGTAGAAGCAAATACCGCATATTCAAATCGAAGCATGATAATCTAGGGGTCAACCAAGGATAGGTATATAAAACATAATCACAAGGTAGAAGCACATCAAACAGCTAGGCACGACGCACGACTCACAAAAAGCTAAGTGGACCCGCGATGCATGAAATGCAAGAGGACTCGATATCCTAGGGTTAGTGAATGTGATTATCGAAGCTGTGCAAGGTGCGCGTGTGATTTTCGTGGCAATTCATCATAGGGTTCATCTCTAGGAGAAAGAGATAAAAAGAAGAAAAGAAAAAGAAAAAGAAAAACACGGAGAAAAACGACTCAAATAACGAAGAAAAAGAGACAAATGACGCACGAAGTGCGACTCCCCCAAGCTGAAACTTGTATTGTCCTCAATGCAATAGTAGTGAATATGAGAGGGCAATGAAAATGGGGGGGGGGGGGAGTTACGCACCGACACAAAAAATAAAAAACACGAAAAACACACGAACGAAACTGGAAAATAAAGAGAAAGAAACATACAAAATAAAAGATATAAAGCGCAACGAAGGACTCAAAAACACAAACACACGACAACGACACATGAAAACATGCACACAAAAGTCGATTTCCCCCAAGCTGAACATGACAATGCTAGCAAAATGATATGACCAATGGGGATGTAGAGATATGCTAGGGGGAAAATCGGAAAAGAAAGAAATCAGAATGCAGGAGAGACAGTGCTCGTTCTCCTCGGAAGAGGATGTGGGGTGAAATGATTGAAGGGCACGACATGAAGGGTTATTAAGATGCAAAAGCAAATCCTAGATACGCTCCCCTCGCTAATGAGAGGAGACTAGATTATTCAAACCTAAACTAGAAAGCAGTAAAATTTTACACTACTGGATTAGGATACACCTGAGCATAGGCGGATCCAAGATCTGAAGTGGGGCAGGTAGCTGCTCTAACTGCTCCTTCTGTGGCTCCGCCAGAAGCGCTGTGCCACGTATGCCAATGGACCCAAGCAATGCACCTCCAAGCATCCCTCGTAGGTGTCCACCTGTGACCTGCAAAGGACGAGGTGCATTAGTCCATGGCAAAAAATCTTTCCCCAAAATAAAAGTATCCCAGAGATAATCGTCAAAATAAGATGGAAAAATAGTGAAAGTGTGACGAATACTCCCTGAGAATGGGTCGCTATCCTCTGTACTAGCGACGACCAAATCCTCGCTCTCCATAAGAAGTGGCTCTCCAGGTGGTGACACACCGCAGCATACCTCAGGGGACGTAGATCCTGTGTCCTGCGAGAGATATGGTATGTCAAATATATACGAGTCTAAAGAAATAGGAAGTGAAAAGCGAGACTCAAAAGTGGAGTGAGAGTGAGTATGAAAATCTCCCTGAATAGGGGCAATATGCTCAAGTAGATGCTCAGCCGCAGAAGAAGTGGAGCGTGACGGTAGAGGTAGATGGGGCTCGGGCTCCATGGAGTGGACCATCGTATCCAAGCCCTCATGCACGTCCTCCTCAATGATATGCTCATACTCCACCATCTGCCCGATGTCTTGAATGACATCCTCATGGTTGACCACAGACCAAGGAGAAAGCTGTGACAGAGATGGCTGTGGAGGTGGATGTGGAGCGGACCCCTCGTATGTGGTCATGGTGTCCTCGTCCTCACGCACATCCTCCTCGCCGGTATGCATAATCTCTGTAAACTCCTCAGTGCTCTCATAGGACTCATGTGGGGTATCCAAATCAAGACAAGAAATCTCTCCCACAGATCCTAGAGACATCTCCTCATCCTCACTATCATCATCAAAAAATGCTTCGTCATCCAAGTGGTAGTGATGGAAAAATGGGGTATCGGCTTGAGATGTGTCTATGGTGGCCGATGGCATGGTGGTCTCAACCATGAAAGTGGGTATATCCTCTCCTTCATCCCCTCTCCTCGGTGTCGGCTCGGTGATTGGTACCATTAAGTTTTGTAATATTTGGCCTTGGTTAAACATGGCACTTTCAAGGAGAGACACGAGGCTTGATTCTTCTTGTGTTTGTGGAGGGGTATAAGGTTGAGGAAATGGATGGGAGGTGTTTGGGCTAAGGTTGTGGGAAAATGTTTGGCCTTGGAGTGGGGGGAGGCTCTCGAGCATAAATGGGCAATCATAATACACATGCCCCGCCATCCCATAAGTCTCACAAACCACAACCGAATAAGGATTGTATCCTCCCATCTGAGCATCGAAATTTGATCTCCACATGGTTATACCAAAGATACCTGGACAACAAAAATAAGAAAACTAGAGAGGATCGTCAATAGTACAAGAAAATAACAAAAAGATAATATAATGGTGGGGGGAGAAATTTCTCGGTTATTGAATATATTTTTTTTTCTAAAAAAAAGAAAAAGAAATTTCTTTTTTTGTGTTTTTATGCGTAGTCTACCGAACCCAAACTAAGCTAATATCAAACCGAACGCCTCCCCGGCAACGGCGCCAAAAACTTGACCGGCGCCCCGTTTACGGTATGGGCGCGGTGTCGTTTTACCGCAAGTGCATGGTTAGTGTAGGGTGCGGGTATATCGAACACAGGGAGGTGGATGGCTTGAGTGGCTACTAGCCTCGCCTAGGTCGTGTGCTAGCTACGCGGATAGTATCGGTGGAAGTGTAGAAATAAAAGAAAGAAATGAAAAAGACACGAAATGAATCCCCGCTAACACGGGCTAGAGCACTCATGACACTTGGCATTTGACTTGACCCAGGGTGAGACATTGCCCCAAAAGGTGATACCTAGCGTCCATGGCCCGATATTCCGGTCGGTGCCAAGCACGCTAGGCCTACCCGGTTCTGGACGGTGGGCATTCCCATGTCCATTAACACCTTCCGCAACCGGGAGCATTAAGGTCACAATGATATCTCCCAACACTTCGTCCAAGCCGCTCCCGCGCGCGAGGACTCGATGTCAACGCTCGGGGCGTGAGCTATGGCTAGGGACTCAACCGCCAAGTTTATTCCCCCTTGGCCCGACGGTCAGAGGCGGTCTTTCTCCCGCCAATGACAATGAAACACCCTCGCGTAACCCTAATGGCCAAATAGGTCAAATGTGATTTCTAGCAATACATCGAAGCGGATCTTGACAGGACAAGCACCGGACCCCAATCCCCAACACATCTAGTGTGTCGCCATACGAATTGGACCCAGATTGCTAGAAATCCCCATTGACGCATTTCATCGAACACGTGCCATGCAACCAAGTCAAATGAAACAACCAAGCATCAATCCTACCCTAACCCGTATTCGGGTTCATCAAAACTACTCAATGATGAATAACATAAAAACAAACAGCACAAAAGAGATATAAACTTTCACCATCAAGCAAAATAAACACAATACAAACAATGGAGAAAAAGAGAGGAAAATACTTATCTTGAGTGAATCGTCAATCCAATACAAGACTTATTGAACAAAAGACCTAATCTAAAACTAACCTAGAACTCACCAGAGAAGGGGGACAAAAAGCCCTAAAAACTCCAGAAGAATCCCCCCAAAGTCGTGCTCCAACTTCCCTTTTATAAGCCCCCTCAAAACCCAACCGGTTCAGGTTCAAAACTGTCGAAACAGGCCCATCCGATCGGGTGGAAACTCACCCGATCGGGTGGACTAAACAGAGAGCTCAAATTCGCAGAAAGAGATATCACCCGGTCGGTTGACAAGTCAACCGATCGGGTGAAATGAAAATTCAGACTGCTGCCAATTTCAGCACACAGCTGCGCTCAGAAAATTTCAGAAAAATCTAGAAAAATCGGATTTGGGCATGTGACCTATCGTTGGAAAGCTAACGACGAAGCCGATGCTAGAAAAATAAGAGATCACCCCAAATCCTTCTGGAATGATAGCAGATCTTCAATGAATGAGCAGCGGTGCGTGAAAGGGGGCGAAAAGGCCACCCGATCGGTTGAAATGTCAACCGATCGGGTGAGCAGCTTGTTGCTTTGGCCGTCGCCTTCGGGAGCTTCAACCGGGCGCAAAGGAGAGCGGGTGGCGTGACCGGGTTGTCGTTCGGAGGAATCGGCTACAGATGAACCGATCGGGTGAAGGTCACCCGATCGGTTGGGATTAAGCTTCAAATTCCCGAGAACTCTGTTGGGATGAACCGGTCGGTGAACCGGTCGGTTGACTTTTCACTTCGCTCTAACTTCAGTCCGGGTCGTGCACGCGTGCATCACCCGATCGGTTGGCTGTGTCCAACCGATCGGGTGGGGGCTGAAAAGTGGCAATCTTGGTCGTTTGACCCCCTGGATCATGCGTGACTCCTCCCGTTGCTCCGGGGACTCATGATATCGTAGTTTTATGTCCCAAATGCTATAAATTCCTGCAAATATACAAAAACAAGGAAAAGTGAAAGAAAACAAGAAAACACGAGAAAACGAATAAAAGACGACGGTAAATAACGGAAAAACACGGGAGAAAACGTGCGCAAATATATGAAATACAAACGCACGTCAGTAATCTCCGAGAAATTCACAGCATGAGATGGATCGCTAATGTATCGACGAAGCTGCGATACATGGAAAACATTGTGAACTCCTTCCAAAGATGGCGGCAAGGCCATGCGATAAGCTACCTCGCCAACCCTCTCCAAAATGTCAAACGGTCCAATGTATCGCGGGCTCAACTTCCCTCGCTTCCCAAAACGAATCACACCGCGATTTGGGGAAATCTTCAAGAACACATGGTCGCCCGGCTGAAACTCCAAAGGACGACGTTTAGCATCCGCCCAATGCTTAAAACGGTCCTGAGCAATTCTCAACCTCTCCCGAATGTTCCTGACAATATCCACGGCCTCCACGATCATCTCAGGTCCCAACAACTCCCGATCACCAACGTCATCCCAACTCAATGTCGATCGACATTTCCTCCCATAAAGAGCGGCGAAAGGCGCCATGCCAATGCTCGCCTGGAAGCTGTTGTTGTAAGAAAACTCCACCAAATGTAGATGGTCCTCCCACGAACCCTTGAAATCCAACATGCACACCCTCAGCATGTCCTCCAAGATCTGAATCGTCCTCTCAGACTGGCCATCCGTCTGCGGATGGTACGCCGTGCTGAAACTCAGACGCGTACCCAAGCTCTTCTGCAAACTATGCCAAAACTGAGATGTGAACCTCGTGTCCCTGTCCGACACGATACTCACGGGGACTCCGTGAAGTCGCACGACCTCCTGCACGATTCACGTTACATCACTATCCAAACTAGGAAAAGGAAATAAAACGGAGAGTAAAAGAATTTACCTCCATATATCTCCTCGCTAGCGCCTCAGTGGACTGTCCCACTCGGAACGGAATAAAGTGCGCAGATTTGGTCAATCGATCTACGATCACCCAAATCGCGTCATTCTGCTTCAGACTCCGAGGTAGTCCAGTCACGAAACCCATAGTGATGTGTTGCCACTTCCACTCCGGAATCGGAAGCGGTTGTAGCAACCCGGCCGCACGCTGATGCTCCGCCTTCACTTGCTGGCAAACCAAGCACTTGGCTACACTCCGAGCCACACTCCTCTTCATACCATGCCACCAATAATTCAGGCGAAGATCCTGGTACATCTTGGTGCCACCAGGATGCACAGAATACGGCGAACTGTGTGCCTCCACCATCAACTCCTCTCTAATATCCCCAGCTGGCACACACAACCTGGCTCCAAACCTTAGCGAGCCATCCTTATGAATCAAAAAGTCAGTCCGCAGACCGGCTTCCACCTGCTCCCGAATCTTTACCAACTTCGGATCCTCGGCCTGGCTAGCCTTAATCTGATCCACGATCGTCGACTGTACCTGCATGTACATCAACAAAGAAGCCTCCCTAGGAAGAACAATCTCCACACCAGACCCGCAAAAGTCCTGCTGCAATCTCCACTGCGAGGTCAACATCATCACCGCTGGAAGCCTACTCAGCGCATCAGGAACCACGTTCACCTTGCCAGGGTGATACTGCAAATCAATCTCATAATCCGCCATAAGCTCCAACCATCGACGCTGTCGCATGTTGAGCTCCTTCTGAGTAAAAATATACTTCAAGCTTTTGTGATCGGTGAAAATCTTCACTTTCTCACTCAGCAGGAAGTGCCTCCAAATCTTAAGAGCAAACACAACGGCAGCCAACTCCAAATCATGCGTCGGGTAATTCTTCTCATGAACCTTGAGGTGACAAGACGCATAAGCCACAACATGCCCGTGCTGATGCAACACACAACCGAGTCCCTTGCCAGAAGCATCGCAAAAGATCTCAAATCCACCGCTGCGATCAGGCACAACAAGAATAGGGGCGGTCGTCAACCTCTCCTTCAGAACGCCAAAAACATTCTCACAATCACCCGACCAAACAAAAGCAACATCCTTCCGCGTCAATCTGGTCATCGGCTCAGCAATACGGGAAAAGTCCTTAATGAACCGTCGATAATAACCAGCAAGCCCAAGGAAACTCCGGATCTCAGACGCAGACGACAGAACAGGCCACTCTCTGATGGCCCTAATCTTCTCGGGATCCACAGAAATACCATCTCCAGTCACCACATGCCCCAGAAAAGCAACCCGGTCTAGCCAAAACTCGCACTTCGAAAACTTAGCATACAACCGATGCTTCCTCAAAATCTCCAATACTATCCTCAAGTGCGCCGCATGCTCTTCCTCCGACTTTGAATAGATCAGAATGTCGTCAATAAAGATAACGACAAACTTATCCAAAAAGTCGTAGAAAATCAGGTTCATCAGATTCATGAAAACTGCGGGTGCGTTGGTTACACCGAAAGGCATAACCACGAACTCATAGTGTCCATACTTCGTCCTGAACGCTGTCTTCAGCACATCACCCTTCTTCACCTTCAATTGATGGTAACCACTCCTCAAATCCAATTTAGAAAACACCCTCGAACCTCCAAGCTGATCAAAAATATCATCGATGCGAGGCAACGAGTATTTATTCTTAATGGTCACCGCATTCAACTCCCGATAGTCCACGTACATGCGACGCGAACCATCCTTCTTCTTCACTAGCAGCACCGGTGCTCCCCACGGAGACACACTAGGATTGATATAACCCTTCTGCAAGAGCTCATCCAACTGCTTCCGCAACTCTTCCAATTCTGCAGGCGCCATACGATACGGCGCCTTTGAAATCGGCTACGCACCTGGAATAAGATCAATAGAAAATTCCAAAGTTCGATCAGGTGGCAAACCAGACATCTCCTCGGGGAAGACGTCATCGAAATCACGCACCACAGCTGGCCTCTCCAACTCCATCTGCATAGCCACAACCTTCACCGGTCTGGCCCGAAATCTGACAGGATCAAGCGAACTGCTACCTCGACTGAACTCGAATACTGGATGTCCGGGAATCTCGAACACCACCTTCTTCTTTCGACAGTCGATCGTAGCATAGAAGCTCGCAAGCCAATCCATCCCAAGAACTGCATCATAGTTGATGATGTAGTGGACAATGAAATCAGCGAAAAGCTCATGTCCACAGACCACCAACGAGCAATAATTGCAACCACGATGCACCGAGACCACGCCATTCCCTGTAACGATATTCCAACTCTTGGGAAGAGGGGACGTCGACAAGGAATGCCTCTCCACGAAGCTCCGAGAAATAATGCACATCGATGCACCAGAGTCAAAGAGGACTCGTGCAGGAAATGTGCACACCAAAACCACACCTAACAAGCAATTAACAATCAAACCCTATTCTAGAAGACAATCATGCTCAAGCAAACAACCACAATCTAACAATCAAAACCAACTAGGAAAGTAACAGCCAGATTGAGGATTACCTATGATAACCTCATCCACAGCCTCGCTCTCCACAGCGGTCATCAGAAAAGCCTGCCTCCTCGGCGAAAAAGCCTGCCTCCTCGGCGAAAAAGCCTGCTGAAAAGCCTGCCTCTGCGGAACAAGAGCTGCTCCACGTCCAGCAGGAACAGACGCTCGCTGTTGCAACGGCTGTGCTGCAACAGGTGCCCTCCAAGGCTGCTTCGACCTCGGACAATCTTTCATGGCATGGGTAGGATCCCCACAGACGACACACTGGCCCAGGAATCTCCTACACTGATCCTTGACGTGTCCGGTCCTACCGCAGAAATGGCAAGTCTTCAGAATAGGCCCTCCTGGCCTCTTGAACTGAGCTGGCTGATTAGGCTTGAAACCAGGCCTAACCATCGCTCTGGCCTGCTCCATAGGCCTCTTCCCAGCACCAGAAACATGTCCTCTCCTCTGACTCAGGTTCAGCTCCTGCCTCCTGGCAGCGACCAGAACCTTCTGATAAGAGTCCAGATCAGAAGAAGACACAAAACTCTGGAGCTCCAAAGCAAGTCCCTGCAGGAACCTCTGAGCTCTCTCATCAGCATCCTACACCGTCTTCGGTGCGAACCGACTCAGCCTAGTGAACTCTTGGTGGTACTGGTCCACCGTCAAGCTCCCTTGCTTCAGATCAATGAAGCGCTGCAGCATCTCCTTCTTGGCAGCCTTCGGAAAGAACTCCTCATCAAACCTGGACTTAAAGGTAGTCCAAGCTATCGGCTCCACCAACATCTTCTCTTCCGCATCCCACTAGTTCCGAGCATTATCCTTGAGTTGCCGCTTCTCCAAATCAACCCATCCAGCCGGGGTGATCTTGGCCATCTTCAGATTATCCTCTATGTTCCGAATCCACTCATCGGCAGCCAGAGGACCCTCAGACCCATCAAAATATGCGGGACCCAGCTCCCGAAATTGCTTCGCTCCCGGCTCAGAGCGATGGGCATCCGGAAGAGCCCGGGCAGCTCAAGCAAGTGGAGCATTCTGGACTTGCAGGAGCACGCCCTGCTGCACTTGCATCATCTGCAGCATCATCCGCATCATCTCCCCATTGGTGGGTTCCCGCTCAGGCTCCTCATCATGAGGGGGCGCACCACCACCTCCACCACGGGTGAATCGTCTTCCTGCCATCTAGTGACACAGAAAACGAAGCAGATTAGACTCATAGCTTATGACTCGGACGTCGAACTTAGTTTATTGGACATCTAATGTTATTATCGCATTTCCGATAATCGCAGTTACAGAAGGACCTGCATGGGCCACCAACAAAACCTGTCACGACCCACTTCCCAAAACTGGAGGCGAGACGTAAGAAGGTCCGCACGAGAGTGGAGCTGTGAAGCCCCAAATCCGATAAGCGTCAATAAAACATAAGCAGGTCCCTGTAACCACAAACGGAACAACAATAATAACACAAGGAGAGACAGAAATAAAATTCTCACATCTCATAATGTCCAACACGGAAATAAGTTCAACATCCAGAAAAGCCACCAGGCTAAAAGAAAGAGTCTAAAGGCCCAGAACAAGGCTAACAAAAACAACAACACAGCAAAGTATAGGTGCTACGCACCGACAACAAAACAGCAGTCTAACAAAAGGAAAACACAACGAAGACACTAGGACTGGTCCCCAGTGTCCACGTACTCCCCGTCAAACACAAGCTCGGGCTCGGCGTCAGCAAACACCTCGTCCTCAACAAGGGACTCAGGCTCGAGATCTAACATGTGTCACCCAAAAGAGAGAGGGGCACATGTCAGCAAGTCTAAAAGACTTGGGCAAGGAAACTGGAGGTAAGGGAAACTAGCAACCTAGCAGTTATAGTATGATGCATGGCAAAACAAGTAAAGTATAGAAGTGACAAGTAAAGTACAAGTAGCAGGTAACAAGTGGTAGTTGTGACATGAAATGTCAAGTAACAAGTACAAGGGATCACTCAACGAGTGCCCTATTGCCCGCAGGCTGTGCTCAAGTACAAGTCAAGGAAATCACGTCAAATAAACACGTCGTGCACAGAGATTCCGCCTGTTGGCTAGAGTGGCTGATCGGGCCAACTCCTAAGCTCAAGTGACAGTTTATCTCTACCCCTCCCAAGTGTGTCGAGCCAGGGCATTACCCCCGAACACGGAATGCTCGCTTCTGGGATACGAGCCAGGAAGTGTGAATAACACGTATGGCATAGGGTTATGCCCACGTATAGTGGGTGCCTAGCCGGAAACTAGTAGGTCGGGCGTTGGCTATCAACCAACACATGGCCCGCTTCTGGAACACGAGCCAGGAAACACAAGTATTGTAGCGTGTGCTACGAATGCAACATACAACATGGATAGCATGGATGACAATGTATTCGCGTACCGATAATCAAAATTAAACATGACATGGTAATTGTGCAACATGGTAAACGACGGTCCTAGCTTCGTTGTCAAGCTAGTTCCGGAATTGCGCCTAGGCGAGTATCATTTCGTCGCCTAGTCTCTTTTACGCCTACAATAAGCAAATGGCCTAAAACATGGCCCAAACCCTAAGTGGCAAGTTTCACTTGCTTAGCACCGAGGATGACGATCAACGAGGGTTCGCCTCACGGATGCTAATCTACGGGGAAATCGCTGTTATGGGGAAACAATCATCAAAACAACATTCATTTCATTAGGGTTTCATAAAAATACAAATAGGTTATGAAAACATCAAGAGATCGATTTCTTACCGTGAGGAGAAAATCCACCAAAACATATATTATAATATAATAAATCCGGATACATGAAAACCAGTCGTTACACTCTTACTCGTCCTCGAGGAAGATAAGTAAAAGGCGAACCCGGTGAATTTAGAAAATAAAAACGATGGAAAAACGGAAAACGAAAAACGAAGAAGAAAGAAGAAAGTGAAGAGGGAAGCTGCTAGATCATTTTTCTCAGGACGTGGGTTTTGCTTACTCATATAGCATGCACCGAACGTAGAACACATGTCAAAGACTTTTATTTTGATATCATAGTATAATGGTGCAAATAGAAATAGAAAACCCAAAAATAATGATATAGCATGAAAAACGGAATAATTCTAAAATTAACATCGTCTGAATCATTTAAAGCGGTATACAATATCGCAGATCACACACTTTTCAATTGAATGCTTTCTATGAGGAGTATAAGAATATCACGCAATAGAATAGAAAGAATAGAAAAGCGTGGATTTCATGAAATGAGTGCTAGGCATAGATTTCTGGATTTTGTGAAGCTAAAACAATCTCACCGAGTATAGAATATTACTTAGCCTAGGTTGTCGTGTGCCGTCAAGTAGTCACTCTCTCACACATCATTGGATTCTCTCCCCCAAGCTTATCTATAAGTGTGGTGGCATAAAAACAATATTTACATCCCGATTTTTATGAAGCTCCAAAAGTAATAAAAATAAAAACAAAAAGAGGGAAGAAAGAGAGAACATGAGATGTGATCGTTTATTGAGATTCTTTTCTCTTTTCTTTTCTTTTTCTCTTTTTTTTTCTTCTTTTTTTAATGAATATATACACAATGATCCCAAATCAAAGAGAAATAAGGATATACAAGAATTTTTCTTTTTCTTTTTTTTTGGTTTTGGGAAATTTGGAGCTAGGATTCTAATAACGGCGGAAATGCCAAATACTAGAATCGCTAAGGGGAGATTCACCAATGATTTTAAAATAGAGAATTAATGTTCAAGATATGTGGAGAAAGAAATAAATATGTCTCTCAGTTCACTCTATAAGACGTGCACGACAACTTCAGTAGGGTAATCTAATCTACTCGGTTTCGATCACAAAAAAAGCTGACTAATCCAGATTTATCATAGCTAACATCATTCAATCATCCTGAAGTGAAATGTACAAGTCATGCAAATAGAAGTGATATAGGAAAAGAAAACGGTACTCCAGATATAAGCATTCAATGTGTGAATCTTGGTGTGTTTTCTGCGATAGCATACATATGAATATTCAGACTCAGCTAATAATAAAATTTCATCCATTTTCATATGGAAAAAGTGTGGGTTACTATCTCTAAATGCAAGGCAAATCACAACATATGATATCAGAAATAAAATTTAAGACATGACAAATATAGCATGCATATAGAGAAAGCTAACTCCACGTCATCTTCATCACAGAAAAATCATCTCTAGCATGAGATGAAAGAAGTAAAAGATAAAAAGGGAAAATGAAACTAATTACAATGCAGCACACAAAGAAAATAAGAAAAACGTGATGCATGGTAAAAAAAAGAAAAAGTGATGAAAGTGAGTGCAAATGCGGAAAATGGCGTGAAAAAACTAAAAATAAAGGTGGTAAATCGAAAAGAACGTGAGAACTCACTCCCCCAAGCTAAAGTGCACATTGTCCTCAATGTGCGAAGTGTGGCACACCGAGAGACGTGTAATGTGAGGGGAAGGTGAGGATGCATGCATGAGGAAAAAGAAAAATAAAAATACCGAAATGAAAATATGATGCGGACATGATGCATGCAGATATAGGAGTGAATCAGATATAAGAGTGTGACACCAAAAATCTCGCCCTCTCTCCCAAAAATGATATAGAAAGATATGAACAAAATGTGGACCCAAAACAGTGAGGGGAGGGGGGGGGGGGGGGCAAAAATCATCAGGACCGAGCAGAGACGGGTAGCATGACAGCAAAAAAAAGATCAATGGCATCAAGGGTGCCTAAGAGGGTGGGGCTGCGCCGTCTCCGTCCTGAGGCGGAGGAGGAGGAGGTGGTGGCTGGGGAACAGTCTGCTGGGTGGATGTGGGTGTGGGTGTGGAAGCAGGCTGGGTGTGTGTAGGAGTGGGGGTGGGTACCTGCTGGGTGGGTGTGGTAGTGTGGGTGGGTACGGTCGGTATGCGAGGAAGCCGCTCGAGAATCTGAGTGAGGCAATAGTGAATGCCCGGAAGTAGGTCGAAGCGGCTGGCCATAGCGGTGACGGTGGTAGACATGGTCCTGAGGTCACCTCTGAGGGCACTCACCGCCCCTCGAGAGCACGAATGCTCTGAAGTACAGTGTCAGGGGGAGGTGGTGCAGAGGGACGCATCGGTCTGTGCTGTGCAGGACGGGGCTGGCGGACTCGGGTGGTGTAGTGGATAGGCTCAGCAGGCATGTGGAGGTAGGGTGCTGTGCTCACAAGTGTGGGCCTAGCCTCAGTGCGAGGCTGGGGCGCAGGCTGGTGTGAGGTGGAAGCAGCAGCAGCGGAAGTGGAGTATAAAAGTGGCGACGAGGCGGTCAGAGAGGTCGGTGACACAGACGTGGGAACAGACGTCACGACACTCTCAGAAAAAACGGCTGCGGTGGAGACAGAGGTAACAACCACGGTCTCCACGACGGCAGTGAAAGAGGGCTCTCCGCTCTCAACAATAGTGGGTGGGCGCTCGGGTAGCTTAGAGCAGAGGGGCTCAACGGACAGAGGGCCAGCTGTGGTGGGAGTGGTGGTGGGCGTGGAGGTAGTGGAGGTGGTCTCAGCGAGTGTACTCCCGACACCAGCAGAAGTGTGGACAGCGGTGTCGAGAGCAGCAGAAATATCAGGGATAGGCTGAGGGGCCACGGGGTCAACGGGTGCAGTGTGTGCAGCGTGGGCCTGCTCAGCCGGCTCGGCCTCCTTGGCCTCAAGCACGTAGGCGGCGGGGATCAGGAGATCCATCGCCGGAAGCCAGTCCACCTGTGCTGGTGCTATCTGTGTCCGAGCTGGGCTCGGAAGGATCATGTAATCAGCACCGTAGGGACCGTGCAACCAAACCCAGTGCCACTGACCGTGCGGACTTAGCATCTTCATCCGGGCCATGACGTCTATGGACAGTGAAGTGGGGCCCGGGGCTCGTCGCAGGTCAGCCGGAAGGTCCTCGCCGGTCATCAGGGCGAGCAGGGTGATCAGACCGCCGCAACATATCGGTGAGCGAGCGCTCACCGATACGATGATGCGGTCCAAAAACCAGCTCGCGATATCAATCACGACGGTGGGGACCAACTCGTCACTCTCCCTAGCTAGAGCTCTGGGGCGTGTCATCGCATAGAGCATATAAAGCTCCGGCGTGGACATCGTCCCAGGCTCATACCTCGCCAAAAAGGTAGTCGCCATAAGGCGCTAAGCTATACGGAGGCAGGGGTGGACGATGGCCGAGGCCTTGGCCCTACTAGGGTCAATGGCAGCTGGTAAACCCGTGATCCGGGCCCAGAAAGCGTGGGAATCGAAGGAAGGTGGGGGAATGTGAGTGGGGGCGTAACCACGGTCGGCCCCGGGGACATCGGGCCACGAAAAGAAAGCTCTCATCATACCGAGAGTGACCTGGCACTCTCGGTCCATAAACCTAAACGAGCACCCCTCGTCGGTCCGGGCGATAGAACTAAGCACCTCAAGTGTCGGGCGGACAAAGGTGTCCGCCGACACTTGGAAAAAATCTCGCCAACCCACGTTGTCATACAACGTGAGCATCCCCTCAAGTACCCCCAGGCGTCCTAGGTCTGCAAGGTGTGCGAACCTGGAGGGTACAATCGAGCGCTGGGAAATGCGCTCAAAAACGACGCGGTGTGCGTCGTCTCGGAACGTAATCCCCAGCGGCCCGACAAGTGGAGCCGGTGGTGGCAGTGGGTCGGCAGGGAGTGGCTGTGCGGGGTGAACGGGCTCTGCAGGCTGTGCGGGGTGTTCGGGGTCTGCAGGCTGTGCGGGGTGAACGGGGTGTGGTGGTGTAGGCGGAGGAGAGTCTTCCACCTCGTGGGAGGGGCCAGGCTCATCCGGCCGCTTCCGCTTGGCGGAAGCTCTCCTGGTGCGAGGCCGTGTCCGGGGCGGCATGTGGGCCCCAGGGTGCTCACCAAAAATAGTAAAAATACGGCATGCAAAAATAAATGGAACGAGTATACCGTGACACGCCGCGAGAGCAAAGAAGTGGATGCGTGCGAAGATGACACCTCCACGAAGCCAAAATCGCTCCCCGGAAGCTCCCCTGGGCTCCCCTAAGCTCCCCAATATACCCTGCACATCAAACGAAGATATCAGCGAGTAATATTCAAAATGTATGGGGGGGTAGGTGTATGATAGATAGATTATGAAGTTAATTTGGTATAGGGGTTCGTTAAACACACGGATCGTCGAAAAATACGCAAAACAGGAGAAAATAGGGCGAAATAGCGTTACCGGAGCTCGGCCGGCGGTGGGATCACCGGCGGCGAATCGGGCGAAGGTGCGGCGGCGTCAGCCGGAGGTGGGTGGCCGATCGCGGCGGCGGGGCGGCTGGTCGGGCGAGTATGGGGGGAACGGGGCCGAAGGAAACGAAGGGTCGGGCGATTTTGGGTTTTACTCGTTTCGAAAAACGCGCCGACCCGCTCTCCTTTATATAGGAAAAGTTACGACTCGGCCGAGTGACCATATCGCTCGGTCGAGTGAACGTAACGGAAATATTTTGGAAAATTCCTCCCTGCTTACGACTCGGCCGAGTGGCTTTGTCACCCTCGGCCGAGTGAAAAAGTCCATTCGGCCGAGTGTCTCAAGCTACTCGGCAATACTCACCCTAGGAGCGTATCAGTTTTACTCGGCCGAGTGAATATATATACTCGGCCGAGTGGAAATTATACTGAAATCAAGAAAAGAAACAGAGAGTTGGGTACAACAGACTTCCCTCGTTTGTGTGCCGCTCGGGCGGACGAACTTATGTGCTCGGTCGAGTGACTAGTATACTCGGCCAAGTGAGTCCTGTTTTCTGCTGTTTGGCTTCGTTTGGGCTCTAAACTTTGTTTTTCTTCCTCCAGTCGATTTCATCTTCCTCCTAAGCATCGAGCGCATTCCTGGAGCGCTCCTCGTCGCCTTGTTCATCCTCCTAATGATAGGTACCCCGTTCTCCTCTCCTGTCAAAGAAAAATAGGACCTGTTATCACGAAATTTTTAGGCAAACGACTCAAAACACTAATAATTTCTAAAACAAAAATAAAGGAAAAGTAAAAAGAAAGCGATAACCGTCGGGTTGCCTCCCGACAAGCGCTCGTTTAAGGTCTTGAGCTCGACCCCCTTTGATTTTCAATTTAATGCGGGATATTGGGTGCATATGAGATGCACCCGTCGAATTTATTGGGAAGAACGCTTAAATTTGGATGTTGTGGCGGCATGTTCTTCCTCAGTGCTCCTTTGCCTTGGGTAGTGTTGGGGGGTGGCTCCCCCAAGCTAGTGCTTGCTCCGGGCCTCGGCTTCACCGGCGACACCGATTTTCGTATCGGTGGGGCTTTCTTTGGAGTCTTCATCTTTGAGAGCTTGCAGAGCTCTCGTATTCTCACGACATCAGCGTCGCCTTCTTCAATTTCCATGGAGGGGTCGGGGAATGCTCCATCTTTTCTTCTTGGCCCAAGTCCGGCCCTTCCTCAAAGTCATCCTTGAATAGAGCGCCGATGGAATGGGGGATCGCCTCCTCAATAACCTCGTCAAGGAGGTATGAAAGATCATCCGACCGTCCCTTAAGCAGATATATTCTATTGATTTCTCCCATTGGGACTCCCTCGGAATAATGCTTGAGCCTCTGACCATTTACCTTGAATGTGGCTCCGTCCTTGCTTTCCAACTCGAAAGCCCCTCCCGGTTGTATGTGCTTGATGGTGAAAGGTCCGGACCAACGTGACCTCAACTTACCGGGAAATAGTCGGAGCCGGGAATTATATAGCAAGACCTTGTCTCCTACTTTGAAGTCTGTAACGGTTATGTGCGCATCGTGGAGAATCTTGGTCCTTTCTTTGTAAATTCTTGAGCTCTCGTAGGCGTCTATCCTTATCTCATCAAGCTCGTTGATGTCCAAGAGTCGCCTCACCGTCGCACTCTTGTAATCATAATTAAGGGTCTTGATGGCCCAATATGCGCGGTGTTCCAACTCTACCGGCAAGTGGCAAGCTTTCCCGTAAACAAGTCGGAATGGTGTGGTGCCGATAGAAGTGCGAAAGGTCGTGCGATATGCCCATAGAGCATCGTTTAACTTCATTGACCAATCCTTTCTAGATCGATCCACGGTCTTCTCAAGAATTTGCTTGATCTCTCTATTTGAGACCTCCACTTGGCCGCTTGTCTGGGGGTGATACGCCATGCCAACTCTATGGTTTACCCCGTACTTCTTCAGCATGACTTCGAACTTGTTTTCAATGAAATGGCTCCCCCCATCGCTTATCAAAGTACGAGGCACTCCGAAGCGTGGGAAGATATTCTGCTTGAAGAACTTAGAGACGACCCTTGCATCATTGGTAGGGGTAGCGATTGCTTCCACCCATTTGGAGACGTAATCAACGGCCAATAGGATGTATTTGTTACCATTGCTCGACGGAAATGGTCCCATGAAGTCCACTCCCCAACAATCAAAAAGCTCAATTTCTTGGATGGGCCTCATTGGCATCTCATTGTGTTTGGAGATATTCCCGGTCCGTTGGCATCTATCGCACCCCTTTACAAAGTCGTGGGTGTCTCTAAACATTGTTGGCCAGAAGAATCCGCTCTGTAAAATCTTAGTGGTTGTCTTAGAGGCGGCATGATGTCCCCCGCATGGCATACTGTGGCAATGCAAAATGATAGACGTTGCCTCCTCTTTAGAAACACACCTCCGAATAACACTATCTTTGCATATCTTGAAGAGGTATGGATCTTCCCAAAAATAGCTACGGACCTCATGCAAAAATCTCCTCTTTTGATGTGTGGGCATCCCATGCAGTTTAATTCCACAAGCCAAGTAATTGACGAAGTCCGCGTACCAGGGTACTTCTCCGGGCCTTTTGGCGTATAGCCTCTCATCCATGAATGTGTCGTCGATAGGTAAACTCTCATCCTCCTTGTCACGAATAAGCCTAGACAAATGATCCGCCACAACATTGTCCGTACCTTTCTTGTCTCTGATCTCCAAATCGAATTCTTGCAACAAGAGTATCCACCTGATTAACCGAGGTTTGGCTTCCTTCTTGTTCAAAAGATATTTCAACGTCGCATGGTCGGTGTGGACAATCACCTTGGAACCGAGGAGGTAGGAGCGAAACTTCTCGATGGAATAGACGACCGCTAGAAGATCTTTTTTGGTAGTTGTATAGTTTTTCTGCGCGTCATCCAATGTCTTGCTCGCATAGAATATCGCATGAAGCTTCCTATCTTTCCTTTGTCCCAATACCGCTCCAATGGCTTGGTCGCTAGCATCACACATTAGGTCAAAGGGAAGGCTCCAATCCGGTGGTTGTATGATGGGCGCAGAAACTAGTGCTTCCTTCAAGGCATTGAAGGCTTGCAAGCATTCGCCTGAAAAAATAAAAGGAGTATCTTTAGCAAGCAAGGAAGTAAGCGGTCGGGCAATCGAGGCGAAATCCTTGATAAAGCGGCGGTAAAACCCCGCATGACCAAGAAAGCCTCTAATGCCCTTTACATTAATAGGAGGAGGGAGTTTCTCGATTACCTCAATCTTTGCTTTATCTACCTCAATTCCTCTTGAGGAGACAAGGTGCCCAAGAACTATACCTTCCGTGACCATGAAGTGACATTTCTCCCAATTTAGAGTGAGATTATTTTGTTGGCACCTTTTAAGGACCTTAGTAAGATTGGCCAAACAAGAGTCAAACTCACTTCCATAAACCGAAAAATCATCCATAAAAACTTCCATAATATTTTCAATGTAATCGGAAAATATGGATGTCATACACCTCTGAAAGGTGGCGGGAGCATTACAAAGACCAAAGGGCATCCTACGGTAGGCATAGGTACCATAGGGACAAGTAAAAGTTGTCTTTTCTTGGTCATCTTCGTGCAAAGGGATTTGGAAGAACCCTGAATACCCATCTAAATAACAAAAGTATTTATGTTTAGCTAGGCGTTCAAGCATTTGATCAATGAAGGGCAATGGGTAATGGTCCTTTCGGGTCGCTTTATTTAGTTTCCTATAATCAATGCACATTCGCCATCCCGTGACGGTGCGTGTAGAAATGGGCTCTCCTTTATCATTTTTTATAACTGTCATCCCCCCTTTCTTGGGGACGACGTGAACGGGGCTAACCCATCTACTGTCAGAGATAGGATAAATAATACCGGCGTCCAGCAACTTTAGGATTTCCTTTTTAACCACCTCTTTCATGTTCGGGTTTAACCGCCTTTGAGGCTCTATGGAGGTGGCGTCGGTATCCTCCAAATGGATCCTATGTGTGCAAAGCCTAGGGCTTATCCCTTTTAGATCGGAGATAGTGTAGCCAAGGACATCTTTGTGGCTCCTAAGAACGTCTAGGAGTCTCTCAAGTTGATCATGCGTGAGGTGGGAGTTAACTATCACCGGAAAAGTTAATTTATTACCCAAAAAGGCATACCTTAGATTCGGTGGTAATTGTTTAAGCTCTACCTCAAAAGGTGCCGCTCCTTCTACTTCATCAGCTCGCATGAGTTTGGCTTCTCCTTTGACATCCGAGTTTAGCTCATGTTCAGGTGGCGTGCTCTCATGTGAAGACTCAGACTCACTCCTTAGTGAGGACGATGCATCGAAATAGACGCTCTCCAATTCTGTGCTAGCATCGTCAAAACCTTCACTTTGCTCCGGTTCGTTCCTGGAATCAAGAAACACATCAGACGATTCATAAAAGCAAGAGTGAGTGTCATAGAGTGTAACTCCCTGAACATTGGTTTGCTCGAAAGATTCTTCGGGAGTATAGTGCTCTTCGACACTTGTTCTACCGTCTTCGAAATATAACTTGTCATCTATCACATCAACTCTGACATTGCCCCCGATAGTCCCATCCGGGGAGACTTGATCCATCACAAAACTAGCAAACAGTTGTTCGTCGGGGTCCTTGATATCGATAGCAAAATCTCCGGTAGCGTGGACCTCATCGACAAGCTCCTTTAGGAGGTCTGTGAAGGAGTCATAATCTCCCTGACTGAGTTCCGTTGTCGACATTGCATCCTTCATTCTACCTGTTAAGATCTTATGCAAAATACGGGGAGAATATGCAAATAGGGCTGCAAACAGAGTTAGAACAGGATATAGAAGAAAGTAAAGAAAGAAAGAAAAATAACCGGGTGGTCGATGCCGAACACCGTCAAAATGTCTTCCCCGGCAACGGCGCCAAAAACTTGATCGTGCCCGGGCGTACACCCAAAAGAGCGACCGTGTAGTTTTACTGCAAGCGCACGGTGTAGCGGCGAGCGGGTATCGAACACAGGGAGGACGTATGACAGTGCCTTCTCCGAACAACCTGGCTATAAGGACAGAAGAGTAGGAATTTGCCTTTCGGCGATGTTGTCACAATCGTCAAATAATGTAAAAAGATATAAAAATCAAATAAAGACGCCTAGGGAATATGGAATCCCCGCTCCTCAC
The DNA here is from genome assembly GCA_030789695.1 of Scilla litardierei. Lineage (NCBI taxonomy): Eukaryota > Viridiplantae > Streptophyta > Magnoliopsida > Asparagales > Asparagaceae > Scilla > Scilla litardierei. The sequence goes on from CM061142.1 coordinate 175,640,376, forward strand.
CGTATCTCGTTAATGTGATTCATCGGTATTACGATTGCTAGGGTAGAATTCCAGGTGAACTAGTTGCAACTGAATGTGAAACCTGGCTCACGCTCTCGCGCTATTGCCGGTCTATAGCGAACCTAGGTTCAGGTCCAATCTCTTGCAAACCCTAGCCTAGGCAAGCTAGCATTAGGATCAACATCATTGTTCAATCGCATCCCGAGCCCACTCTCGTGCAAACTCGGGCTACGACCTAGGTTGGGATAGTTCCTACCTGTCCAATCTCTTGCAAACGGGTATCGGTATAGAATTGCAACCGAGAACCCTAGTATCGGTCCAATCTCTTGCAAACCGATACTACAGAAACTCAATTTCAACCCAATTCGGATTTCTAGGGTTTCCTATCGAATTGAGATCCAATCTCTTGCAAATCCCAATCGATATGAACACCTAGCTATCCGTAATATATCGATCCCAAACTAACACTAATAGCAATTCTAGCAATAGTTCTACCAAATCATCACAAATCGGAAATTAGGCTTGTAGGGTTCATCCCCACGCCCTAAGACGTAAAGACTACTCACAAATCATATCACACATGAAAGAATAATCAATTGAAATAGTAATAGAATTCATGGCAATATTCAAAATAACAATAAAAATAGGATTTTTAATGAAGAGGGAGACAAACCAATATCTTTCTCCAAGAATCCAACAAAATAAACCTTTTCTCTCCTCTCCAATCACAAGAATCAAAAACTAAAAAGTCTAATCTAAAAGGCTGCAAAAAGCAAGGGAAAAAGCTCACCTAACTAGGTTAAAATCTGGGGTTAAATACCCCCCAAAACTGCCCAAAAATTCGTGACCAAACTGCCCCTGCGTAGCTCAAAAATCGTGATTTCCGCTACAGGCAGCGCTGCTCACTCGGCCGAGTGACAAAAGTCGCTCGGCCGAGTGAGAGACCCTGAGAATTTCCAGTAAGTCTGGGGTCTTGGGGGTCTTTACTTCGGGGGTCACTCGGCCGAGTGAGTTGTCGTCACTCGGCCGATGGGCTTCTCTTCACTCGGGCGGTCGGCAATTGCCACTCGGCCGAGTGGGTCTTCTGATGCTCAGACTAACAGTAAGTTGGCTCTTTTTGAGGGGCGTCATCTGAGTGCCACTCGGGCAGACGGGGTAAGTCACTCGGCCGAGGCGGCTTCTGATGCTCGGCCGAGTGCACACTTGGAGCGTGTCCGATCTGGCCGGCCGAGCGGGGTCTCGCTGGTCGGCCGAGTGACTCCTTCACTCGGCCGAGTGAGACACTAAAAATGCCCATTCTGAGTGTTTTTGCCTCCTCGTCGCTCCTATGACGTTCTTTCTTCTTCCGCTCCTCTCCAATCTGAAAATACCCCTCAGGGAAGTCTTCGGTGACATTCCGGAGTAGGTGTATCTCGGAATCACTCCAAATCGCTCCAAATCTCCTGAAATACAACAAAAACAACAAATCGTGAAAAGTATCGCAATATTGTCGATAAATCGTGAAAAACGTGATTTGATCGATCTAAATGGCATGCAATCATGCGGAAAAAAGGTGTAAAATGTGGAGTGATCAGGCTCCCCTAAGCTTGAGCTTGTTACGGTCCTTGGCTTCGCCGGTGACACCGATCTTCGAGTCGGTGGAGCTTTCTTTGGATTCGTCAATGTCGAGAGCTTGCAAAGCTCCCGTATTCTCCCGACATCAGCGTCGCCATCATCATTTGCCGTGGAGCTATCGGGAGAGTCCTCCATCTTCTCTTCTTCGGCCAAATCTTGGCCTTCTTCGAAGCCGTCATCATGGAGCGCACCGATGGAGTAGGGGATAGCCTCTTCGATGACCTTGTCAAGGAGGTCCAAATAATCTAGCTCCTCATGATACGGCATGTGCTTCATAGCCTTTGGTATATGGAGCTCGACTTCAATGTTGCCTACATTCAAGGTAAGGGTCCCTTCCCGCACATCGACGATTACACCGGCGGTGGCGAGGAATGGGCGTCCAAGTATGAGCGATGTGTCACCCTCTTCCTTGATGTCCATGATCACAAAATCACAAGGCAAGCATATGCCTCCCGGAACTTGGAGTGGGATATTCTCCGCGATCCCAACCGGCCTTGTAATCCGACCGTCCGTGAGTTGAATCCTCATGTCGGTTGGCTTTAAATCTGTGCCGGTGTTCAACTTCCGGAACATGGTGAGAGGCATGAGGCTCACACTAGCACCCAAATCAACCAATGCTTTTTGTAGGGGGACGCCTCCGAGTGTGCAAGGAATCCGAAAACTCCCGGGATCTTTAAATTTGGCGGGATCCTTCTCCTTCCTAGTGAACCACGTTCCTTGTTCCGCGAGCATGATCTTCTCTTTCCTTTTCCTTCCCGTAATCAAGTCCTTTAAGAACTTCGCATAGGACGAGATTTCCACTAAGGCATCAAGAAAAGGGATATTGAGGCTCACCCCTCTCAAGTATTCGAGGAACTTGGCTAGCCTCTTCTCGATCTTGGCTCTAGCTAGCCGTTGAGGGAAAGGCACCAGTGGCATGAATCGGCGCTCATCAATAGGTTCTTCCTCTCTAGATTTTGCTCCTTCTTGCGGCTCCTTCTCTTTTTCCACCTCAATTACCGGCTCGCTTTCTTCTAGAATCTCCACCACGGGTTCCTTGATTTGAGTCATGGGGGGAGTGGTATCCTTCCCACCCCTTGTTGTAACCGTAACAACCGCGTTGATATGGCCGGTGTTGCCCCGTGGATTTGGCTCGGGTTGAGCCGGCAATTGTTGGTTGTTTCTATTGAGCAACGCAAGTTGCTCCCCGATTTGAGCAACGACGGTGGTGAGAGAATCTTGTCCCGCTTTCAACGTGGCATTACTCTTTCTTTGCTCCGCCATAAACTCCTCCACATTAGCTTCAAAATCCTAACGTGGTTGAGCTTGCGGAGGGTTGGGATTTCTCCACCCTTGATTATACCCGGGTGGCCTATAAGGTCCCACGTGTTGCCTTTGTGGGAAGTTTTGTTGCGGTGGCCCCCTTGGTTGATAATTCGGTTGTGGTGGTGGAGCCCGAGCTTGAGGAGGTTGTTGAGGCAGGGGGTTTAAGGCACCATCATTATTAACATAAGAAAAACCCGGATGGTTTCTAGCGGCCGGGTTGGCCCAATATCTGGAATTCCCCGCAACATACTGAATTTGCTCCAAAGCTCCTTCTCCTTGCTCTCCTCTTACATACATGGCTTGGGATTGGTCTTGCCAATCATTCATATGGTTTGTCGGTGCGGAGGTAGTAGGGGCTCCTTGCGGCTCGGTAATGTATTTTTCCAACCTCTCCACTACCTTGTGGAGAGAGTCAAACTTGCTAGCAAGCTCCGCCACGGCCTTGGCCTCGTAAATACTCGTGGGCTTCAAGGAGGATGAAGAGTGTCCTCGCTCGTCCCCCCATTGTTGGTTGTTGGAGGCCATCTCCTCTAGCAAGGCCGTAGCTTCATCGGGAGTCTTCGACAAAATGGCTCCATTTGCGGTAGCATCAATAATCTGCTTTGTGCCCAGTTGGAGTCCATTGTAGAAACTGTGGACAAGCTCCCAATCTTCAATGTTGTGATGGGGGCATTGATGTTGCAAGTCCTTGAAGCGCTCCCACGCCTCATAGAGAGTCTCCTGTGGTCCTTGCTTGAAGGACATGAGAGCACGTCTTATTTTCACCGTCTTGGAGGGCGGGTAAAATTTGTCGACGAAGGCACTCGCCAATTTATCCCAAGTGGTGAAGATTCCTTCAGCTTGCGTCCTCAACCAATATAAGGCCTTGTCCTTGAGTGTGAAGGGGAAGAGGCGCAGTCTGATAGCATCTATGGAGACGCCCGGCATTTGGAAGGTGGCGCATTTTGATAGGAAGAGCTGGATGTGGTAATGGGGGTTTTCATGGGAATTCCCATGAAAAGGATCTTGTTGCATCAGGACTACCAATCCGATCTTCAATTCAAAATTTTTGTCGGCCGCCAACTCCGGCATAGCTATGGATGAGGTCGTGGAGGAAGTCTTAGGCTGAAGCCTATCTCTTATGGAAATGATCCTCGCCATTCGCTCCGCCAATTCTTCGGGTGTCTCAGGATGGGTCATAAAATTCCCTTCCGTATCGAGTCTCTTCTCCGCTTGGATCCTCCTCAATGTACGCTCGATCTCCGGATCGTATAGTATTTCTTCGGGGTTCACCGAGGATCTCGTGTACATGAAAGGGAGAACAGAGTTTCAAAGAAATAGTTAGCACAAAGGAAGGGTAAAATAAAAATAGAAATAATAGAACAAAAAAGAAAAATAGCTAGGTAGGTAGAAGCAAACACTATTGCCTCCCCAACAATGGCGTTAAAAACTTGATCAGAGCCCCGGGGGTGCGAACACGCAACCGGGACACGCGACTCGCTATTCTTACCGCAAGCACACGTTGTAGCGGCGAGCGAGTATCGAACACGAGGAGGCCAAATGACAGTGTACCTGGCTATAAGAACAGTCGAGAAATGTTCGCAATAAAGCGGTCACAGTCGTTCAATTGTATAAAAGAAATATCAAATTAATAAAGACGCCTAGGGGATAGGGAATCCCCGCTACAAACCGTATCCCGTCATTGTGATTTGTAGGTTTCACAATTGCTAGACTTGAAATTCAGGTGAACTAGTTGCAACTAAATGTAGAACCAAGCTCACGCTCTCGCGCTATTGCCGGTCTATAGCAAACCTAAGGTAGGGTCCAATCTCTTGCAAACCCTAACCTAGGCAAGCTAGCGTGAAGAACAACATCATCGTTCAATCGTATCTCGATCCCACTCTCGTGCAAACTCGAGCTACGACCTAGGTTGGGATAGTTCCTACCCGTCCAATCTCTTGCAAACGGGTATTGGTATAGAATTGCAATCGAAAACCCTAGTTTCGGTCCAATCTCTTGCAAACCGATTCCGGAGAAATCCAATTGTAACCCAATTCGAATTTCTAGGGCTTACTATCGAGTTGGGATCCAATCTCTTGCAAATCCCAATCGGTATGAATCCCTAGCTATTCGTATTAAATCAATCCCAAACTAACCCTAATCAATCCTAGCAATAATTTCACCAATTCATCACAAATTAGAAATAGGGTTCGTTGGGTTCATCCCTACGCCCTAAGACGGTAAAACTACTCACAATTCATAATGAAATTCAATAGAAATTCACAAATAAAATCAATAGAATTCATGGCAATATTTAATATATCAATAAAAATGGAGTTTTTGATAGAGAGAGACAAACCAATGAAGAATCAATAGCATCCAACAAAATAACACTTTTCTCTCCCCCCTAAAAGCTCAATCTAATCTCCTAAAAGTAATCTAAAAAAGGCTGCAAAAAGTTCTGAAAAAGATCCCTAAACTAGGTTAAAAACTGGGGTTAAATACCCCCCAAAATCGCCCAAAAAATGTGACGAAAATGCCACTGCGCAGCCTCAAAATCGCAATTTACGCTACAGGCAGCGCGGCTCACTCGGCCGAGTGACAAATGTCATTCAGCCGAGTGACAAAACCTGACAAATTCCAGTAAGTTCGGACTTTTGGGGGTCGGCTCCTCGGGAGTCACTCGGCCGAGTGACTTTCTTTGCTTTGGCCGAGGGGACTTCTTCACTCGGCCGAGTCGGAACTCGGGAGTCGACTGACAAATTACTGTAAGACTGGATTTTTTTGTTGCCGTCGTCTTGATGCCACTCGGGTGAGTGGTGTCTCCGTGTTTCGGCCGAGTGGGCTGGCAATGCTCGGCCGAGTGCACGCTGATACTCAGTCTGTCGCGTGTCCGATCTGGCCGGCCGAGCGGGCTCTCGATGGTCGGCCGAGTGACTCCTTCACTCGGCCGAGTGACATGCTCAAAATGCCCAATCTTCTTATTTTTGCTCCCTCGTCGCTCTTACGACGTTCTTTCTTCTCCCACTCCTCTCCAACAGCAAAATTCCCCTCGAAGGAGTCACGGGTGACACTCCGGAGTGGGTGTATCTCAGAATCACTCCAAATAGCTCGAAATCTCCTGAAATTCGACAAAAACAAGAAATCGTGAAAAGCATCGCAATATTGCCGAAAAATTGTGAAAAACACGATTCGAGCGATCAAAATGGCATGCAAACATGCAGAAAAAGGTGTAAAATATGGAGTGATCACCCACCAATGAAGACCTCCGGGGCAAGCTTACGGAGCTTCGCCACCCAAACCGGAGCGCCATATGCGGGATAGGCGACGGCCAATACCCGTCCGACTATAGAGGCTGCGGGGAGGTGACGGCCCAATACCCGCCCTCTCAAAGACTCCGGGGCATGACCAATCCTCGCCACCCAAATCGGAGAGGGGCACGGGCCGAGCTATGCGCTCGCTCCCCCCCACCAATGAAGACCTCCGGGGCAAGCTTACGGAGCTTCGCCACCCAAACCGGAGCGCCATATGCGGGGTAGGCGACGGTCCAATACCCGTCCGACTATAGAGGCTGCGGGGAGGCGACGGCCCAATACCCGCCCTCTCAAAGACTCCGAGGCAGGACCAATCCTCGCCACCCAAACCGGAGAGGGGCACGGGCCGAGCTACGCGCTCGCTCCCCCCACCAATGAAAACCTCCGGGGAAAGCTTACGGAGCTTCGCCACCCAAACCGGAGCGCCATATGCGGGGTAGGCGACGGCCCAATACCCGTCCATCTATAGAGGCCGCGGGGAGGCGACGGCCCAATACCCGCCCTCTCAAATACTCCGGGGCAGGACCAATCCTCGCCACCCAAACCGGAGAGGGGCACGGGCCGAGCTACGTGATCGCTCCCCCCACCAATGAAGACCTCCGGGGCAAGCTTACTGAGCTTCGCCACCCAAACCGGAGCGCTATATGCGCGGTAGGCGACGGCCCAATACCCACCCGACTATGGAGGCGGCAAGGGCCTAGCTACCCACCCTCCCAAGGCGGGCCCGTGATTCCATAACTCAAACTTCGGGAAATGAATCATGGTTCGCGGATTGAGGCGACCCTCGCGCAGGTCAAGGACTGATGATCAACACCTGACACCAATAAAGCCGATGGTCGAAATGACCCATCAAATCGAAAAGACGCTCGGGGCAAGCACCATTGATAACAACACACCCGCTGAAAAACAGGGATTGATAAGTCACATCGGGCACCACCTATCAGGAGCAGTCTCCGAAGGGCACGATTCCAATAAGCTGGCTCCAGCTCATCACATTAAGGGGAGGGGGAAGGCTAAAGAGCTACCATTATAAATACCCCATCAGCCCCTTCAAAGGGAGAGGATGAAAGAGATAAATTGAGGATAGGCCAATCCCTCAGCCCCAATCTCCCCCAAGAAGGTGAGGAAAATGCGAGGGACCCCAACTGCTTCGACGGGCAGTTTCCCCCGGCACGATGACACCTGATAGGCCATTCCTCTTACACGAGGGGCACCCCGCCTATGGCTCCCCAACTTCTCTTGGACAACTTAAGGCACGTGAACCGGAGCTCCAATGGCATGCCCCGCCCTTCCACAGACGCCCTGCGTGCGCTGGCGCGACGGGTCGACAACCCGATGGATGGGGCAGACCTGCCAAATCACCCCATCGGGCACTTCAGTCTCCATCGAGTCGCACCAGCCTCAGCGGATTCGCCTCCCAACGGCCGACCACGCCGATAGACTATTCCTCTTACATCAGGGGCGCCCTGTCTTCCACCCCTCGACTTCTCCTAGACCACTTATTCTAGGGAGAGAAGCGGACCGGCGTCGGACCACCCCTCACCACACCCGTCCTACGGCGACTCCAACCGACATGAAGGCTAAAGCCCCGCGGGATAGAGCAACCACCAAGGCCCCCCTCTCCCCCCAATTCTTTTACCCCTCCCCCTCCCCACGGGGTCCGGTTCCCACCCCCCGTCACTGACACGTCGCTCCCCGCCTCTTCCGGGATTCCTTGTCGGTGCGTAGACCCTCCAAAGAGACCTTGCAACCCTTCAGGGACACGGCGACAGAGAGGGACGCGCCAACTGGAACGTGGGCAACCACTGAACAAAGGAGTTCGCTCATCCAGGCACATGCTACAAAAGGACGAAAAGAGCCGAGAGCAGAGACCCAGCAACCATCCAGCATACAAAAAATGCAAGAGAGCATGACGAGCGATGGAAGAGAAGGAGGGCCAGTCGGCAAAATCGCAACTCCCACCCCCGAGGCCATTCACCAAAGTAGACCGGCTCGACAATTCGCCCGAGGGCCGACCTACACCCCAAATCCTATCCTTGTCATGTTCGTTAAATTTTAATAAACGCTAATGCAAAGAATACTTTCAGCGGGTCCCTAGCAATGATCTAGGCGCACTTATGCACGGGAACGATCCCCGGAAAGAGGGGGACGAGCTCCATGCTAAGCCACCCCCACCCCCCGCGCCACTCTGGAGGGGGCGAGGACAGTCTAACGGGTGTGCCACAATCTCAGGCGCACGACCCTTACCAAGGGAATAAAGGCTGCTCGACCTACGCCAAGCAAGAGAAAACAAAAACATAACATAGCCAACAAAGGGAATCTACACATACTTAGAGTCCGAAAATTACAAAATAACGGATATCGACCCCACAAAACTTTCTTTCTTTCTTTCTTGCCGCCTATACAAAACTACTCTGGTGTGTTCCCCTCACCAACTGCGCGCCCACAGTCGCGACATCCCTTCCGTCAGCTTCGGGGGAATCCCCCCCCCCGTTTTGCCGGTCTCCACCTCGATGCCCCCGCCTCCTTCGACGATCACCCGCTCACCGTCCCCCACCTCATCCTCGTTTCCGTACGCTGCGAGTCCGTCGAGGTCGAGCTCAATGGGCAGGGACAAGCCCGCCACCATCTCCTTTATCCGGACCAAGCAGGCCTCCCACCCCTCCGCTCGACCTTCCTCGTGACCCTCTTCACGACCTGCCTCCAAGCCCCTAGACATCACATCTGCAAGGGCGGGGATGACGGTCGTCTCCTGGTACGAGCGAAACCCCTCGACCTTCCAAGCCAACTCCTCCTCGGCAGCCTTCGCACGACCCGCCAGATCCACCGCACGCGCTTCGTCCCTCTCAAGGGCCTCCTCCAGCTCCTTCGACCTGTCTCTAGCAGAGGCCACCTGCACTTCATAATCGGCCAGGACCCCCTTTAGGCGCTCTACTTCCGCCTCATACTAGTTGCACTGCTCCCTCTCCTTCGCCATTCGCTCGCCGACACTCTTACGAAAGGCACCGAATTTGGTTGCCACTCTAGCGATGGCGCTCTCGGCCTTATTTATGGCTGGCGCGTGCCTCATAGCTCCAAGCATCAAAGTGATGGCCTGCACAACAAAAGAGAACCCATTTAGGATATTCAATAAAACCCACTAACAAGCGTCCCCTGGCTTATCCAACCTACCTGGACGCCGTGCCACACCGCGGTTCCATACAGACCCTCAGGCTCCACCGCCTCTTGCACCACCCGGTCGCGGGGCAAGAAAATATTCTCCGCCAGCCTCGTCGCCACACCACCATCCTCAAACACGGACTCATCATCCCTCACTTTGAACCGCGCCCGATGAAGAGCCTCGTCAGGATAGCCCTCAACTTCGGCCCTCTTAGCTCTAAAACGGACGAGCGAGGCCTCACAGCTGGGTTTGGCGGCCCTCTCCAGAGCGAACAACGGACAGCTGTAGGGCCAGCTATCCCAGCCGGCCGACTTGGCCTGGCCACCCGACGTACCAGCCCCCCTGTTGGTCGGTAACGGTTACCCCCTCCACATTAGCGGGTACCCTGGGGCTAGGTGGCCGTGTCTCGGGGGCCTCCACCCCTCCCCCAGTCAGCCCTTCACCCCCGCCTTCCAGGTCGATAACGGAGGGTGCGATCCCCTCCCCAGATCCCCCTCTTCCTGACCGACTCTCCCCCGCCTCTGAGCATCAGAGATAGACGAGCTCGCAGGAAGCTTCCTCCTCTTCGTGGACACCTGCCCCCTCATCGAACCTTCCACCACGCCTTCCTTGCGCAACCTCTTGGGGACCGTCTTCTTCGACATTTGCCCCGCCTGCTCCGCAGCTCTCTTCATCATCTCCTCGAGCGACATACTCATAGTGCGACCTGCCAAAGAAAGAAAGTTCAAGGTAAGCACTTCAGACGCACTAATAGCAAAATCTATTATACCTTCGGGCCAGATATTCAATGCTATCATCTCAGCCCGGGCGAGCGTCTTGTAGTCTCAGCCCCCCCGGTATCGCCATTAGAAACTGTGTCACCTGTTTCTCCTCGTCTCCCAGTTCAACCCCCTCCTTCACCTCGGGATTCAGCTATCCCCAATCCGATCTCATCAGCACATCCTCTGGCACGAAGACAAACACATATTGCTTGACCCACCCCTTAATCTTTCCCAGCAACCCCCTAATGAGCGGATGGCTCTTCTTCACGGAGAGATAATAGTAGGACCTCAGCTTCTTCACCGTGAAGAAATAGTGAAACAAAGACAGCGAGGGGCGAACCTGGTTACTCACGCACAGCACAAGGAAACCCACAACCACACTAATGGCATTGGGCATCAGACGATACAAGGGCAGCCCCAGGAAATTCAATACATCTAACACGAATGGATGGGGGGGAAGCACAACCCTTGCTCGAAGGAGGACACATACACTCCCACCTCGTGGTCGCCCGCGAAACACACCCTCTCTTGTGCGTCAGGTTCACAAACAGAATACGGTGGCCTAACATACAACTCGAAGATCTCAGCAAGGGACCTCTTCAGCACCGACTTCACGCCCGCAATCTCGAGGGGCATCGCCCCAGTTTCCGCAGTTGAGCTCCCTTCCCCCACCACCCTCGACCCCTGCCCACGAAACGAAGATGTCGAGGAAGACATCGACAAAAACAGACCTCTTACCTAAAGGGCACCGACGACTTGGACTGCAACGCTACGTCGGCGGCCGATTCCACGTGGACAACTCCGGCAAGGGCAACGAAATCTCCGACAACCCCAGCCGCTTGGAAAACCTTCGCCCAACAATCAGCCCTGCCTCGCTCCCCACCCAGAGATCTTTTTAAGTGACACCACGAAGCATCGTGACCGTCGACCCTGCACCATGTGTCATCAATCCGTTCTCTCTTCCGCGTCATCCGCGTGGTCTGACGCTTCAAGTAATGGCAGCCGTCACTTCTGCCACGCATCATCCTTGAAGTGGTCGGGTCGCTTCGATCCCCCCCGCCGTCGAATCGCCAGGATGACGTCAAGTCACGCGATCGCCAACATGCCGCTTCGATTCCCGCCCAAATCCCGGTGAAATGATCGCCCCTAGTCGAAATCACGCCATCCTTCCCCTCTTATTTCTATCCGTCGCTCGTACCCAGGATGGGTCCCGCCTCCGTCGGGGCGGCCGAAGCAAGGATGCGCCGCTTAATCAATTTCGGACTTCGGTATCAACGTTTAGCAATCGATTGAACGGACTGCACCACCTTGCCCCACCTCGAACCTCTTCTACAATCCACCTGGAATCACACTTTACTTCGCAACAAACCCCTAGTAAACGCGGTACATCTCAACTTCCCTCTCCCGACGATCCGAATATCCTTGGTATAGCGAAGTTGGGGGAAATTATGTCCCTCACAAAACAAATGACCTACAGACACAACGAGGAAGAAGACAGTCCGACACAAGACCAATTCAGTGCATTTATCTAAATAGCAAAGCTATCCATTAAGCCATCTTCATGCTACAACAAGACATCGGGTCTAACCCTCATACAAGAAGGTACATGATTCCCCAAATCCACGTCCTCAACGATGACGTCTCTCGGCCGACCGAGCCCTCATATCCCTCACCACTTGGCGAACTCCTGCATCCCTAGCCTTTTGCAACATCGGCACAACATGCTCGTCATGGTAGCGATGGATAGCGGCCTCGATCACTCTGCCCTCAACTTCCCGTTTTTCCTCCATCCGCCGCATCATGATACCCTTCTCCCCCTTCTCCGCCTCAAGGGTCTCCTTTAGGCCGGCTATCTGCCGCTTCTGCAACTCGTTCACCCTCTCCTTGCTAGCCATCTCTACGGCGTGCTTCGACAGGATGTCATCCCTCTCCCGCGTCACCTCCAGGAGTTGGCGCTCGATCGTAGCTTTCGACGAATCAAAGTACGTGGCCCGCCCCTTTTCTACCTTACAGGGCATCCTAAGCTTCTCCAGCTCTGCTTCAGTGTCCTTCAGCTTCCCCTTGACCTCGCCGAGGTCTGCCCTCGCTGTCTCAAGAGCCGCTCTGCTGGCGGCCACATGAGTGCGACATCGCAGGGCCACCATATCCGTAACCATCTACAAAAGACCCGAGTCAGCAGGACACGAGTAAAGAAAGCCTGAGGGCGAGACGAGGGAACCGGCTTACCTGCACGACGTGCCATACAGCAGAGCCGCACAACCGCTCCGCCCCCACGCGGGTCAAAGGTTCACGGTCCCGCGGCAACATGCAATACTCTGCGAGGCGCGCTGCCACCCCCCGACGTCCTCGAATATCGACTCGTCACGGCCCACTCGAAAGGGCAGCTTATGGAGGCGGTCGTCCGAAAACGCCTCGACTTCCTCTTGAGTCCTCGTGAAATGAATGAGGGCACCCTCACAACTCGGGCTCATCGACCTCCCCATATCCCACAAAGGGACCACGTACGGCCATTTTTGAACCGAGGGCGCCTTGCGAGGCTCGACCACCTCCGATACCCCCGACGAAATGGAGGGACCGGCCTCCCGCGCGGACGAGTCCGCAGGGAGGTCATCACCGAACCAACCGGTAGAGGTACCTGATTTGGGCGCCCTTCGTCACCGGTTCGCTCTCTCCGCACTAGAGACCTCGCCTCCCCGATTCCGGGATCCTTCTTCGCACGCCACTCCCTTGCCTTTCTCGCAAGGACCAGTGTCCTCCGCGGTGGGGACTCCTGCTGATCCCGACACCTCCTCCGGCCCTCGCATCACGTCTCCACCTACGAAGGAAAAAGAGATCAGGGTAAGCCTAGCTAAAGGTTTACCAAATGTCAAAGGTACCTAGGGACCAAAAGTCCTGGGCGAGCCGACTGCTCCGTGTCAAACTTGCTAACTGACGGTATGCCTCGGGCAGCTCCGTCAGAATCTGGGCTTTTGCTAGATCATCCCCAGTCAGCTCCACCCTTTCACTCACTAGAGGGTTCCGTGCCCCCCAGTTCGAAACCAACACCACGTCGCTCGGCATCATCACGAAGGCGAACTCCTCCATCCATTCGCCGACATCATCGGGCACCCCTAGGACAAGTTCTCGTCCCCTCCTAGCACAAACACAATGATACAGTCCCCTCTTCCGAATTACGAAGAAATGCTGGAACAGCGCCAGGGAGGGACTCAAGGAGCTAGCAAGACACATGACGACGAACCCCACCAGCAAGCCCCAGGACCGAGGCTCCAGGGCAAAGATCGGCAACTCCAGGAAATTCAATAGATAAAGGAGATACGGGTGGATCGAGAAACGGAGCCCCAACTCGAATGACTGGACATAAACCCCGACCTCATTATCTCCGGGCGAGCACACCGTTTCCCCCGGCCCGGGACCCGTACCTCATAGGGCAGTCACACGAACCGCACATGAATCTCCTTGACGTTAATCCTATCCGACCTACATTGGAGGGAACCAATCACCCTCGGAACAACGGTGCGCCATGACCCCCTTTCCCTAGACCACCGCACCCCCCGCGGCAATGCCCCCTCTTCCACAGGCTCCTCCTCCCCCACTCTGCTACCGCCTCCGAACTCGAAACGAGAAGCCATCGGTCGGAAAATAAAAAATTACCTAGTTGATCCGTCAAATCGGGAAGACGTTTGGAAAAAGATCACCGGCGGCGGAAGCCGTAACCATGCCAGCAAGCGATAGACGAAAGCAATAGACACCGTAGAAGAATCGAAGACAGAAGAAAACTCCCGCCGACCGCCTTCTAGCCTCTTTTTGTTTATAAAATAGGCCACTGGGTCATCACGACCGTCGATGTGCCGCCACGCGGCGCCCATCGGGATCTCCCTGACGCCTCGACTAGCATGAGAGTCACCTCATCCACGAGTTGTGAACCCTATCGTGGAGACGCTTCGTTTTTCTACCGCCCTTTCAAATCGTAATAATGACTAATAGGGTGGGAGTTCCAAAGCTGGCACCGCCACCCCCGAGCGCGGACCGGAATCTGTACCGACAGCTCAAAACATCGGAAATGGTTCGCCCTCCGAGCCGATCCAGGCTCCCGCCTCGGGCTCGAAGGCTGGGGGCAATTGTTTGACCTAAAGATCGTGGGAGTCCGGCTCCCACCCAGAACCACTAATATACCTCACTGACTCGTCCCTTTGCGAACGGACTGTCGGCCCGGAGGTCCGTGGCTACATGGGAAGGGGCGCACCTCGCAGCGCCCCTTTCCCGGCCGAGGCATACAACCGCTCTCGCTCGGCCCGCGAGGGGGAGTGCGCTCGGGATACACCCAAACAGCGCAGCCTTGGAAGCTGAAAGAGGAACATACATACATGTAACAACCCTAGTGTGCAAATACTAAGTAATCGTTAAATTCATCCAAGTTTCTCGTACATGTGCACACCAATCCCGGGGAATGGAGAGATTTGCAAATTGCCCCTCGATTTTTCATTTATACCCAAATGAGGGTATCATTGTAAGATTGGGTTTAAGGCAAATTTCTTTAAGTGAAGGGTTATTGTGAAAAAGGGAAATGAGATATTTGCAATGACAAACTTGTAATAAAATCAAGCATTTGGATGGCTAATTTTGAAAAAAAAAGAAAGAAAGAAAAAAAAAGAAAGAAAAGAAAAGAAAAGAATTGAGTATGGCTTAGTACACCATACTAAAGTACACCATACTCTCCCAACCTCTCCCCCTCACCCTATGCCATACCTCACACTTCCCCCCATAATCCTTAAACCCATTTCCTCTCCCCTCTCTCCCCATTTTCAGTTCATGGCCGAAATTCCCTAGAAAAAGAAAAAAAAGAAGGGAGAGAAGAAAGAAGAGAGGAAGAAGAAGAAGAAGAAGAAGAAGAGAAGAGGAGGAGGGAGAAGCCAAGCTTAAGGAGACCACATTTCCGATTCTAGGCATCTCTTGAAGCTCCAAAAGAGGTAGGAACTTCTCACCTCTCCCTCTAGTTATAGGTGATGGAAAGAAGCTTGTATGTTTGGGTTTTCTTCGAAATTTGGGAAGAATGTTGTAGAGCTAGGATTCTTGTTGCATGCTTGACAATTTGCTGAAACTTTAGATAAGTGCTGGGATTAAATGGCTATTAGGAATGCTCTGAAAATTTTATACGATATTTATCTTGTAGTTATGAGCAACTTTCATGTTCATCACGTTTTCTAATTCGAACTGGAAGTTGGGGTAAAAATTCGAATTGTGCAACATGCCAGGAATTCTGTCAAGCTGTACACATTTCAGTAAAACGAGCACCACTACCTGCACACATCTTGGATTTTGTTGATTTTGGTCTTGTTGGAAAGCTAACAAGTTTTTCTCAAAGTCCATTAAGATTTTTAAGTCGAAATTCTGGACAGAATATGCCCAAAATTGGCTTTGAACACAGACACAGAAATTTGTCTGCAGAACAGTTTTGACACCCTTTACTAATTAATTCACCATAAATCACATACTCCATAGTTTTGCATGAAATTGTATATGTGAACTCAAAACTGCCATATCTACAATTTGCATTCAGTAAGTTTTGTTAAATTCTCACTGGAAATGGCTGTTAATCATTGATGTTGTGACTGTTGATGAAATTTCAGCAAATTGCATTGTTTGCTAATGACTAGATTATTGTTTTGGTTTCCTTCGGAACATATCGCTAATGTGGATTCATCAGTGATTAAGTGCTGTCTATGGGTATGCTACTTTATGTTGCATGTTTGGAAATGGATGTTTATGTTCATGAAGCTCGCAAGTTGTTGTGAACAACCCGATGAAAAGAATGCATTGGATCTCATTTTACATGCTTCATACTCTAGGTTTAATGATTAGTTAAAAGACAACCTAGGGTGTTCTCGTTCCACTCGAAGTGGGTGAGTGCCCTAGGAGGGGTTGGGAAAACTAAGGTAACGAGTGAGCATGCGGGGGATGGACTGCTGAGTTGTGGGCCACTCCCGACGAGCCCTCAGCGGCAGGGAGTTGGTGCGGTTGTGGTTGAGATTGGTTATGTTGGTGAACGGCTTCTTTCGTAAGAGCTAGTCTCGGGAAGTCGTAGCATTCCACCCACTTTACCGGGTGAGGTCCAGTCCCCGATGTCTGACCCATTACTGAGGTTTCGAATTCATGCATGAAAACTAACCTATAAAGAAAAAAACAGTAACTCTGGAATGTGATGCCATTTCCTTTGTTGTGATTCCTTGTTGTGCACTATGATTAGAGTAGTAGAGTTGTGGAGTTTCTACTGGGCACGCTGTGACGTGTCCTCCCCCCTACAGGTCCAGGCACTGGTTCTCTGGCGGCGGGCCCGGGAGTGGAGACCCCGGAGGGCAGCTCGTCTCAGCAGGGTCCGTAGTGTTGTGGTTAGTGTGGGTCGCGTGGTGTAGTTTTGGGTTGTGTGTGTGTGATGAACGTAGTGTTGTACCCTTGTTCCCTTTGTACCCCGTAGGGTTGAGTTGTACTTTTGTGGGAGCTTTTGCTGTTGGGGTTGTACAGTGGACTTGTGCAGTACTGGCCATGTAGTAGCGGTGCTCTGTGACTCTTGGATGTTCTGTTCGTCGTATTTTACCTTACTGCCTGTGTTGTAGTGTCTTGTACTATCCTTCTGTGTTGGAGCTGTACTGTTCTGTTAATCGATCAGTCTGTACTTTACTGCTTGTGTTTCCTCAGCGTTTCCAGTGGCTTGCGTGACTTTGGTGTGTACTTTAGCGCTTGGTACACTAATACCGCGGCTTGTCACGTTGACCCTCCCTATTTTGGGCAGCGGGGCGTGACAATACCCCTCCCTGCCAGCGGTCCATGATCCGCACCCGAAAAGGTGCGCGGCCAGGCCGAACAACCCACAAACAGGTCGACCCGACGGCCCCATGCAAACCCAGCCGTGGGGGATAGCACTGCCGGACCCTTGATTCATCACACACGACAAACAACCTAGTATAAGGACACGACTGACACTAGCGCCGCCCGACCATCTGATAAAGCACCCCCTGGCCGCTGCGCCCCCTGACACTTAATGCTTTCGGCCCTGACACCCTGATAAAAGCGCCCCTGGCCGTTGCACCATCTGACAAAAGCGAGTCTGACACTCCTGTTCCTGACATCCTCGTCCGAAGCTTCTGCTGACAGCCGGGCCAACTCAGCACGTCGAGTCAGCATGCCAGGTCAGCCCCACATAATCGTCTCTCATCAGGTATAAATACCCCCTCACTTCTTACGGTGAGGGGGTTGGCAAATTCACTCTCAATCCCATTATTCACACACGAGAGCAAAGGTCGTCCATATCTTTGTTCTCCTACACATAGCTCGTTACGTACGGTCGACATACCCTCAGTCCGACCTGCGTGCCCAACCCCCGCTTTAAGTCCAGTTCCTGACTTAGGCATCGGAGAGGCTAAGGGTTGGACCCCAACCCGGCCTTTCTGACGAGTTGCTCGTTGTGCAGGGCAGCACGCCCCTTGGCCGAGATTCGCCTTCGGTTCCCGCCATCCGATCCTCCTCCACCGCATCCGACGGGATTCGACTCTGTGGCCTGCTCCGGAGGCAAGTTTAGCCTCTTCACCCCACTAATCACTTGTCAAAAATCCTACCCAAATCCTCTAATCAATATAACCACCGTGCCCTTGGTTCCCCCTAATACAAATTTATTGTACGCGAGTTCCACCCCGCAACACAAATTATTTAAGAAACCACAGCAATAATAAATTGCATCTCAGTTCAACATACATCAGTTCCTCCAAAATAAGAGTTTAATTATTACAACACAATTCAAAATGAAAACACACAACTAGTACATAATGGGTTTACAAGCCACAATCAAATAAAACTGGACAACTACTCATGGGGTTTGAACGGCTCCTCCCCAGCTACTAGCTCATAAGACTCCTCTCCAGCTATAGGGCCATAAGGCTCATCATCAACATCCTGGTTCTTAGGTTCTGACCCACATTCACAAAACAACATCTGGGGTCAGCAAGATAAACTCGGTAGGCTCCCAGAATTAATCAACAACAATAAGCATGAAAAGTAACGTATATAGAACAACAACTAACAGGAATAAGTACGAATCTCATGCAACTGAACATAATAAATCACATGCATACAACATAAGTAGAGTAAATCTACTAATGTCCCTGATTTGAATTCAAGTGTGAGGTGATATCATTTTAAAACAACTATGTCATGGAAATCTCGTCTAAGTGTGTGACTCATGTCCCAAGAGTACAAATAGTAACTAGGGTGTTCCTCCTGCATTGGAACAATGTTAACAAAATGGGCTAAAACTCTTCCTCATGGATGTAGTCTATGGTCTGCATCTGACGTGATCATAACCGCCCCCACGAAACCAGGGTATAGACTTATGTCGTGGGTCTGTGTCTTCCCCACAATACAGTGGGTCGGTACCTTCCCCACAGTTGCAATCCGGTCATCAACAGTGGGTATTTAATATAATGTCTAGGGAAAACTCGCTGTACCCCTCTCTTGGGTAACTGGCTGAGGGGACCCTCAACGTTACCGCACACTCGTGACAATATGTTGCCCCAACCCAAGTATCAAGTGTGTCTCTACTTACAACAAATCATAGCATGTGTTTTCATTATGAATTTATTTAGCTCGAACCCCCGGCGCTAGCCCAGTCGGGCAGACACCAGCTTGGGCTCATGCCCAAACTTGGGTGCCAGTGTGGGCGTGCCCGGACTGCGAGGCACGCCTGAACTTGGTTTGGCCGCTGTTTGAAGGGTCTTTGGGACAGATTTTGGGCAGGCTTCCACGACTTGTTTGAGGGGTCAAACGACCTCGAAATTGGGTGACGTCAGTTTCCATGTGATCTTCCTTTGAAGTTTTTCAAAATGATATGTCATTTTGCTTCTTGAGCTTACCAGAGAGGAAGAATCAAATACTCAAAGTTTAGTCCTTAAAAGGAAAAACTTGAGTTAATAAGAATTCTAATTTTTAGTACCATATCAGATATATCACTGCTCTGAAGGCTCAGCTCACCCTATAAATAAGGTCATCGTCTTCCTCCTAAACTTGTACCCTAGATCAAGTGAGCTCATCCTAATTAAGTTAGCAAACCTAAATCTAAAGGCAACCCAAATTTTAGTTCCTCTTTTTCCTTTTTATTTCCACTTTCAGGTTCTAACAAAATTTGAAGGGAATTCAGATCTTATCCGAAGCTTGAGGCTTGTGTTCCAGCTAAGGTGAAACTTTCTGGGACAAACGGTCGGCTCTGAGCCGAGACGTTACGAATGCTTCGAGACGTCGCCTAAGGATATTGTTTTTTCGACTGCAAAAACAAAGGTATGATCCTTTGAGCAATATATTTTAATCACAGTTAATATTAGACCTATCTTTGTGAAGTCGGTTAGCCTCCCTCCTTAAATAGTAATGGTCATGTAAATGGTTTTTATTCCATAGGGTTTTTTCATAAAAAGTGTTTTTATGTCTTTTCCTCTTCCGCTGCTTCCCACATCTACTAAGCCTAGGTCTAGAGGATGAGAAAAGCTCTATGGAAGCCTCCTCAAAACCCTTAAAGACTTGGTGTGCATAAAGGATGAAAGTTATATATATATATATATATATATATATATATATATATATATATATATATATATATATATATATATATATATATATATATATATATATATATATATATATATATATATATATATATATATATATATATATATATATATATATATATATATATATATATATATATATATATATATATATATATATATATATATATATATATATATATGGAAGGTAAGCGGGGTAATTTTATTGATAGTAGTACAATATTTACAACATAAAACTATAGAGTGTGTTTATGTTAGGGGGAGGAGAGGGCACAAGCGCCGTCACTCCCCACTAGCAGAAACTCCTCTATACATACGCAATTTCAAAGGAAATCATACAAAACTCAAATCTGAACATTACACGAAGGAATCAACCCATGTCCCTAAAATCCCAATTTGAATAGACTTCGATCTCTTCCTCAGTTATTGGATCTTGGCCATGTAAGCTAGCTCTTATGTCAGCAACTATCTCCTCGAATAGCACGGTCTTGCATCTTCTCTCATTTTCAAAAATCCGTCTGTTTCTTTCACGCCAGATGTGCCAGACCATTGTAGCCAAACAGGTCTTAGCTAATAAACTCAAGCAATCTTTATTCCCGTATTTAGCAAGGAAATACTCTCCCACCTCAGATAAGGAATGATGAATATGAGCTGGCACTTTTAATTTTAACATGGATCTGCGGAAGATGTACCTCGAGTAGGGGCATTCAAAAAACAAGTGAAAGGTGTTTTCCGCAGCGTTATCATCACATAGGATGCAGTTAGCAGGGTAGCCAGGAGACCATCTGCAAATCCTATCTCTGGTAAGCAGCTTACCTCTGAGGGCTCTGAGGAGGTTAAGCGACATTTTCGGAATGTGGTTGGGGTACCATACTAATTTATGAAGAGGGAAAGGGTCGCTTCTTGTACGCACACCTTCCCAGGCCTGTTTGAAAGTGAACGACTCACCCCGAAGCCATTTCCAACCATCAGCCCCTGGTCTCAATTTGATGTTATTTAGGAGATGTCGGACACTGTCTAGAACCGGGTCAGCTACCCAGCCGTTGCTACCCCAATATTCAGCAACTGTGATTTTTTCAGCACCATGAGGGATCGTAAAATGCTGATTGAGAGGTCCCCCATCGAGCCAGAAATCAAACCAGAACAGCGTAGCCTTCCCGTCCCGCACCTCTCTCCTAATCAGCTGCTGTGAAATTGATCTACTCCGGAGGAGTCGCTTCCAGGTGCCGGACGAAGTCAAAGCGGGACGTGCTGCATAAAACCCTGTTGCCGGACAGTAGTTCCCCTGGAGATGAGATGCCCAAAGGCAGCTGCTTGTTAAAAATCGCCATGTTAGGCGCAGGCCAGCTGCCGCATTTAGATCTTCAAGCAGTCGTATTCCCACACCTCCCTCCATTTTTGGTTTGCACAGATCTTCCCAGGCCCAGGCTTTTGTATTGCCTAGGATGAATTTCCGACACGCCGATGAGATGGCTCTAAGGACACTTACAGGGATGTGAAATACCTGCATCCAAAAGGAGACCATGCCGTAGATTACGGAACGGACAAGCTCGATACGCCCCGCAATAGAAAGTAACGAAGACGACCAACCCCCCATCCTCTTCCTACATTTGTCAACCAGCTTCTTGTAGTTAGTAGCCACTGGATACTTTCGCGAGAGTGGTAAGCCAAGGTATGTTGTTATTGTTGTAGCAATCCTGATCCCCAACGTAGCCGCAAGGGACTCCTTGTTCTTCACCCCTTTACTAAACATACCGGAACTCTTATCCCAATTTACATGGAGCCCAGAAGATTGGGAGAACTCTTTCAGTAGGTTTTTGATGCCCAAAAAAGAAGTTTTATTGGCTCTACAAAAAACAAGCAAGTCATCAGCAAAAAGAAGATGGGAGATGGAGCCTCTCCTCTTCATAGGATGTATAGTGCGCAAAATGATAGCTTTCTCCACCAGGATCGAGAATGTCTCCATGATAATGACAAAGAGGTAGGGGGAGAGTGGGTCACCTTGCCGAAGACCTCTATTACTACCAAAGAAACCGTGAGGAGAGCCATTTACCATTACCGAGAAGGTTGGAGTAGTGATGCATTCTCTAATCCAGGATATGAAGGTATCAGGGAACCGTAGCTGCTTCATAAAGAAGAAGATGAAGTCTCGATTCACACTATCGAACGCCTTCCTTAGATCCAACTTTAAACAAGCTCTTCCCCCCATTGGAATGTTGAAGTCCCTAATTTGTTCGTGAGCAATAAGTGTACAATCTGAGAGGAGCCTGCCTTTTAGAAAAGCCGATTGATTTGGAGAAATAAGGTCATGAACCACCACCTTCAGTCGATTGCAAATGACTTTGCTAATAAATTTATAAAGGACGTTACAGCACGCGATCAGCCTATAATCTCCCAGCCCACTTGCATTTGAATTTTTAGGAACCAGGGTTAGGAGGGTGTGGTTGACTTGCCTTAGGAGTGAACCAGAGTTGAAGAAAGATTTAATAGCTGTGATAACATCTGCTCCAAGGAGATCCCAATTATGCTGAAAGAAGAATCCATTGTAACCATCAGGCCCAGGCGCCTTGTCCGCCCCAATCTGGAAAACTGCATCCTTAATTTCCTCACTGGATACCCTTCTGCTTAGCCATAAGGAGGATTCCTCTGTTAAGATACGCTTTGGAGCCAATTCCCCAAAAGATCTTGGGTAATTGTCCTGATTGTAGAGCCTCTTATAAAACAAAGGCGCTTCCTGAATAAGGTCACCAGCCATATTGTTTTGCTTACCTCCATCATCCACCAGATGACTCAAATTGTTGTGACTGCATCTGGCTTTCATATGAGTGAAGAAGAACTTGGTATTTCTATCACCAAGGGTAAGCCAGTCTTGGCGACTTTTCTGCCTAAACATATCCTCTTCCATCTTCAATGCTTGAATCAGCTCTCTAATTAGTTGAGATTCTCTTTTTTGCAAACCGATGTCCACATGGGTTAGGGGGCAACACCTGAGTTCAGCTAATTCTCTCCTGCACTTCTCCACCACCTTGTCTGCCTTAAAGTCACTAGCCCATCCCCGTAGGATAGGCTTCAACATCATGAGCTTTTTGACCAGGCGGAACATAGGAGTTCCTTCAAAACTAGCTCCCCAATTATCACTGATGACATCCTTGTAGCCTGGACAGGAGGACCAGAAATTAAATGATTTGAAAGGCTTAGGTTTTGCAGGGACCTGTTTATGTAGGTGAACAGCCATAGGAGAATGGTCACTAGTGCCAGCCTCCAAATATTGGACATAAGCTTCTGATAGTAAGGAGGTGAAATCAGCATTACCAAACACCCTATCCAGCTGTGCGGCAATTCGTTCATGGCCAAGACGGTTGTTACACCAGCTGAATCTATTACCAGTACACTTTAGCTCCTGTAATCTACAACTCCGAATGCAATCTTCAAAATCTCGTACCATGTTAGCATCAAGAGCTCTTCCCCCAATCTTGTCTTTGGAATAAAGGACGCAGTTAAAATCTCCCCCCACCAACCATGGGACATTGCTTCGCGAATCATCAACTAGGCTTTTCCACAAATTAATCCTCTCCTCCATGGAATTGCGTCCATATACACCTGTGATAACACAAGTCAATCCACCAACATTTTTGCATGAGATAGAGATATGTTGGTCAGAGTAAGACAGCCTGTTCACCCGCCAAATTTCAGGGTTAAAACCCATTAGAATACGACCACCCGAAGATGAGTCAAAGTTATGAAAAGAAATCCACCCCCTCGGGATGACCCCCCTACCACCTGAGGGAAGAGACTTAAGTTTTGTCTCTACAAGAATCAGAACAGAGGCCTTCGTATTCCTTAAATTATCCCGCAAATCCCTTCTTCTAACAGAATTATTGAGCCCCCTGGCATTCCAGATAAATACAGTCATTTATCAATGGTTGGTTTGCGGCCTTGGCCCGACTCCTGAAGCCTAGAGCTTTTCCTGGGAGGGGCCAAAGAATTAGAGACCAGCTTCTTCTTTATAATTTTATCCGCCACCGCATGTAATACCTCCATTTCTTGGTCCCAGGCTGGATTGTCGACTGCAATCTCATCAGGTATCTTGTCTAAGTCATGGTCGGAAGCTTCATTGATTAGGGAAGGTAGTGGCCTGGAGATTGGGGGGCCAGCTTCCAAAATATTAGCATTCTGATCAATCAAACATACCTTAGGTGAAACTTCTGTTAACAGGTTCGTTTGGGATGTGCTGGGAGGACAGCAGACTGTGCTGTGAAGTCCAAAGCCCAAGGGGGAGTCCTGAGCCGTTACATTTGCAGATTTTTCCTTAACAGCAGTGGTATGAGCAGTGGCAACTATGACCTCACCCACTTCAACAGCATTGGCAACGACCACCTCACCCACTTCAATACCCGCATGTGATAACAGGCTGTCTTCAATCTCATTCACACAGGGAGACCCAGCTATAGTCACAGCTGTAGGCGGAGATGCACCCGAAGTACCGGCCACACAAGCTGTAACGCCTATGGCATTGCCAACCAAAGAGCCCACCGTGCCATGTGAGGAACTAGCCCCTGGTGCAGTCTTTGGAATGACAGACGTAGGAAGAACTCCCCGTTCCCTGATAATTTCATTATTTGCCTCACCCGTGACATGCTCTCCTTCCCTATTCTGAGTCGCTCCAGACTCAGCAGCTTTTAATTGGAATGAAGGGGGCTCCGAAGCATCTGGGCATTGGCTGAATAAGTGGCCAAAGCAGATGCACTTCGTACACCTCGGGGGCTCTCCCTCAATCTGCACATCAATGCTTATAGAGGGCCCATCCTCTGTACCCACCAACACAGTCTTTGGAATGGCCTGTTTAGCATGAATTTCTACGAGGCATCGGGCATAGGAAAGGCGCTCTTTCTTAGCCGTAAGCTTGTCCAAACAAATGGGGTTACCAACCAAGGAAGCAATGCAATTGAGAATTTCAAGTGTCCACATCTCTAAGGGAACTCCATGCAATTGGACCCAGACAGGGACCGACGAGAGGATATCCCTCTCAAGTTTAAGTCCAGCACACCAGCGCTGCAACACCACAAGTCTGCCGTCAAACATCCATGGGCCCCCGTGAAGGATCCTCTCACATTCACCTTCATCTTCAAATTTGAAACAGAAGAACCCATTATCCCTACTATAGATTTTTAGGCCCTTCTTGAGGTTCCATAATCTATCAACCCAAGAACGAATTTGGCCATAGAATGGGGCCTCCCCCAGAACGTATCCTACTAGAGTTGACGTCCACTGCTCTGCCCCGCGAGCAAGGGCGCTTCTCGGGACCAATGCCATTAACGTGCCATCCTCCTGGGCATGAGGCGGCACAAAAGCCATACCAACATCACTATCATACCTTCTGATATTTGAGCATACTTCAGACCATGAGTGCTTAATGCCTGTGGTTGAGACTTTAAGATCCACAGCTTTCCTTGGAGGCTTTTTATCAAACACATTATGTGCTTCACGAGGGAATGGAGCCTTCACGCCTTTGTAACCCAACGAAGGTCCCCTCGAAAGCATTTTACCCCCACGGTTTGCGAGGTAGCCTTGACCCAATCTGTTGTTGCCAAAGTCGCCATTGAATTTCCCGTTGCCACCCAATCTTCCTCCCTTGTTCTTCCGGCGATCCACAATTTCCCAACCGCCTCCCAAATGCAATCTGTCACCAGTGCCATGCCGATCCTGAGAAATAGGTGGCTTGAGAACACCTTGTTCCTTCCCAGGACCTTGAAGTTTAGCCGCTAGATGATCTGCGACAGAGCCGCCGCCGCCAGGGTCATTCTCCTCTCCCATCTTATATATATATATATATATATATATATATATATATATATATATATATATATATATATATATATATATATATGGCGAATGGTAGTTAGTCTTTATTAATATCAGAAATCGTACATAGTCTATTAGCAAGTTAGCAATAGTGATAATAAAAAGAGAGAGGAGAGGGCACAAGCGCTGTCACCCTCTACAGATGACTATCATCTATTACTACTTGATAAACCCAAATATACATGCTGTATACAGAAAAACAAAAATACACAGGCTTGGCTAGGAACTAGTTGGTCAGGCATTTACAAGACCCCAATTAGCAAAGGGAGCAGTGTCCGAGACATCTTCAATGTCCAAGCCGCTAAGAGATATCTTTACATCCGAAGCGATTTCCTCAAACAGAGTTGTTTTAGAAGTAGACCTTCCTTCAAAAATGCGCTTATTTCGCTGTTTCCATATGTGCCAAACCATTGATGGCAGAGCTATTTTGGCCAGTACACCGACCATGTTCTTCTTCTTATATTTGATAAGGATCAGGTCACACACCCCAGCGATAGAGGTTGGGAAAAAACTTGAGATACCAAGCTTGAGTAAGCTCCTTGTTAAGATATATTTGGTGTAATCACATTCAAAATAGATATGGGCTACACTCTCCTCAACATTTCGATCACAAAGAACACAGGTTCGATCAGAGATGTTCCCCGAATAATGGAGCCGATCTTTTGTGGGTAACTTACCTCGAAGAGCTCGCAGCAATGTAATGGACATCTTAGGCACATGATGTGAATACCACACAACATCATATTAGGGGAAAACATGGCCCGGTACCTGTGCTCTTTCCCAGGCCTCGCGCAGGGAGCATTTCCTCCCAGCAACCCACGACCAATCGTCCTGACCTTCACACGGACTGACATTCTGTAGCGAGTTTCATATGCCTTGAATGGATGGAACGTTAGACCACCCCGCGCCCATCCAAAAATATCCCACTCGAGAAAGTTCCGTGCCGGGCAGCGGTTCTTGAAGGAGATAAAGAGGCCCCATATGGTGCCAGTTATCAAACCAGATTGACGTTGTTTTCCCATCCTTAATGGACCGTTTAATTAGCTTTTGAGATATCCGACGACACCTTAGAATGAACTTCCAGGATCCATAGTTGGTAGGGATTGCCTTAGCTATATAAAATCCATTTTCCACCGCTTCATAGCGCTTTCTCATATAGTGAGCCCAGATGCCCTTATTAGAGAGGACTCTCCAAGTTAGGCAAACACCAGACGCGACATTCAAATCCTCTAGATGCCTCAGCCCCACTCCCCCTTCTTTGGAATACACATGTCTTTTCAAGCCCAGTTATTCATCTTCCCCCAAATGAATTTCATGCAAGCTGAACTAATAGCTCTAATAACATAAGGCGGAAAGCAGTAAGCTTGTATCCAGAAAGCAACCATGACATAAATGACAGAGCGTACCAATTCAATTTTCCCAGAGATAGAGAGAAGAGTGGAGGACCAACCTAGAAGCCTCTTCTTACATTTATCAACAAGACGTGAAAACAATGAGGCTTTAGGGAAAGTTGAAGAAAGAGGGAGACCCAGGTAGGTAGTGAAGGAGGATACCATTTTAATGTCAAGAATCTCAGATAAGCTCCGTGCATTACGAACCCCCTTGCTGAAAATGGCCGAGCTTTTTTCACAATTAATTTGTAGACCAGAGAGGAGATAAAATCTGTCCAGTAAATCTTTAAGCCCATGTAGAGAGTGAGGATTAGCACTGCAGAAAACTAACAGGTCATCAGCGAAAAGTAGATGAGAGATAGAACCAGTTCTACGCATAGAATGTATAGCACCTGTGGATTTTGCAATGGCCATTAGTAGCGAGAAAGCTTCCATAACGAGCACAAACAAGTACGGAGAGAGAGGGACTCCCTGGCGCAACCCTCTGTTAGAACCAAAGTATCCTTCTGGAGATCCATTAACTAGAACAGAGAACACATGAGAAGAAATACATTGGGAGATCCAATTAATGAAAGTGTACTTGAAGCCCATTTGATGGAGGAGGAAAATAATAAATGCCCTGTTGACACTGTTAAACGCCGTACGCAGGTCCAGTTTAATACCGGTCCTGGTCCCCATAGGATTGCTAAAATCATGTATCTGTTCATGAGCAAGGAGTGTGCAATCCGCCAGCAACCTATCTTTCAAGAAAGCAGTCTGGTTTGGGGAAATAAGATCTGAAATGACATGTTTCAGTTTATTGCATAATACTTTGCTGATAGTATTTGCAATGTGTTTTAAAACTTGTTGGCTACATCAATACCAAATTTTAAGTCAATCCAACACTTTTTGATCCTCTATCCATCCATTTCAAAAAGATTGTGCTGACAGTTCGGTTGTTTGGAGCGGTTTTTTAATTGCATGGATGGAGGGTCAAAAAAGCGGTGGATTCACTTGAAATTTGGTGTGGAGGTAGCCAACAAGTTTTAAAACACATTGCAAAAAGTTCAAAAAATAACTTGGGGGTGTCAAAGTGCTGACATCACAGTAAAACAGAGCCTGTGCTGTCAGAACAACTCCATATTCATCACACACACACATAACATTTGATGACTGTTTTTGAATTCTAGGGCTGACTAGGACAAGCTGACTATGACAAAAGAGTTGATAGAAGAACGACTGAGATTTAATCCTGAGGAATGAATAATTGAGATGAGAATTTGTGGAAAGTTTTGGAGGGAAAAACATTTCTGGGGAAATGAAAGTTTCTTGGGAAATAAAAATTTTTGGGGAATGAGAGTTTTTGGGGAATGAAAGTTTCTGGGGAGTAGCAAAGTGCACGCAATTAATGCATTTGGGAAAAAAACTTTAACTTGCACCTAATTCTACAGATCGAAGATCTCTCCCTCAACGCGGGACTCACAGTCTCTTCGACGCATGTGGCAACAAGATGAGAATAATTTTCCGCGTTGAATTTGTTGTTCCACGTCGGAGGCGCCCGCGCAGAATTTGTTATTCCATGTCTAAGGCGTCTACGCCGAATTTGTTGTTCCGTGCCGAAGGCGTCCGTGCCACTAAATATTTTTACGTTATTTGTTGTTCAGTGCAATTTTTGATGTAGAAATAATTTTTTTGGGGAACAAAAATTTCACGGAAAAAAATCTTACAATGCCCGCGGGCGTGGGTTATGACTAGTGTATACATATATACATATATATATATACATATACATACATATACATATACATATACATACATATGTATATGTATGTATATATGTATGTATATGTATATGTGTATATATATGTGTCTGTGTGTGTGTATATATATGAGAATAATGAGTATCATATGACAATTGAGGCTTAGCCTCATGTACTTTGACACAAAAAAGTGGGCGGTACAACAAGTACAAGCCCATGTGGGACTTGTACTTCACCATTTTTGTGTCTTGGTATATGAGGCTAAGCATCCATTGTCATATGATACCCATTATTATATTTATATTTATATGTATTTTACAAATGAGGGATATTTTTGAATTTTTGTCCTATGTGGCAATGTTTGTCTTACGTGGACAAAGATATGCTAACTAGGACAAACAAATGATGCTGACTAAGCTGAGTTTGGGGGAAAAACTTGGGGAAATGTTTGAAAATTGAAAATCGGAGGGAAATCATTTGAACCAAAAACAACTCTTATTTCATTGGGGGAGAGGCTACAGATCTCACCAGTAATCAAACCAAAACAGCTCTCAAACTAAAAACCAAAAAGCTCTTAAACCAAAAATAGCCTCAACCAGTAGTCTGTAGGTGTAGGTTTTGCTGAGGTTTCATTCATAAGCTCTCTCTCGTTATTACAAATCTGATGCATATTTTATTTTTGTTGAGCTATGATCTGATTATTCAGGAAGGTAAGTGGTCTGTTGAGAAACTGCAGTGTTTGATGATCTGATGCATTTTTGGTTCGGATCGATGCATTTTTGATTCTGAGCATTTTTGGTTTCGTTCTGAGCATTTTACCGAAAATTTATTACAAATCTGATGCATCAACTCTGATGCATTTTTGGTTTGGATCTCGGACTTCGTCGACTGTAGGTGTTTGATGATCTCGCACTTTTCAATTTTTGCTCTAATATGCTTGCTCGATTTGTTTACCTGAGTGATATATTTTCCATTTTGATAAGGAGCCTTCAGCAAATAGAGAATCTTAATAGCTCAGCTCGGTAAAGTACATTTTGGTTTAATTTTTGAAGCTTTGTTCGCATCTGTTAATGCTTTGAAATGCTCAACTCGGTTAAATATGATGCCCTGAAGGTGTTAGCATACATTAATAACATGCAGTTATTTGATGACCTGAAGCTTTGTGAGCATGGAGTCGACTGCCTCTGCTTTCCTTTCTTGGCATGGTAAGTTAGATCGGTTAATACTTTGAAATGTTCATATCTAGGTTTCTTGGCATGGTAACCGATCTAATTTCCACATTATTTCCCCTGAATAACGAGCGGCTTTCCTTTCTCGGTATGGCATGGCAAGTTAATTACATCCAATGAAAGTGGTCAGGGTGATTGACGATCTCTGCTTTCCTTTCTTGGTAATTAGACCTGTTAATACTAGAACATGTGAATAAATTTTTTGTTCATGTGTTCTTTTCTATACTCAATTAGTGAAAATTGAGAGTTATAATCTGAAGTTTCTTAATTTTGAAATGGTAAATTCCATCGCCAAGACCTTTCTTCGGTTACAAATGCCAATAATCCACATTTTTAGTTTACTGTCTCTTTGTCTTTTTAATTCACTGGACTAATTGCAATTACTATTTTCTCTTATATAGGAGGCTCATAAAGGCTATTCAGGATGAAAACAAAGTAATCCAGCTCATAATTTTGCTAAATTCGGCTGATATGGGATAATTTATTGATTGTTGTTGTATTGAGAGTGTTCGGTCCCCGGGTTTACACCACGGGGGTGCGAATCACCGCAAGTGCACGATGCGCTATAGTATAGAAAGATTTTCGAACTCAGGGAGGCGATTGTTTAATGCTTAGCTTTATGTGGAAGGAGGAGAGTATGTGGTCAGGGGTTGTCACGATTGATTGATGGGTTGATTATGGGAATCGAGAGTTAACATTTCAATGTCTAAGGCTCTCGGGATTCCCCGTTAGGCCCTTTGGTCACGGATGCCAGGTTAAATGGCCCTATGTCGGATGATGGATTAGCGTAGGAGTGTCACATCCATAGATGAGAACGAGTATTCAACTTTCGTTGTTCCTACTCGTCTAACGCATCCCTATGCGAAACCGTGTTCTGTAAGTCGGCTTCACACGGGAACACATGCATTAAGCTTGACACTTGGTCCTGCCTCGCAATTCTGTATCCACTCTTGTCACGCCCCGCTTCCCAAGTATGGAAGGCGAGACATGAAGAGGTCCGATCAGACTTGGAGCTGTAAAGCTGCAGTCTGATAAGCGTCTGTGTATGATACAAATAGCAGGTTCTTGCAATGCGATGAAACAACAACAATGATAAAAGAAAAGCAGACATAAAAATATCCACCAACAACATCCAACAATTACTCCAAACATCACAGAGAAAAGTCACAAAGAAGTACATAGTCTGAACAAGGCCTAAAGCATGGCCGAACATAAAACAGAGAGATAGGTGCTACGCACTGAAATCTAGCAACAACTACTAAAAGTAACAACAACTAAGGAAGTCTCCAAGTGAGTCTAGGACTGGTCACCAGTGTTCTCAAACTCAGCCTCTGCAGGAACCTCGAACTCTACGTCCGCGTACTGCTCGTCTCCTGCAACTAACTGTCTTTAAACCTGACATGTGACACCCAAAGAGAAGAGGACACATGTGAGCAAAAGTCTCTTAAAGGAAAACGGAGGAATTTTGAGCAATGATTAAATAAAAGTAATGTGATTAGCAGTTCTAACATGATGATATGATATGACATTTAAAGAGTGCAACAATTAAACGAACATGACGACAACAAGCAAGCCCGTCGTAGCAGAAAGCTACGAATCACTATTTCACGAATTCACGAACACTAATTTATCACTTTGTGCACAAAGTTTCCGTCTTTTGGCTGAAGTGGCTGTACGGGCTCACTTCTACGCTCAATCGACTGTTTAACCCTACCCCTTCACGTGTATATGGACTGTCATCCATCTTCTGGATCACGAGCCAGGAAGTGTTATTGGCATAGGGTTGTGCTTGCAAAGTAGAAGCCTATCCTCAATAGTTAACAATTTTATTGTAGCATATGCTACACAATCATGATGGCATTTCGATGCATGAATGACATGGCAAGATGCAGATAAGAGTGCGTACAGTTAATTAAAAGTAAACGTGACATGGTAGCATGAAATGATAGCATGGTAAAGGTGTCGGATCTAGCTTCATTGTTAAGCTAGATCTAGTAAGGGCGTCTAGGTGACTATCATTTCATCGCCTAGTCTCTTTTACGCTAGTACGCAAATTGGCCTAAACATGGCCTAAACAAACACTTGCAAGTATCACTTGCCTGATTGAGATGGTTTTAGGTTTTCAAGTGTTTGCAACGGGAGGCACGGTATATCTGTATCAATGGATAACCAAAATTAAACTTACGGTCCTGATCAATTCAAATAATAGCAGGTTCAAGATCTATTATAATCTTCTATTTACCGGTATGCCATTAACTGTTTAACAGTTCATGTGCATTTGAGTATTGTTATAATGAACTCTTATATAACTAATAGCATTCAATAACTAACTTACTGATTATATATAAGATCCTACTGCTAATTCTTAAGGAACTGTGTTTTACAAATGTTATATACTAAAGTTAATTTCTGCTAAAATCCTACATGTATTCACCGTTTTTTTATTATAATGGAAAATGATTTACCATATTATAATCTTCTGAATTCTGTAAAGCCCCTGTCTCATAAAGTTATCAAAAGCAAGGCATACACCTTAACAAAGCAGTGACTAATAGCCTTCAGCAGAATGCACATTAAACCTCAATGGACAACTCTCAAGTTCAAATTAAGTAGAGGACAAAGTGGTACCACATGCTGAATTCCACTAAATTATTAGATAAGAAATTCTACTATGTTCAAGATCGGTCATGTTGGCCAAGATCAAGAGGGGCTGCTACTAGGCAAGAGCTTGGAAAACTTACTGGTATGCGCATATACTAATTTTCTGGTACTCACATATATCCAACATCGCTAAAATAGTAACTAACTACATACAGCAGCTTGGGGTTATATTAACATTATAATAACTATATACAAACTCATCTTATAAAGTTAATATTATAACTAAACTAATCGTACTGACATTGTATATTAGCTTGCAGATAATATAACACTAAGGATTTACTAATAACTTATTGTTATTTAATCCCTAACAAAGTCTACTTTGTGTTTTAAACTAACAGCTGCTGCTACCATTACATATAGATATAAGAATTAATATTAAAACTAAATAATTAGAACTTACTCAGCATTTAATAACTAACTACAATATATGGGGTTATATACTGTTCTGGAGGTATTTAAGACATGCAAATGAATAACGTGCGGTTGCATATGAAAGTAAACACTCACGTGTTTGGTTCGCAGACTGGCGGACATGCGGCACGGCTAGTGGCTGTCCAGGCAGCGTACGTGGCAGGGTTGCATCCTGTCGGTGATGAACGAGGCGGTGGAGGTTGGACGGAGTCGGACACTGGGGTTGCCTGGGCCTTGAGAGGGAGAGGTCCGGCGCCTGGTTGCTCGGAGGTGAGGAGGGTGGCAGTCTTTCAGGCGGTCACGGTTGAGGCGAGAATGAGCAAAAGAGGTGAGGGTGGCTCGGGAATAGGATTGCGACATGGAGAGAGCTGTTGGAGGGGTTCTCAGGCGGCTGAGTGGAGGAGAGGGCTGATATCGCGTGCGGGAAGGAGAGAAGTAGCCGGAGTAGGGGGTGCAAGTTTCGGGGGCTTGGGGTTTGTTGTAGGGTTGGTTTGCAAAGGAACTGGGTTTCTTTTTTTCGTTTGGTGACAGAACAAAAGCCCTGGGTTTTGCCGTTTGCATGAAAGTCTAGGGACTTGTTCTCCTTAGCTTTTTGTAGGGATGCAGCGGACAACGTGGATGGAGGGGGAAATGAGGTGGGAGAGAGAGGTGGTTGTACCTGCTGGAGAAAATGGGGGAGTGGGTCACGGGGTGTTATTACGGATTTAAATCAAATTTTTTGTTACGGTTTGTTTCAAAACCCAGTAGTATTTAGAGTGTTTGATTTCGTTTGAGCCTTTCAACCATTTGGATTCCTCTTTTTTTGTCTTTATTAAATTGTTAGCCTTCATTTCATTTCAAAAGAGATGGAATACGCATTAACAAATTTATATTAAGCTAATAATAATAACAGATTATTACAAATTTGTGATCCGACGTCCAAAAATTAAAAAGGAGATACCGAGATGATCGCGCCTCCAAGAGGGTCGTCGATACGGGGTCCGGTCACGCATCTAAGCTACGGAAATATAATAATAAAAACAAATACGAATATACGCTCACGAAATAGCATACACACTAAATTACATACGACCGGACAGTGGTCGTTACATCCTACCCACCTTAAGAAAAGATTCCGCCCTCGGAATCTACATTAACTACGACTCTAGAAATAAATGCGGGTAGCACTCTCTCATCTCTTCCTCGTGCTCCCAGGTAGACTCCCCAGGTGAACCATGACGCCACTGCACTCTAACCAGGTCGACGATCTTATTCTTCAACTGCTTCTGCCGTTGGTCCAGAATCTCAACTGGTTGCTGATCGTAGGTCAGGTCCGTTCGGACCGTGATCTCCGAGAAATCCACAGTATGAGATGGATCACTGATGTATCGACGTAACTGAGATACATGAAACATGTCGTGAACTCCCTCCAGTGATGGCGACAATGCCAAGCGATTATCCACGGCTCCAACACGCTCTAGGACGTCAAAAGGTCCAATATACCTCGGACTCAGCTTGCCTCTCTTTCCAAATCGAATAACTCCTCGATTCAGAGAGATCTTGAGAAAAATATGGTCTCCAGGCTGAAACTCCAACAGTCGCCGTTTAGCATCTGCCCAATGCTTGAAACGGTCCTGAGCGATCCTCAGCTTCTCCCTGATGTTCCTCACAACATCCACTGCCTCAACAATCATCTCTGGCCCTAATAGCTCCTTGTCTCCAATGTCATCCCAGCTCAGTGGCGATCGAAATTTCTGCCCATAAAGCGCGACAAATAGCGCCAAGCCAATGCTTGTCTGGTGGCTGTTATTATAGGCAAACTCCACATGATGAAGATGATCCTCTCAAGATCCCTTGAAGTCCAACATGCACGCTCTCAGCATGTCCTCCAAAATCTGAATCGTCCTCTCGGACTGGCCATCTGTCTGCGAGTGGTACGCGGTATTGAAATTCAGACTTGTACCTAGAATCTTCTGCAGACTCTGCCAAAACTGAGATGTGAATCTCGTGTCTCTGTCGGACACGATACTCATGGGAACTCCATGAAGTCGCACGATCTCCTGCACGATTCACGTTACATCACTATCTAAACTAGGGAAAGGAAATAAAAATGGAGAGTAAAAGAATGTACCTCCATGTATCTCCTCGCTAGCGTTTCTGTCGACTGTCCTACTCGGAAAGGAATAAAGTGTGCAGATTTGGTCAGTCGGTCTACGATTACCCAAATCACGTCATTCTGCTTCGGACTCCGAGGTAGTCCAGTCACAAAATCCATAGTGATGTGTTGCCACTTCCACTCCGGAATTGAAAGCGGTTGTAGCAACCCTGTCGTATGCTGATGCTCTGCCTTAACCTACTGGCACACCAAACACTTGGCAACGCTCCGTGCCACACTTCGCTTCATGCCATGCCACCAGTAGTTCAGGCGAAGGTCCTTGTACATCTTGGTGCCACCAGGATGTATATAATACCACGAACTATGTGCCTCAATAAGCAACTCCTCTCTAACATCTCCAACTGGCACACACACTCTGGCTCCATACCTTAGCGAGCCATCCTCATGAATCAGAAAGTCAGTCCGCAAACCGGGCTTCAACCTGCTCGTGAATCCTCATCAGCTTCAGAACTCCAGCCCGACCTGCCTTAATCCAATCCACAATCGTCGACTGTATCTGCATACACATCAACGACGAAACCTCACTAGGAAGCACAATCTCGATACCTGACTCAAAAAAATCCTGCTGTAACCTCCACTGTGAAGTCAACATCATAACCGCTGGAAGTCTGCTCAACGCATCAGGAACCACATTCACCTTGCCAGGGTGGTACTACAAGTCGATCTCATAATCTACCATGAACTCCAACCATCGACTCTGTCGCATGCTGAGCTCCTTCTGCGTAAAGATACATTTCAAGCTTTTATGATCAGTGAAAATCTTCACCTTCTCACTTAGCAAGAAATGTCTCCAAATCTTGAGTGCAAAAACGACTGCAGCAAACTCCAAATCGTGACTCGGGTAGTTCTTCTCATGAGCCTTAAGCTGTCGAGAAGCATACGCGACTACATGTCCATGCTGATGCAAAACACAATTGAGACCTTTTCCAGAAGCATCGCAACAGATCTCGAAACCTCCACTCCGTCAGGCATAGCTAGAACAGGTGCAGACGTCAATCTCACCTTCAGAATAGAAAAGGCCTCCTCACAAGCATCAGACCAGACGAACGATATATCCTTCCTCGTCAGTCTAGTCATCGGCTCGGCAATCCGGGAGAAATCCTTGATGAAGCGTCGATAATATCCTGCCAGCGCAAGAAAGCTCCTGATCTCGGATGCTGTCTGTGGAGTCGGCCACTCTCTGATAGCCTTGATCTTCTTCGGATCAATAGCTATGCCATCTCCTGACACCACATGTCCAAGAAAGGCAACTCTATCCAACCAGAACTCGCACTTGGAATACTTCGCATACAAACGATGCTTCCTCAAAATCTCCAGAACTGTCCTCAAGTGCTCAGTATGCTCCTCTTCCATCTTCGAATATATCAAGATGTCGTCAATAAAGATAACGACGAACTTATGTAAGAAGTCGTAGAATATCAGGTTCATCAGGTTCATGAAAACTGCGGTGTGTTGGTCACACTGAAAGGCATAACCACGAACTCGTAGTGTCCATACTTCATTCTGAACGTTGTCTTCTGCACATCCTCCTTCTTCACTCTCAGCTGGTGATATCCGCTCTTGAGATCCAGTTTAGAGAATACCTTCGATCCTCCATGCTAATCGAAAATGTCATCTATCCGCGGCAATGGATACTTGTTTTTGATGGTGACTGCATTCAACTCTCTGTAGTCCACGCACATCCGATGCGAACCATTCTTCTCCTTCACCAGCAAAACATGTGCTCCCCACAGAGACACACTCGGATGGATATAACCCTTCTGCAAAAGCTCGTCCAACTGTCTACGTAGCTCCTCCAACTCTGTCGGAGCCATACGATATGGTGCTTTCGAAATGGGCTGCGCTCCCGAAATAAGATCAATCGAGAACTCAAAAGCTCGATTGGGCGGCAGTCCTGACATATCCTAGGGGAAGACGTCATTAAAATCTCTCAACACAATTGGTCTACTTACCTCAATCTATAAAGCCACAAACTCCACCACAGGCTTGGCCCGAAATCTAACAGGCCCAAGCAAACTGCTACCGCTACTGAACTCGAAGGTTGGATAACCAGGAATCTCAAACACCACCTTCTTCCGTCGACAGTCGATTGTAGCGAAGAAGCAACTAAGCCAATCCATCCCGAGAATGACATCATAATTGGTAATGTCGTGGACGATAAAATCGGCATACAGCTCAAGTCCACAGACAACCAAGGGACAAGATCGACAACCAAGAGACACCGAGATCACACCATTCCCCGTAGCGATTTCCCAACTCTTGGAAATAGGGGAAGTCGACAGAGAATGCTTGTCCATAAAACTCCGAGATAAGATGCACATGGATGCACCAGAGTCGAAGAGAACCCTAGCGGGATAAGCACAAACAAGAATAACCCCTAACAAACAAACTAGGAATCAAAACATGTTCTAGCAAACAAGGTCTAATCTAAAATGTAAGGTCAACTAATGAAAAGTAAAGAGTAGTCTGAGGGTTACCTGCAATAACTCCATCCTCAGTCTCCGCTTCTACTGCAGTCATCGTGAAAGCTTACCTCTTAGGCTGAACGGCCTGCTGAAAAGCCTGCTTCTGGGGAATGAGAGGCACTCCATGTCCAGTAGCTACTGGAGCTCTCTGCTGCTGAACTCCGATTGGTGCCTTCCACGGCTGCTTAGCACACGGGCAATCCTTCAAAGTATGCGAAGCATCGCCACAAATCAAGCACTGGCCCAGAAGCCTCCTGCACTGGTCCTTCACATGAACAGTCTTGTCGCAATGATTGCATGTCTTCAGACTAGGTCCACCTGGCCTCTTAAACTGTACGGACTGATTAGGCCTCATCACTGGCTTAACCACACATTTGGCATGCTCCATAGGCCTCTTCCCAGCACATGAATGCTGCCCTCTCCTCTGATTGGCAACAGCTCCTGCCTCTTGGTAGCTATCAGCAACTTTTGGTAAGAGTCTAAGTCTGAAGAGGACATCAGACTTTGCAGCTCCAAGGATAAACCCTGCAAGAATCTCTGAGCTCGATCTTCAGCAGTCTGAACTAAATTTGGCGCAAAGCAGCTCAGCCTGGTGAACTCTTGGTGGTACTGTCCCCTGCTTCAAATTGATAAACTGCTTCATCAGCTCCCTCCTGGCAGGTCGAGGAAAATACTCCTCATCAAATCTCTCCTTGAAAGTGGCCCAAGGGATAGGCCTCACCAACATCTGCTCTTCTGACTCCCACCAACTGTGGGCATTGTCCTTCAGTTGCTTCTTTACCAAGTCAACCCATCCAACCGGGTTAACCTTCGAGAGAAGCAGATTATCCTCCGTATTCTTCATCCATTCGTCCGCAGCCAAGGGTCCTTTTGACCCAGTAAAGTACGTCGGGCCCAGCTCCCGAAGCTGCTTCGCTCCCGGCTCGAAGCGAGGGGCATTCTGAAGCATGTCCTGCTGCACGTGTATCATCTGCTGCATCATCCTCATCATCTCCACCGTGGTAGGTTCTCTATCAGCATCCTCACCGTTTCCTGCTCCACCACCAGCTCCAGATCCACAACCAGCTCGGGTGATGCGTCTTCCCGTCATCTAAGACATGGAAACGTTCAGATTAGACTCAATTCATGACTTGAATGTTTTGAATATTTAAATGGATGTTGTTATTATTATTGTTGTTCCGTTATTTTACAGATGCAAAGAGGACCTGCATGGGCCACCACTAAAACCTGTCACGCCCCACTTCCCAAGTATGGAAGGCGAGACGTGAAGAGGTCCGCTCAGACTTGGAGCTGTGAAGCTACAGTCTGATAAGCGTCTGTGTATGATACAAATAACAGGTTCTTGCAATGCGACGAAACAACACCAATGATAAAAGAAAAGCAGACATAAAAATATCCACCAACAACATCCAACAATTATTCCAAACATCACAGAGAAAAGTCACAAAGAAGTACATAGTCTGAACAAGGCCTAAAGCATGGTCGAACATAAAACAGAGAGATAGGTGCTACGCATCGAAATCTAACAACAACTACTAAAAGTACCAACAACTAAGAAAGTCTCCAAGTGAGTCTAGGACTGGTCACCAGTGTCCTCAAACTCAGCCTCTATAGGAACCTCGAACTCTACGTCAGCGTACTGCTCGTCCCCTGCAATTAAATCTGTCTCTAAACCTGACATGCGACACCCAAAGAGAAGATGGTACATGTCAGCAAAAGTCACCCAAAGGAAAACGGAGGACTTTTGATCAATGATTAAATAAAAGTAATGCGATTAGCAGTTCTAACATGATGATATGATATGGCATTTAAAGAGTACAACAATTAAATGAACATGACGACAACAAGCAAGCACGTCGTAGCAGAAAGCTACGAATCACTATTTCATGAATTCACGAACACTAATTTATCACTTTGTGCACAGAGTTTCCGTCTTTTGGCTGAAGGGCTATACGGGCTCACTTCTACGCTCAAGCTACCGTTTAACCCTACCCCTCCACGTGTATATGGACTGGCACCCATCTTCTGTATCACGAGCCAGGAAGTGTTATTGGCATAGGGTTGTGCCCGCATAGCAGGTGCTTAGCCTCAATAGTTAACAATTTTATTGTAGCGTGTGCTACACAATCATGATGGCATTTCGATGCATGAATGACATGGCAAGATGCAGATAAGAGTGCTTACAGTTAATTGAAAGTAAACGTGACATGGTAGCATGAAATGATAGCGTGGTAAAGGTGTCGGATCTAGCTTCGTTGTCAAGCTAGATCTAGTAAGGGCATCTAGGCGACTATTATTTCATCGCCTAGTCTCTTTTACGCTAGTACGCAAATTGGCCTAAACATGGCCTAAACAAACACTTGCAAGTATCACTTGCCTGATTGAGACGTTTTTTGGTGTCCAAGTGTTTGCAACGGGAGGCGCGGTATATCTGTATCAACAGATAGCCAAAATTAAACTTACGGTCCTGATCAATTCAAATAATAGCAGGTTCAAGATCTATTATAATCTTCTATTTACCGGTATGCCATTAACTGTTTAACAGTTCATGTGCATATGAGTACTGTTATAATAAACTCTTATATAACTAATAGCAGTCAATAGCTAACTTACTGATTATATATAAGATCCTACTGCTAATTCTTATGGAATTGTGTTTTACTAATGTTATATACTAAAGTTAATTTCTGCTAAAATCCTACATGTATTCACCGTTTTTTATTACAATGGAAAATGATTTACCATATTATAATCTTCTAAATTATGTAAAGCCCATGTCTCATAAAGTTATCAAAAGCAAGGCATACACCTTAACAAAGCAGTGACTAATAGCCTTAAGCAGAATGCACATTAAACCTCAATGGCCAACTCTCAAGTTCAAATTAAGTCGAGCACAAAGTGGTACCACAGGCGGAATTCCACTAAATTATTAGATAAGCAATTCTACTATGTTCAAGGTCGGTCATGTTGGCCAAGATCAAGAGGGGCTGCTACCTGGCAAGAGCTTGGAAAACTTACTGGTACGCGCATATACTAATTTTCTGGTACTCACATATATCTAACATCACTAAAATAGTAACTAACTACCTACAGCAGCTTGGGGTTATATTAACATTATAATAACTATATACAAACTCATCTTATAAAGTTAATATTATAACTAAACTAATCATACTGACATTATATATTAGCTTGCAGATAATATAACACTAAGAATTTACTAATAACTTATTGTTATTTAATCCCTAACAAAGTCTACTTTGTGTTTTAAACTAACAGCTGCTGCTACCATTATATATAGATATAAGAATTAATATTAAAACTAAATAATTAGAACTTACTCAGCATTTAATAACTAACTAAAATGTATGGGGTTATATACTATTCTGGAGGTATTTAAGACATGCAATTGAATAACGTGCGGTAGCATATGAAAGTAAACACTCACGTATTTGGTTCGCAGACTGGCGGACGTGCG
Organism: Scilla litardierei; assembly: GCA_030789695.1. Taxonomy (NCBI): domain Eukaryota; kingdom Viridiplantae; phylum Streptophyta; class Magnoliopsida; order Asparagales; family Asparagaceae; genus Scilla; species Scilla litardierei. The sequence continues at coordinate 175,681,508 of CM061142.1, forward strand.
GCGCGGCTAGTGGCTGTCCGGGCAGCGTACGGTGGCGGGGTTGCATCCTGGCGGTGATGAACGAGGCGGTGGAGGTTGGAGGGAGTCGGACACTGGGGTTTCCTGGGCCTTGAGAGGGAGAGGTCCGACGCCTGGTTGCTCGGAGGTGAGGAGGGTGGCAGTCTTTAAGGCGGTCACGGTTGAGGTGAGAATGAGCGAAAGAGGTGAGGGTGGCTCGGGAAGAGGATTGCGACGTGGATAGAACTGTTGGAGGGGTTCTCAGGCGGCTGAGTGGAGGATAGGGCTGCTATCGCATGCGTGGAGGAGAGAAGTAGCCGGAGTAGGGGGTGCAAGTTTCGGGGGCTTGGGGTTTGCTGTAGGGTTGGTTTCCAACAGAACTGGGTTTCTTTTTTTTGTTTGGTGACAGAACGAAAGCCCTGGGTTTTGCCGTTTGCATGAAAGTCTAGGGACTTGTTCTCCTTAGCTTTTTGTAGGGATACAATGGACAATGTGGAGGGAGGGGGAAAATGACGTGGGAGAGAGAGGTGGTTATACCCGCTGGTGTCACGCCCCGCTTCCCAAAAATATGAAGGCGAAGCGTGAGAAGGTCCGCTCAGACTTGGAGCTGCAAAGCTGCAAGTCCGATAAGCGTCAATCAACTTTTTAAAACTGCAGGTTCTTGCAACGCGAACGAAACAAAGATAATAATAATGGAATGAGACAAAAGAGATATCTCAGAATATCCATAAAATAAGTTTCAACATCACAGAAAAAGCCACCAGGCTAGAAGAAAAGAGTCTAAGGCCCAAACATGGCCAACAAAAGTACAGCGTACAAAACAAAGGTGCTACGCACCAACAACTAACAAAAGGCCTAAAACAAAATAAAGCTCATCGAAGACTTAAAGAATGGTCACCGGTGTCCACCAAAATCTCCCTGGGCAATCATGGACTCAGACTCAGCGTCAGCAAAACACCACGTACTCAGCAACGGTCTCTGGCTTAGGTCTAACATGTGACACCCAAAAGAGCAAGGGGCACATGTCAGCAAGTCTACAAGAGACTTGTGCAAGGAAACTGAAAGTAAAGTGAACAACCTAGCAGTTCTAGCATGAATGCGATGACATGGCAGTTTAAAGTATGAGTGCAACAGGTAAAGTAAAGTAAAGTAAAGTAAAGTACGAGCATGACATGGCATTCACAAGACAAGTACAAGACAAGGAAAGTAAGCACCTCGTGCACAGAGATTCTGTCTTTTGGCTAGAGGGCGGATCAGGCCACTCCTAAGCTCAAGTAACCGTTTATCCCTACCCCTCCACGTGTATCGGGCATTGGTTTCTAGCCAACACATGAGGCCCGCTTCTGGACCACGAGCCAGGAAGTGTTTTAAACAAGTATGGCGTAGGGGTGCACCTAGCCGGACAAGTAGTACGAGGACAAGTATTGTAGCGTGTGCTACGGTGCAACATTCAATGCATGGATGACATGGCATGACAAATAGTAAAGCGTACAAGTAAGAAAAGTAAACGTGACAGTTTAGCATGCATGAATGACAAGTTTAAGGGTTGGATCTAGCTTCGTTGTCAAGCTAGATCATTTAGGTGACGGATCTAGTTTCGTTGTCAAACTAGATCAAGTAGGCGTCTAGCCAGCTATCATTTTACTGACTAGTCTCTTTTACGCTAAAAGCAAGGAAGTGGCCTAAAAACATGGCCCTACACAAGAGTTGGCAAGTTTCACTTGCCTGCAAGTCTGCTGGTATCACAGATCTCAGAGTCCAATCAAATATTCACAACGTCCAGAGCTCCCACGCTCAGTCCAACAACCAGCCTACAGTCCCGTATTATTAAGTTGGATTAGTGAGTTACAAAGCAGTAAAAAACGCAGTTTTTATCTTGTTAACATGCGGGTGTGAGTTCCTACGGAGAGAGACTTACCTCAACACGACGCGAGAGCTATACTGACGTCGGGTAGCAACGCCAGGGGTTGGATTCCGGTTTCGCGATCGGTACGAAACAACGGATACTCTGTGAATAAAATCGTGAACGTATAAGTTATTGACGGCGGCTAAAATTATTAGACGAAACCTAAAACGTCTAGTGACCCAATTATAATTAAGTTTTCTGTCCTATGGTGGGTGTCACATCATTAATAACGTTATAGACTCGCTAATAGTGCTAAGATGCCAGCATAAGAATATACAACCTGTAGCCCAAGGTTAAACACTCAATGATGTAACCCTTAACATAACTAACTTACACCAACCTAACAATACAAGGTTACTGACTTATAATCTAAGCAAAATAACAGTATAAGACCTTAATATGGATGATGATGAGTCACAAGGGAAACACATACCCCACGTTCTAACGGTTGCTTACGCGTATAAACGGCGAACTCTTCGCAGATGACCTAGCAAGTGGCGGCCTCGAGGAGAGGTGCTGCCGCGCTGCTGTTGCTGCGCTAGGTGGCACTGCGAAGTCATGCTGCGTGCGTGCGGCGCCACGGTAGCTCCGACTGGGGTCATGTCGGCTGTTAGACGGCACAAGGACAGCACGACCGGCAAGGTTGGCCGCGGATGAACAGTCACCGGGGTGTTTTGCGGCGGTTTCCGGCGTGCCACGGCGGGGACGCGGTGGCTGCGAGTTCGCTGTCAACGGAGGCCGCATCGGAGAGAGGTCGAGGCGGAGACGGGGATGTCGAGCGGAGGGCGGACTGCGTTCGCTGCGGCTGTAGCTCGCCGGCGGCCACGAGGAGCTAGGTGGAGAGGGGAGCCGCGAGGCGGTGTAGGCCGGAGGAAAGGCCGGAGTGGGGCGAACGGGTCCGATCGTCGCGGGGAAGCGCTGCGCTGCTGTGACAGCGCGGAGGAGGCTTTGCTGGCGTCGGCGTCGCCGCGGTCGGGTCGGAGGGAGGGTGGAGAAGGCCGGTGACGTCGGGGGTCGAAGGTCGGGACGTGGAGGGGGTCAAGTCCTTGGTTGCGCGAAGATAGGTGGGGAGCTTCGTGCGAAAAATTGAGATGGCGGCGGCTAATTTTTGTTGCTGTGAAACAAACGTGAGCCTAGGTCTTTTATAGGGATAGGCACGTGAGCTAGTTAGGGTTTTTGTTTATTAGGGAATAGGTATGGCCTGGATCACGTGTAGGGGCTGAGTTGTTGGGATTTTGTTTATAAGAGTTTTGTTATTAACGTTATTATTAATATATATATATATATTATTAAAACACAACAACAGATCTCACTCCTCTCTCTCACGTGGGTTGTGCGGCTTCTATGTTAGGCTGTGGGAAAGGCAACCCTAGGTCTAACTCTATCATATAGGGTATGGGTATAAGAGGAAGGTTATTAAAATTAATAAGATAAAATAACAAAAGGGGGTCTCTCTCTTCCATGCGTGTGTGTGTCCAAAGAAAATGTGGGCTGAGTCAATCACGAAATGGATGGGTAACATAGGTTATATTTATCAATGATTTTTTTTACTAGGGAAATCACTCTAGATGAATCTTAGGCTAAAAAATGTAATAAGTTGGGCCAAACAGCGAAAGTAGTTCAAACGAATCTCAAAAATTGTGAAATAAATACTGGGGTGACCGGGGCGACGGAAGAAAGAATACAGAGAAGACGGATCACAATTTCGACGCCGGACGACGAAACTAAAAATAGAAACGTCTCCCGTCAAGAGTGAAAATCGCCACGTCTCATCGAGTAAGATTAAATTGTGGGAAAACGACTCGAGAAACGTCGTTCCAAATTAGTGCCACTAGTTAATACTCTCAGAGACGTTCACAACGGCATGTCACACGAAAGTGTTCATAAACAAACAAGATCTAAAATAAACACGTGCACGGCCTAAAGCACGTGCACGAGAAACGTACAACGAAAAGTGGTCGTTACAGCTGGAGAAAATGGGGGAGTGGGTCACGGGGGGTTATTACGGATTTAAATCAAATTTTTTTGTTACGGTTTGTTTCAAAACCCAGTAGTATTTAGAGTGTTTTATTTCATTTGAGCCTTTCTACCGTTTGGATTCCTCTTTTTTGTCTTTATTAAAACGTTAGACTTCAGTTCGTTGCAAAAGGGATGGAATAAGCATTAACAGTTTATGTATAAATAAATATATATTAAGCTAATAATAATAACAGATTATTACAAATTTGTGCCCCGACGTCCAAAAATTAAAAAGGAGATACCGGGATAATCGCGCCTCCGAGAGGGTCGTGTATATGGGGTCCGATAATAATAAAAACAAATACGAATATACGCTCCCAAAACAACATACACACTAAATTACATACGACCGGACAGTGGTCGTTACAACTCTCGTGATCTACGGATTGCGGTGCTACCCTATGGTTGGTTCAAGCAGTCGGCATACTCTCGCAGTCACCGACTAGCAGATTGGGGATTAGCGGTCGCCCCAGCTGTCGCGTCACTCTCGTAATCACGAGTCCCAGAGAACGGCCGCTAAGCCTAAATCGGATTCGTGGGGATTCTCACCATGATATAGAGCCGCCTTCGCGATACCCCGATCCTAAGGCCAATCCCCCCAAACCCTTGTTCAAACCTCCATAAGGCAACCCTAAATTGATCCAACGGGTGGTCTAACCTAACATCCGATCCCTAGGATCATAGGGGTCGTCCCTAAGCCATAGATACACACTACTCTAGCATGGCAAAAACTCTAAATACAATAGCAATAGAGTTAGACATATCCAACCGGTCAAATTGCATGTAATTAATTTCAATATAGAGAGCATGAGAAATGAGAGCAATGACGAAGAAATCAATAAAATCCAAACACAAACAAAGATTTAGATTGCAAAAAAGTTTACCAAATGAGAGCTCCCAAAATAGATCTAACGGTTTTGCTACGGAAAATTAAAGTTTAACCTACTCTAAAACCCGTTCACTATTTATACAAAACTGGTCGGGTTCAGGTTTTACAAGAATACCAACCAAAAACCCAGTAATTTAAGTCAAAATAGGAGTTTGCCGACCTACCGATCGGCAGAGCGCAGTGCTCGCTCGGCCGAGCAGTGCCTTGTGAAGCGCTTCACTTGGTGCTCGAGAAGGGGCTGCTCAGTCGAGCGAGTTGAGTCGCTCGGTCAACGAATTAATTCCAAATTTGACAAAGTCGTCACCTTGAATTCCTTGGGCTCCTCTGACTACTAGCTCGGCTGAGCGGGCTGGTCACTCGGCCGAGCACCCTGATGGTGCTCATTGGCGTATCACAGCTCGGTCGAGCGCATCATGCGCTCGACCAAGTGATCTGGCATGAATCTCCCAATCTCCGTCTCTTCTTCTCTTCATTCTCCTCTTCTTCTACTTCTCTATTCTTCTACTCCTCTGCCTCGCTTTTTTGGCCTCCTTGGGTCGTTGTGGTAAGGCGAAGCGAGCTTTGGCATCGATGTTATGTCCAGAACCCCATATCGCTCCGAATCACGCCGAATTCCTTGAAAACACATAAAACATTGAAAGGATCAAGAATATCGAGAAAATCACAATATAATATGAAAATATGAATTCGGGAGATCGAAACGATATGTAAATGCATGGTAAAAACATGGAAAATATAGACACAACAAAATCCCCCAAGCTTACCTCTTACTCGTCCTCGAGGAAGACGAATAAGAAATTACCTGAGGGTAAAAACAAAGAAGTGCAAAGGAAACTAAAAGATAGAAAAGGCGACCAAATCATCTCCTCATCTCATAGCATGCAACAACACTTCAACTTTATAATTTAAAAACGCAATACTCATGAGGATTCATCAAGTATTACAATGATTATATATAGAATGGATTTTTCAATGAATAGCATGAACTCGAATATATGATATGAAATAGAGGGAAATTCCTATTATAGCATGCAATCAATATACAAAATCCATGGTCCGAATCCAAATCTCCACAACTCATTCTCTAAGCAACGAATAGTATCATGATCAATTCATTCAAGCATGCAAGATGATTTTAATTAATTTTCATAAACGAGGACGATATGTTCAATTAAATCCAGAAATCACTGCACTAAACTCTTTCACAATTCCTTAGAAATCATCGACCTTGCCATGTCCTATTCTATATAGAAAGTGAGGCAAAGATGTAGGATTTTTCTTTTTACAATTGTTTTTGGCTATACAATTTTCTTTATATATACATACTTTTATTTTCTTATATATACAAGATAACTCAATATATACAAGAGGCGGCCTATGCATCCCACACCAGACAGTCTTATGGCATCCGGTTACGAAGAACCCCTCGGGCCTATTATTCGTATGTAATATTTTTTTGGTTTTTGATTTTTCCAATATATATTTTTTGGATTTTTGCAAACTTACGTAAACACGATGGAATGCAAAGAATGATCAAGGATCGCAATTGGCTATATACAAAAAAGTAAAAAAGAATAGAATTGGGACATGGCTCGGTGTCAGAATATCTAGTGGACGCTACTTAAGTGTCGTGGGTTATCCATACCCAATTGAACTACCATCCATTATGAAAATATACCTTTTCACACAATCATGCAAATTTCATTAAATTTCAATTAATCATGCATTTTTAAGCTTAGTTGTTTCGAGAATACTCGCTGTGGAGAATATGAATTTAAAGCATGGAAAAGCATATTAAAGAACATCCTAATCAAGGAATATATCTTACTCATGTAAGCATGGAATTCAAAAATCATAATCTATTCTATATAAATAGGCAGTGACGCGCAATAAACTACGACGAATCCTACGTGAGTGTGTAAAGTAGATACGTTGAGTGTGTGCAGCTTATAGTGCAATCATGAGAGAATCATCTTTAGTCTAAAATAAAAGAAAAAGAGGAAAAAATGAAAAACATGCATGCGAACAAACAAGAAAAGAAAAAATAGAAATGATGATAAAAGGGGTAAAATGGGGTGGTAGTGGAACTAAAAATGGGAATAAGGAAAAAGAATAAGTAAAAAGCTATAGCGCTCATCCCCTAAGCTAAATGCAGCAGTGTACTCACTGCTGAGAACACAGGCGTAGAGATGGGAGATGATGCTAAAGGTTGGGTAGGTGGGAAGAAAGATAAAATATGGTATAAAAGATGCATATGCGTATGTACAGTATGTATGTATATTCAAAAATGGAGATGTTGATGATGCATGTGATGATGACGCATAATATGTACAATATGGACACTATGGACAACAAGAATCGATGCCAGAATGTGATTCCCCCAAGCTGGACTAATATGGGCCCCGAAAAGATAGATGGGCATAATGATAGGAGGGGGAGACACTGGGATGACGATAAGCTAATAAATCAGGCGGCGCCACCACTTATAAGGTTGGGTGAGGTAAAACATAAACAGAATTGGAATGGAAGTACCGGGTTGGTGCGACAACCCCACCCAACCTAGGATGGAGTCAGGCTTGAGAGCAATCGACGAGAGCGATAGATCCTCTCTGGCCAATTGGATCGCCGGCCTTGTAGGGCTTTAACCTTTGTCTGTTGACTTTGAATGGTCCGTGCTTGCCTCCCTCGATCTCCACTGCACCGCTCGGGAATATCTGAAGTATTTTAAACTGGTTGTACCATCGAGACTTCAACTTCCTTAGAAAGAGTCGCAGTCTGGAGTTGTAGAGGAGTACTTTGATCTCCTACGTCGAAATGCTTTACCGTGATTAATTTGTCGTGGTAGGTTTTATTCTTTTCCTTGTAAATTTTGGCGTTTTCGTAGGCGTCTTTCCCGAGTTTGTCTAACTCATTGATGTCCAAGAGGCGGTGTAGCCCTGCATTTTTGTAGTCGTAATTGAGTTTCTTGATAGCCCAAAAAGCCCTATGCTCCAATTCCACCGGTAGGTGACATGCCTTCCCATAGACTAGCTTGTAAGGAGTTGTTCCAATGGGGGTTTTAAACGTCGTGCGGTATACCCATAGCGCATAATTTAGCTTCTGGGACCAATCCCTCCATGATGAGCTAACTGTCTTTTTGAGGATGGTCTTTATCTCCCTGTTGGAGATCTCCACTCGTCCACTCATTTGAGGATCATAGGCGAGTCCAACTTTATGATTTACTCCGTATTTCTTGAGTAAGGCCTCAAACTTGCTTTAGATGAAATGGCTTCTACCATCACTTATGACCGTCCTTGGCACCCCGGAACGGGGGAAGATGATATTCTTGAAGAATTTCGTGATGACTCGAGCATCGTTCGTAGGGTGGCTATGGCTTCTACCCATCTAGATACATAGTCCACCGTCACTAAGATGTACATGTTCCTGCAACTTGTCAGAAACGGACCCATGAAATCGATCCCCTAACAGTCAAATAGTTCGATCTCCAGGATGCCCTTGAGGGGCATCTCATCCCTCCTTGTAATATTTCTGGTCCTTTAGCACCTGTCGCATCCCTTGATATAGTCATGAGTGTCCTTAAAAAGTGTCGGCCAGTGGAACCCACATTGGAGTATCTTTATCGTGGTCTTCGTAACCACCGCATGGTCTCCGCATGGCTGGTCATGGCAATGAGAGATGATAGAGGCAGTCTGTTCTTTGGGGATGCATCGCCTAATGATTCCATCTGGGCATGATTTATAGAGATGCAGATCGTCCCAGAAATAATGTTTGGCATCGCTCAAGAACTTCCTTCTCTGATAAATGGTCATTCCATGGGGGTAAAACCCCACTCACCAAAAAATTTACTATGTCGACGTACCATGGTGTATCGGTGGAATCTACTGCAAAAAGCTGCTCCCCCAGCGAAGGATTCATCAATGGGTAAACTATCGTCCTTATCCCTGCAAGTGAGTCAGGATAAGTGATCGGCCACTACATTCTCTGTGCCCTTCTTATCCTTTATCTCCACGTCAAACTCCCGAAGGAGAAGTATCCATCTTATCAATCGAGGTTTGGCCTCTTTCTTGCTCAGTAGATACTTTAAGGCTGCATGATCTGTGTGAATTATGACTTTCGATCCCAGGAGATACTACCGGAATTTCTCAATAGAGTATACCACCACTATCAACTCCTTTTCAGTAGTGGTGTAGTTTCTATGGGCCTCGTCCAGTGTTTTGTTGGCATAGTAGATGGCGTGCAGCTTCCCATCCATCCTCTGGCCTAGCCCAGCTCCCACTGCCTGATCACTCGCATCACACATCAGCTCAAACGACAAGTTCCAATCTCGTGGCTGAATAATTGGAGCGGAAATAAGAGCCTCTTTTATCTGTCAAAAGCTCCAAAACATGCGTCAGAAAAAACAAATGGTGTGTCCTTTGCAAGTAATTCAGTAAGGGGCATGCAATTTTAGAGAAATCTTTAATTAAACCACGGTAGAACCCAGCATGCCCAAGAAAACCATGGATTCCCTTAAGATTGGTTGGCGGTAGAAGTTTCTTGATAACTTCGATTTTACCTTATCAACTTGTATCCCATTGGAGGAAATGACATGCCCTAAGACAACTCCCTCAGTTATCATGAAATGGCACATTTCTCAGTTCAGAGTAAGTTTGTTCTCACGGTATCGCTCTAGTACCTTGACTAGATTCCCTAGGTAAGAATCGAACTCAGTGCCATACACCGAGAAGCCATCCATGAAGACCTCCATAATATCTTCGATAAAATCTGAGAAGATAGAGGTCATGCACCTTTGGAAGGTTGCGGGTGCATTACATAAGCCGAAGGGCATCCTTCGGTTTGCGAAGGTGCACGAGCATGTGAAAGTCGTCTTCTCTCGGTCTTCCTTATGCAACGGGATTTGGAAAAACCCAGAGTATCCTTCAAGATAACAAAAATAATTATGCTTGGCAAGACGCTCAAGCATCTGGTCGATGAATGGAAGGGGGAAGTGGTCTTTTCGGGTGGCCTTGTTAAGTTTTCTATAGTCCATAGACATCCGCCAGCCTGTGATGGTCCTAGTTGGTATCAATTCATTTTTTTCATTTCTTATAACGGTCATGCCCCCCTTCTTAGGAATAACTTGGATATGACTGACCCACATACTATCAGAGATGGGGTAAATAATGTCCGCTTCGAGAAGTTTCTGGACCTCCTTCTTAACAACCTCTTTCATGTCAGGGTTTAAGCGCCTTTGATGTTCTATGGAGGTGGCGTTGCTATCTTCGAGGTGGATCCTATGCTCACATAGCCCATGACTAATACCTTTCAGGTCGGTGATACTATATCTTATAACATCTCTATGCTCCTTGAGGACCCTTAGAAGATCCTCGAGTTGGGATTCAGTGAGGGAAGCGTTGATATTACGGGATACATGTGATTATCACCCAGAAATGCATATTTAAGATAGATGGGAAGGGGTTTAAGTTCAACCTCAGGGGGTGCTGTACCCCCTGCCGTGCTTGCCTATGACTGGAATGCCTCTTCCTCAGGTGCTGGTTCGTCTGGAACAGAGCCGTATGACGTCGTGTCATAGCTTGAGTCCGAGCTGGACGATGAGTGTGTTTCATAAAAGATATCATCAGGTTCCGTTTCTTGGCCTTCACAGTTCTTGGGACCCTCCACGGCTTGCTTATCACCCCCTGGGGGGGGGGGGGGCGTCATCGTCTGACCACACACTTCCTTGGAAATTGCCCTGAAGCCCGTTAGGTACCATGGTCGAATCATCTTCTTGGAAGTCGCCAGCCTCTAGGGGACTCGTATATTCAAGGTTTATTCGTCCCTCTGAGACAAATCGTGCACATATCTCTTTGAATGGGACATCGGAGGGGAAGAAATATGTGCCATGAGCGTCAATTCGTATGCGGCTCCCTTATGGGACATTATTGGCGTCAGCGTTATATTCCATCATGAACTCTGGGAGGTGCAGTGCGAATGGATCTGCTGACGAGATGAATACCAGCCCGATGCACCTGGCATGATCAACAATGTTATTCAAAGCATTTAGGAAGGATACCTTGTTTTGTGTTTCGTCTGAGTTGGCCCGTGGGATATCCCTGACGCAGAATGTGTCCCCTTTGACGCTAACATATATATCGTCCTCGAGAGCACCTGAGTGGACTTGTTCCGTGATGTAGTTCAAGACTTCAAATTCGGTTTCGTGAATGGATTTGATGACTAAATAGCTGACGAGATGAATACCAGCCCGGTGCACCTGGCATGATCAACAATGTTATTCAAAGCATTTAGGAAGGATACCTTGTTTTGTGTTTCGTATGAGTTGGCCCGTGGGATATCCCTGACGCAGAATGTGTCCCCTTCGACGCTAACATATATATCGTCCTCGAGAGCGCCTGAGTGGACTTGTTCCGCGATGTAGTTCAAGACTTCAAATTTGGATTCGTGAATGGATTTGACGACTAAATAGCCGGTGGATCTCACATAGTTCAACATCCTGTCTAAGGCATATTGAGGATGCTCCCTCCAATTTGGGTCCTGTGCAAGGAAGTCTTGTCGGCACATCGGAGTCCTCCGAGTGTAAGGCATTCAGAAAAAGATGTAATCTGAGGAGGGATGTTAGCACACAGAGAAAAATCACTCAAGAAAATTATGGAACTCGTTAGCGAAAAAGAGAAAAGAGTGTAATAAGAGAATAATAATAAAAGAAAAAAGAAAAAAGAAGTGGTGGGGTGTTAAGTGTTGATGGAACCAACACTCTCCAACTAAAAGTTAAAGCAAACAGTAGCCTCCTCGGCAACGACACCAAAAACTTGTTCGGTCCCTAGGTTTACACCACGGGGGCACGAATCACCGCTAGTGCACTGTGCACTATAGTATAGAAAGATTGTCAAACTCAAGGAGGTGATTATTTAACGCTTAGCTTTATGTGGAAGGAGGAGAGTATGTGGTCGGAAGTTGTCACGATTGATTGATGGGTTGATTATGGGAATCTAGAGTTAACTAGAATTCAAACATCCAAGTCTCTTGGGATTCCCTGCTAAGCCCTTTGGTCACGGATGCCAGGGTAAATGGCCTTACCTCGGACGATGGATTAGGGGGCCCTTCGGTCACAGATGCTAAGGTAAATGGCCCTACGTCGGACGATAGATTAGGGTAGGAGTGTCACATCCGTAGATGAGAACGAGTATTTGACTTTCGTTGTTCCTACTCGTCTAACGCATCCCTATGCGAAACCGTGCTCTCGCAACCGGCTTCACACGGGAACGCATGCATTAAGCTTAACACTTGGTCCCGCCTCTCAATTCCATATCCACTCTCGTGACCTACGGAGTGCGGCGCTACCCTATGGCTGGTTCTAGCAGTTGGCGTGCTCTCGCAGTCACCTACTAGCGGATTAGGGATTAGCAGTCATCCTGACATGACTGTCACGTCACTCTCGTAATCACAAGTCCCGAAGAACGGCTGCTAAGCCTAAATTGGATTCGTTTGGAATCTCCCCAGGATATGGAGCCGATTTCGCGATACCCCGATCCTAAGGCCAATCCCCCAAAACCCTTGTTCAAACCTCCATAAGGCAACCCTAGATTGATCCAATGGGTGGTCTAACCTAACATACGATCCTTATGATCATAGGGATCAGCCATAAGCCCTAGATACACACTACACTAGCATGGCAAAAGCTCTAAATACAATACCAATAGAGTTAGACATATCCAATCGGTCAAATTGTATGAAATTAATTTAAACAATAGAAATGAGAGCAATGACGAAGAAATCAAGAAAATCCAACCACAAACAAAGATTTAGATTGCAAAAGAGTTTACCAAATGAGAGCTCCCAAAATAGCTCTAAGGGTTTTGCTACAAAAAATTAAAGTTTAACCTACTCTAAAAAATGTTCACTATTTATACAAAATAGTTTGGGTTTGGGTTTTACAAGAAAACCAACCCAAAACCCATTAATTTAAGTCAAAATAGAAGTCTGCTGACCGAGCACAATGCTCGCTTAGCCGAGTGGTGCCTTGTGAAGCGCTCCGCTTGGTGCTCGAGAAGGGGCCGCTTGGTCGAGCTAGTTGAGTCGCTCGATCGAGCGTCATGTCGCTCGGTCGATCAAATTAATTCCAAATTTGACAGAGCCGTTGCCTTGAATTCCGTGGGCTTCTCGGACTACTAGCTCGGCTGAGCGGGCTGGTCACTCGGCCGAGCACCCCAATGGCGCTCCTTGGCGTATCACAGCTCGAATGAGCATCATGCGCTCGACCGAGCGATCTGGCATGAATCTCCCAATCTCCTCCTCTCCTTCTCTTCATTCTCCTCTTCTTCTAATTCTCTCTTCTTCTACTCCTCTCCCTCGCTTCTTTGGCCTCCTTGGCTCGTCGTGACAAGGCAAAGCGAGCTTTGGCGTCGATGCTGTGTCTAGAACCCCATATCGCTCCGAATTGCGTTGAATTCCTTGAAAACACATAAAACATCGAAAGGACCAAGAATATCGAGAAAAGCGCGATATAATATGAAAATATGGATTCGGGCGATCGAAACGACATGGAAATGCATGGTTAAAACATGTAAAATATAGACACAACAGAGAGCTTTTTGCAAAATTTTGTGCAGTACCCGGATCTAAAACATTGAGTTTTTGTCCAACTATATTACTGAGCTAAGCCTACTGGATTATGGATGTTCACAGTTCTTACCATCCACAATTGCTTCTTCTATTGTTTTTGCTGCTAGGTTGACCTTAGTCACATATTCCCATCCTTGGGTGAGATTGAAACTCTATTCACTTATATCTTTTCTTAAAGTTCTGTATTTTGTTTAGATTGTGCTAAATTTTCTAATACTTTATTATAGATCCCAATATTGAAACAACAAACCAATTACAAGCCTTTTGAACTGGAAGAATGTATCCAAATCTTGCATGATCTGCAGCTGACCAAAAAAGGTCCTGTCTCTATCTGCCATTATAAAGAATTACAAGTAGCACAAGGTAAAGCCTTGACTTCTATTGATCTATTTCATCTGTAATCACAAAAATTCTGAAGACAGTTGGCTGATAGTGCTTGCTCTTTCTTACAGTTCAAAGTGTGTATCGACACTGGTTTCTCCACTTGAAATCTAGGCATCTTACTTGGAATGTTTCTAAGTCCATACAAACTGCAATAGTTAGCTGATGAACTTTATTCGATCGGCATATCGAGTTTGATGATGTTTATAAAGACCTTTCAATCCATTGAGGAGGGTGGTTATGAGATCAGTTATCGGTTGTAGCCAGCCATATCTGCTTATGGGGAACATCACTAACTTCAGCAGGAGGAGAACGTCTTGAGTTATTTTGTTATGTCAATGCGGTTGCTTTTGTAAATGATAATGAAGCCTTAATATTTGTAAACCGCAAGTGCACTGTTGTCGTCGTAGTGCTTAATGGGTCGTCTGCAGGGAGGCTAGGATGATCGAGTACTATCACGATTTCGGGTTTACTACGCAATCGATTACGAATGGACGTATGGATTACGAGATTTAACACTAGAATAGCATGGGAATAGGAAGATATAATGGTGGGAATGAATAGAGGGTGAAATAAACAATAATAAACAACAACACAACAACAGCAGCAACAAGAACAACAAAAACAAAATAACAACAACATCAAGAACAACAACAGCAAAAAAAACAACAGCAAGAACACCAACATCAAAAAAACAACATAAAAAAATATAAAGAGAAAGGGGAAGAGGAAAAGCTTATCTCAATGATTCATTGGAGGAATTGTCAGATCCACATACAAACCAAGAGAAAACTCTCCAAAATCTAATCTAAATCTAAATCTACTCCTAAATAAGCCATAGAACAATAAACTAGGTTTAAAACAAGCCCAAGACTCGGCTCTCCTCTCGATGACAGTGCCCAAAAGTATTTATACAACCCTAGGAAGACGGGTCGCAGCTCTCAACCCGAATTCACACGGCTACGTTGCTAGAACCACACGGCCGCGTCAACTAAAGTTGGATAAGAAAATGACGTGGCCGTGTGAACTTCACGGTCACGTAGAATGTTAACTCTAGCTCCTTGGTCGATGACACAGCCATGTGGATGGATCCACACGGTCGTGTAGAATCTGCCGCTTCTCTTAAGCACAACATGTAGTCGACACGGCCGCATGGAATCCAACCATACGGTCGCGTGGGGGTCTTGGACGCTCCTGCTGAAAGTGACACGGCCGTATGGAGTCAATCCATACGGTCGTATGGGGGATCCTCTGCTCAAGCTCCAGCATCGATCCATCTCCATTGATCCATCCAAGCTCTATGAATCAAATGCTCAAGTGTTTCAATTCTCCACTCAAGTCCCCTCCAATTGCTCCTAGCACATCAGCTAGTCCCAAGCTCTACACTCCCAAGCTTCAACATTCAAGCTTCAGCATTCAGCATCATCTTCAGCATTCAGCATCATCTTCAGCATTGAGCCACCACTCATCTCCAGCTTTCCTTCAACCTCCAAATTAGATCCATCTCCATTGCTCCATGTACAGTGCTCCAGTTGCACAATAAACTCCCAGCTCTAAACACATGGCTCTTCAGAAATGCTCCATCTCCCAAGCTTCTAGCATTCATACACCCTCCATGCTCACATCCCCCACTATAGCATCAAGGCTTCATGTCATGAATGCTCCCCAAGGCAAGCTCCAGCGCAAAGCTTTTGAGGTAAAGCCCCAAGTGCCAAAACACTTCCCAATGCTCCAATTTGCTACAATTTCACCTGAAAATGCATACGGAAGACCAAAAGCCTAAAAGGGAACACAAAGAGTAAAAACTGGACGGAAAATGAGGTGAAGTCGAGTAAAATATGAATGAAATAAAGATGAAAACTATATATATAAACAACCTATCAGTAAATCTCAGTTTTTGTTCATAAATGTATCGTGGATCATTGTTGTGTTGTCATTCTTTTGAGTCCTTTTAGGTTCTTCCATTGGATGCCAAAATTTTACAGCTTAGATGTATCTAACTACTACTTTATTTGTTCTTCTTACTAGGGAACACATAAGAACGGTGCTCCAAATGAGATTGAGGAATTTATCTATCAGTTATATGATAAAAATGGAGATTGTAGTATTTAGGAAGATAGTACTACGGCCGTCCTGATTGATAGTTGTTTATGCTTTCTACTCTTTCTATTTTCAGGCTGTAAGAACAATGTTACTTTGTTGTTGTATTTTGTTTTTTGGTGGGATTTTTGCTTTTTTATTTGTTTATAGAAGGGTTATCCGTAGTATATGTGATATACTTGGGTTTTGAACACAGTTATTACATCATTTTAGTTGAGGATAGGATAAAATTTGGATGTAACAACTATTTTGTTACAACACATATAGGCAGAAAAATCAAGATTAAGATCACATCTTTTCTTCAAAGAAAGATATCAAAGAATGCTCATGTCTAACCTTTCATTTTAACTCAAGTTTCCTTCGCATCCTTGAACAAACTGACAGCTAATTATCGCCAAGCTGGCATCATTGTGTCAATGACAATTATAACATTGGCTTCAAACTACAGATGCCTTAAACATTACCTTAGCTTTAACCTGTAGATGCCTTAAAGACGGGAATTCTTAAAGACTAGAATTCTGACAAAAAGAGTTATGAGCAAACTAATGAATCATACTAGCACATTATTGGTTTCAAGCTTCCTTCTTCTTTCCAGAATGTAAAAATGGGCAACTCTATTTTTGCTATCAATCAGTAGTGGCAACAACAAGCACACAGAATTTGCAATCAGAATGTAAAAATGTGAACCATTCAGAAGGTTCACATCCTAGCCTTATATGGTAGGTAACAACAAGCACACAGAAACATCCATCACAAAAATGAGCTATATTGAGTTGAGCTCATTCCTGATCACATTATCATAATCCACAACTTTTTTCTATTCAAAAAAGAACATCAAGTTCATCCACATCTTTAGTTTTCGACATTTATTTCAGGTTATTATTATTATAAATATAGAATGAAGATTGCATAGAATCACAAGCCAAGTCAAATAATTTGCAAATGCTGGTGGGAGACTGAATCAATCTCAACATGTACCTGGGCTCAGAGCAACCACCATAAAACGTCACATCCATCGGATAAAACCTTAGAATACCACCTCTATGTTTTTAATGTGGTTGTTGACTAGGACAAAAGGGTTGACAGTAAGACGGTCTGGATTAAATCTTAAGTAATCAATATGTATGAGGACAGTTTGTTAAAAAATTTGGCGTGTGCCCTAAAAATTTAAGGGGAACTAAATCTAGAAGGAACTAATGGTTGGTAGAAAGATGGCTGGTATTGAATTTTGAGAAACTAATGGGTAGGATGAAAGTTTGTTAAAATTTTAGGGGGAGAAAGCCTAAAATTTTGGGAGTAACTAAATCTGGTGGGAACTAAATTTTGTGGGAAAAACCCTTAAACTTTTGGGGGATTTAAATTTAGAGTGAACTAAGTTTTGGGAGAAACTAAAATTTTTGGGGAACTAAATTCTCTAGTGGGCTAAAATTTTTGGGGGAAACTATTCTGGAGGGAACTAAATTTTAAGGGAAACTAAAATTTTTGGAGATCTCAATAACAATTATTATGATTTGCTTATTGTTGTTCGTTTAAAATTAGATGATACAAGGTTTAGGGGTGGAAATATTTTAAATGAGCTGTGTCCTTAGGGCACATATTATACCGGAGGGTACTAAATTTTAGGGGAATTAAAATTCTAGGGGAACTAAAATTCTAGAGGAACTAAATTCTCTGGAAAGAACTAAATTTTAAGGGGAATTAAAATTTTTTGAGGAAATAAAAGCAATTATTGTTCTTTAATTATTTCTGTTCGTTTAAAATTAGGGGATCCAAAATTTTGAGGGGTATATTTTAAATGAACCATGCCCTTAGGGCACATGTTATGACTAGTATCTATATTACATTTGTGGACTTTTTTGAATTGCCTTGCTGACTAGGACAAGTTGATGTCATGCTGATGTATAAAGAGATTGATAGAAAAATGGCTAGGATTTAATCTTGGTAAAAGAAGGGTTGAGATGAGTGTTTGGGAAAACCAAAAAACAACAACACATGGATCGCTGACGTAGCTAGATTTAATATCTGATCACATGTATTGATAACGTGGTAGAAATACCATTCATACAGTCTAACATAAATTAACACAGCTGGATCCCACCAAAAAATTTGAATCCACATCTGTTCCCAAGAAAAGAAACTTTAACACCTTTCACTCGCATTAACTCTGCCGAAGGCGCCCGCTAAATTTTTGTTCTTTTAAATTGTGAAATGGAATATTATATGTCCCATAATTTTGGAGGAGGGAATAATTTTTGGGAAAACAAAGATTTTAAATGAATTGTGCCCGAGGGCACAGGTTATGCCTTGTGTGTGTGTGTGTGTGTGTGTGTGTGTGTGTGTGTGTGAAATATGGAGGTGTGCTGACAACACATAAAATTTTCCTGTGCTGTCAGCATTTTGGGTCCCAAAAAAATATATTTTTTGAAAATGTTCTTGCAGTGTGTTCTACAACTTTTAAGTGAATCCAACACTTTTAAGCCTCCGTCCATGCATTTCAACAAGATAGCTCAAATTCCGAAACTGTCGGAGCAATCTTTTTGAAATGCATGGATGGAGGCTCAAAAAGTGTTGAATTCACTAGAAACTTGGTGGGAAGGTAGCCAATAAGTTGTACAACACATAGCAAAAAAATTCAAAAAAAAATATTTTTTTGGGCCCCACATTGCTGATACCACAGGAAAACCGTTCATGTGCTATAAGCACATCTCTATATTCCTGTGTGTGTGTCTGTGTGTGAATAATGGGTATCATATGACAATGGAGGCTTAGCCTCATATACCAAGACACAAAAAAGATAGCGGTACAACAAGTACAAGGCTATGTGGAGCTTATACTTCCCTACTTTTGTGTCTTGGTATATGAGGTTAAGCCTTCATTGTCATATGATACCATTATGATGTGTGTGTGTGTGTGTGTGTGTGTGTGTGTGTGTGTGTGTGTGTGTTGCTGACAGCACAGGTTTGGTTTTCTGTGATGTTAGCACTTTGACCCTTTAAAAAAGTATTTTTTTTGAATTTTTTTGCAATGTATTCTACAACTTCTCGGTGACCTCCCTACCAATTTTCAAGTGAATCCAACACTTTTGAGTATCCGTCCATGCATTTCAAAGAGATTGTACCGACAGTTTCAGAACTTGAGTAGTGGTTTTGAAATGCATGGATGTGTGTGAAGGTCGCCAACAAGTTGTAGAACACACTGCAAAAATTTTTTAAAAAAATGTTTTTTGGGGGTGAAAATGCTGCCAGCACATGAATATTTCATGTGCTGTCAGCACACCTCCATATTCCTCTTATATATATATATATATAAGAATAATGGGTATCATATTACATATGAGGCAATGCCTCTTGTACTTGCCACCTTTTTGTCTTGTATATGAGGCATTGCCTCATATGCCATATGATACACATTATTATGTGTGTGTGTGTGTGTGCGTGTATGTATATGAGAATAATGGGTATCATATGACAATGAAGGCTTAGCATCACATATCAAGACATAAAAGTGGGGAAGTATAAGCCCTACATGGGCTTGTACTTGTACTTATTGTTGACGTCCCCCTGCTTTGCAGCGTGTTTGGTGTGTGCAATAATATGATTGGGGGCGTGAGATTTAAATATTTGTAACCGCAAGCGCACGGTGTTGTAGTGTGGCTTGGGGGTCGAACTCAGGGAGGCGTGGATGTGCTTGAGTCAAGAAGGATCAAATTCACCCCATGGGCGTGCTAGCCCGAATCGGGTAAATGGTTGTCACAGTAAATGGGATGCAAGGGATAAACAATATAAAGGGAAAACCCGGGACTTTGGTTTCCACCCCATCGTGCGATTCTCGCCGATACGGCCGACGGGTAGGATAACGATCGGAATTAGGGTCTAATGGTGAGACGTTGCCTCTGAAAGTGGTACCAGCGTCTCGTGGGCCCGATATTCCGGTCGGTGCCCAGGATGATACGTCGGACTTCCCGGGTTCGGTCAGTGGGCACTCCCGTGTCCATTAACACTGACCGACTCCGGGAGCACTAAGTTCGCAATGATAACTCCCAACGCCTCATCCTGCCGCTCGCGCGCGCTAGGATTCGACGTCTATGCTAAGGGCGTGAGCTATGGCTAGGGAGTCAACCGCCAAGTTTATTCCCCCTTGGCCCAACGGTCAAAGACGGTCTTTTTCTCTCCGATGACAATAAAAAACCCCACGTAACCGTTAGATTCCTAATCCCTATCGATTTCCTAGTCCTATGGACGCATCGGGAAGAACTCACGAAGGGGTTTCCACCAAAATCCCAGATTTGGGAACTACTCACACATATTAAATAAAAAGCAATCTAAATAGAAATCGACCGTTAGAAAGATGATCGGGCGATTGAAAAGCAGTAAGAGCAATGCTAATAACACTATTTAAAGTTTGACAAAGATCGAAAAACTTACAAATATCTGAAAAATTACAGCCGTCAAGAAAGAGAAAAAACAGCAAAAAATAACAACTCCCGTTTCTGGAAAACCTCGGGGTCCTATATATAGAATACGAAATCACCCGATCGGGTGAAAAGTCACCCGATCGGGTGACCTGCTTCGTTTCTTCGGCAACGCAGAATAGGATTCCACCCGGTCACCACGGTACGATCGGTTGAAGGTTAAAGTTGATCGGTTGGATCTTCGTGCCGTCGGGTGAACCGGTCGGTTGATCTCTCCGTGTCTTGGCTTCGGAGAATCGGCTACAGGTGAACCGATCGGGTGAAAGTCACCCGATCGGTTGGCATTCAGTGTGAGAATTCCAGAGAGTTGGGGCGTTTGAACCGGTCACTGAACCGACCGGGTGACTTCTTGGCCGCTCCAACTTGTGTCTGGGTGGTGCACGCGTGCATCACCCGATCGGTTGGAAGTGACCAACCGGTCGGGTGAGGGGCTGAAAGATGCGATCTTCGTCGTTTGACCCCCTGGATCATGCGTGACTCCTCCCATTGCTCCGGGGACTCATGATATCGTCGTTTTATGTCCCCTATGCCAGTAAACTCCTGCAAAATACGAAAAACATGGAAAAGTGAAAGAAAACAAGAAAACACGAGAAAACGAATATAAGACGGCGGTAAAATACGGAAAAACACGGAAGAAAACGTGCGCGAATATATGAAATATAAACGCACGTCAAAATCCCCCAAGCTGAACTCTTCCTTGTCCTCGAGGAAGACGAGTGAGAGTAGAAGCTCGGAGAGAGAAAATAGAGAGAAAGAGAGAAAAAGAAAACTCTATATCCTAGATCGCCCGTCAGGGCCAACAAAATCAAAAATGACACACCAAGCAAGTAAACGCCAAATCACATCACTAAACCAATGAATACGAGTCCAGACAAATGCCGTGGGCCCACGCAGTGAAGCGCGAGTGAGCGTGGTCGTGTGCTAGCAGACGGTGTCACTATCTACGATGTGCGATAATGCTCGATATACACAAATCCAAGAAATGACCCAAATATCGATTCGATTCGAATTAAGCGGTGAATATATAGTTCAAGCATGCATGAGAATAGAGAGAGAATCGAAACATATCATGCGTCAGGGACTCCACAACTAGGGTTAAGGAAATCACCACACTATAGCCTAGATAATAGCTAAAAAGTTCATAAGCCAAGTGTTTTCGAAAACGATGGGGGTTGAGATGATGTGGAATAGAACACTCGGTGCAAATTCTCGCCTTCCCTTTATTCTCGGTAAGTAGGAAAATATTCACACGGGAATTTTTTTGGGTTTTGGGTATTTGTATTTTTTGGATTTTTGGCTATACAATTTTTCTTCTTTTCTTTTCTTTTTGGGTTTTTCTTTTATTTTCTCTATTTTTCTGGATTTTTGGGTTTTTGGCTATACACATGTGTACTCTCCCAAGTGGGAGAACGATACACGACGATGGGATTTGCACCAAGTAAAACAAAAGAAAGAAATCGGATTCTAAACACTTGGGCAAAGAAAACTATTCTCACTAATTAGAGCATGGGCTAAATGGGTTATCCCAGTCCTTAATTATGGAATCCCGACACATGCGAAATGAAGTATACGATATATATAAAGCACGCAAAAGAAACAGACAGTAGAAAGAAATACCGCATATTCAAATCGAAGCATGATAATCTAGGGGTCATTCCTGGACAGGTATATAAAGTAAAATCACAAAGTAGAAGCACACCAAACAGCTAGGCACGATGCATGACTCACAAAAAGCTAAGTGGATCCACGATGCATGAAGTGCAAGAGGACTCGATATCCTAGGGTTAGTGAATGTGATTATCGATGCCATGCTAGGTGTGTGTGATTTTGTGGCAATTCATCATAAGGTTCATCTCAAGGAGAAAGAGATAAAAAAGAAGAAAAGAAAAAGAAAAAGAAAAAGATGGAGAAAAACGACTCAAATAACGAAGAAAAAGAAACAAATGACGCACGAAACAAATAACGAAGCACGAAGAAAAAGAAAAATAAATCGAAATGGGGGGAAGAGAGGGAGAGAAAACGATGGAGAGATGGAAGGGGTAGGTGGAGAGAGAGACTAGAGGGGAAGTGGAAGTTGTGGGAGAGGTTTTTCGGCCGTTGGGAAGTCAGGGAAGACAAAACGACGGCGGAAACGGTGAGATCGGGCAAGGAAATGAACGGTCGGGCGGGGGTTTATTTATAGGGTT
Organism: Scilla litardierei; assembly: GCA_030789695.1. Taxonomy (NCBI): domain Eukaryota; kingdom Viridiplantae; phylum Streptophyta; class Magnoliopsida; order Asparagales; family Asparagaceae; genus Scilla; species Scilla litardierei. The sequence goes on from CM061142.1 coordinate 175,704,076, forward strand.
TAAGTCGAACCGATCGGGCAAGTTGTCACCCGATCGGTTGACTTTTAGGTCTAGATTTTCAGCTGAAGAAACGCTACAGGTGAACCGGTCGGTTGATAACTCACCCGATCGGTTGGCTACTCCACAAATTTTTCTGAAAGTTTGGTACAGCTCACCCGGTCTGTCACCCGGTCTCTCTTCGTATCAACCGATCGGTTGATCGTTTCCCAAAAATTCCCGAGAATTCATCCCAGTTCACCCGGTCTGTCACCCGGTCTCGGCTGGGTTCACCCGATCGGTTCATTGAGTGACTGATACGACCGACAGCTGATACATCCCAACCGATCGGGTGAGTTATCAACTGATCGGTTGGGGCCTTGTTTTCTGCAAAAGTGCACAAACGGCCTTAGTTCCTCAACGGAAGTTCTTGCGGCTGGATTTATTTATAAAAAATAGAAAAAATAAAGTTAATAAAAGTCCTAAAAATGGAAACAAAGGTTTAGAGCATGGGTTGCCTCCCATGAAGCGCTTTTGTTTAACGTCGTTAGCTCGACGTCCGTTGATGATGTTCAAGGTGGGCGATACGAGTGATGCCCAAAGTCTGGCATCGCTTCAGCTTTTCCCTTTGTTGTAGTCAGTGGCGACAAGAAAACTTGCTCGACTACTCTCCCTCTGTTGACGGGGTCCGGGGGCTTCTCCTTCATATTGGCGTCCTCCTCCACTTGTTTAAGGACCCGGATCTCTCCTCCGGTGAGCCCCATGGGCTCTTTGCCTTTTCTCCTAGTAGGAGGAGCTTTTGGGAATCCGGGAGGGATCACATGTCGGGCGAACACCTCATCAGCAAATTCTTTCTTTGGTGAGCCAATTTGCTCCTCTAGATCTCCCAAGTGGTCGGGGGGATTTCTCGAGAGAATTTCCCAGGAGCTTGCCTCCACAGCTCTCTATTCTTCCAGCTCCAGCACATTGATACTAGGATCATCCGGAGGATCTGGGTGCTTCATCGACAACCCCAAGTCAAATTTGACTTTTTCTTGGCCGACGTTGAGGAAAAGCTTCCCATTCTTCACGTCAATTAGCACAACGGCGGTTGCCATAAAGGGCCGTTCAAGGATAATAGGGGTGTGCTTATCTTCTGGCATGTACATCACCACAAAATCAACCGGTACTTGTACTCCTCTCACATTGACGGGGAGGTCGTCTACTACTCCCACAGGGTACTTGACCGAACGGTCAGCAAGTTGTAATGTCATGCTGGTGGGCTCCAAGTCTCCCATCCCTATTATCTTGTACAGCGATAGGGGCATTAAGCTGATGCTCGCTCCTAGATCGACGAGCGCCCTCTGAATTCGCACTTCCCCAATAGAGCAAGGGATGGAGAAACTTCCTGGGTCTTTGAGCTTGGGCGGATTTGCGCGCTGAATGAGGGCGCTGCACTCCGCCGTTAACATGACCTTCTCCTTTCTGGATCCCCGTGTCACCAAGTCCTTCAGAAATTTGGCATATGAGGGAATTGTCTCGATGGCCTCGAGGAAGGGGATTTGTAAGCTCAGATCTTTCACCATGGCAAAGAATTTGCCATACTTCTCATCGATCTTGGCTTGGGCAAGCCGTTGTGGAAAAGGCACAACGGGCTTGAATACTCTTAGGTTCTCTTCCTCATCTTTTTTCTTCTCCTCTCTATGAACTCCCTCCGGAGTAGTTGGCTTGGGCGACGAAGCACCGTCGTCATTTAATTTCTCAATTGGTCGTTCCACGACCAACGGTGCTTCCGGTCCTTTGGGGGGGGGCACTCTCGTGGGTATTTGCGTTCCGCTCCTCAAGACGATGACAGACACGTTCGCATGTTCATGCGTGAGTGCCAAGGTTAGATTAGCCCCCCTCGGGTTCACTTCAGGCTGTGGCGGTAATAGATTCTGCGGTCTCTGAAGGTTTGCCACTTGTAACCCCAGCTGGGTCACCTGATCAGTGAGGACTCTCTGTCCCATTTTCAGCTTCAGATTTATCTTCTCCTGGTTGGCGATGTATTAGGTTAAGAGGGACTCAACCGGAGAGATGGCCCTCTGCTGGCCATATTGCTGCTGGATGGGCTGCTGATTCCTTGGAGCATATTGCTGATATTGTTGTGGAGGTTGTTGCTGCTGAAATTGCTGCTGCTGAAACTGCTGCTGGGGCCTAGCCGGCTGAAATATCTGTTGTTGTTGCTGCTCAGTCGGCTATTGATACGGTGCCCGGTAACTAAGGTTGGGATGATTCCGATTGTTTGGAGAGTAGGCCGGGTTGGAGTTGGTTCGTGGTGGAAAAGGCGCATTCCCCGTAGGATTGTAAAATAATGCACTCGCCTGATCCAACGGTGGTGAGATGTCACCACCGTCGAATTCTCCAAAGACTTTGGATTCCACCGCAGCAATCTGTTGTGTACCGGCGCCACCGGCGCCTACCATCAATGCGGAGATCTGGGTCGACAGCAAGTCAAACTTGCTGGATAATTTGTCGACGTCCTCGACTCTGTGGATGCCCCCAGATCTAGGTGTGGCTCTCTCGTCACACCACCGCTCATTGTTAGATGCCATATTTTCCAGAATCTGTCCGGCATCTTCTTCGCTTCTTGACATAAAGGACTCTCCAGCCGCGGCGTCCATGGAAGATTTCAAATCGTCCCTCAACCCATTATAGAACAGATTAATGATCTGCCACTTTGGGAGCTCATGGTGGGGACATATTCGTTGCATTTCCTTATATCTCGTCCAAGCCTCTTGCAAGGACTCGTGGCTGGCCTGGGAGAAGGAGGAGATCTCACTCCTCAGCTTCATGGTCTTCCCCGGAGGAAAGAACTTCGTCAGGAAAGCATTTGAGAGCTTCTCCCAGGTGTTGAATGTATTCGGGTCTTTCCCCCTAAGCCACAGCTTGGCCTTATCTCGCAGAGAGAAGGGAACAGCTTCAGTCGGATCGCCTCATTTGTGACACCGTTTATCCGGAAGGTGTCACATTTCTCCAAGGAGTCCAAATGTTCAATGGGGCTCTCCATGGGTGCACCCGAAAATTGATCCTGTTGGATCCACGTCACCAGAGATGGCTTAAGCTCAAAGCTTTGGGCCGTAATAGCAGGAGGACGGCTGGCGGAGGTGGACTCGATGGATGGCATCGAGTACTCCAGCAGGGACTTGTGAGGCGGGGTGTTCTCCCCCATGGTTTCTGGATCCTCTCTTCTTCGCTTCTCGGCGGCCAAAGGCCTTAGGGTGGCGTTTATCTCTGGATCAACGGGAATCAAGTCGTCGAGACTTCTTGAACTCCTGCGCATGAAAAACAACAAACACCCGTGAAGCAGAAAGTAGGAAAGAAACAGATAAGATAAAAAAATAAAAATAAGAAAATAAAAAGAAAAAAGAAGAATGCGAAAATTATCGCGAGGTAGGGATGAGAGCTAGACACAAGGGTTCATGAAATCCTAAAATAAGAAGCACATTGCCTCCCCGGCAACGGCGCCATAAAGCTTGACGTCCCCCCCGCTTTGCGACGTGTTTAGTGTGTGCAATAATATGATTGGGGGCGTGAGATTTAAATATTTGTAACCGCAAGCGCACGGTGTTGTAGTGTGGCTTGGGGGTCGAACTCAGGGAGGCGTGGATGTGCTTGTGTCAAGAAGGATCAAATTCACCCCATGGGCGCGCTAGCCCGAATCGGGTAAATGGTTGTCACAGTAAATTGGATGCAAGGGATAAACAATATAAAGGGAAAACCCGGGACTTTGGTTTCCATCCCATCGTGCGATTCTCGTCGATACGGCCGACGAGTAGGATAACGATCGGAATTAGGGTCTAATGGTGAGACGTTGCCTCTGAAAGTGGTACCAACATCCCGTGGGCCCGATATTCCGGTCGGTGCCCAGGATGATACGCTGGACTTCCCGGGTTCGGTCAGTGGGCACTCCTGTGTCCATTAACACTAACCGACTCCAGGAGCACTAAGTTCGCAACGATAACTCCTAACGCCTCATCCTGCCGCTCCCGCGCGCTAGGATTCGACGTCTACGCTAAGGGCGTGAGCTATGGCTAGGGAGTCAACCGCCAAGTTTATTCCCCCTTGGCCCAACAGTCAAAGGAGGTATTTTTTCCGCCGATGACAATAAAACACACCGCGTAACCATTAGATTCCTAATCTCTATCGATTTCCTAGTCCTCTGGACGCATCGGGAAGAACCCACGAGGGGGTTTCCACCAAAATCCCAGATTTGGGAACTACTCACACATATTTAATAAAAAGCAATCTAAATAGAAATCGACCGTTAGAAACATGATCGGGCGATTGAAAAGCAGTAAGAGCAATGCTAACAACACTATATTAAAGTTTGACAAAGATCGGAAAACTTACAAATATCTGAAAAATTACAGCCGTCAAGAAAGAGAAAAAACAACAAAAAATAACAACTCCCGTTTCTGGAAAACCTAGGGGTCCTATATATAGAATACGAAATCACCCGATCGGGTGAAAAGTCATCCGATCGGGTGACCTGCTTCGTTTCTTCGGCAGCGCAGAATAGGATTCCACCCGGTCACCACAGCACGGTCGGTTGAAGGTTAAAGTTGATCGGTTGGATCTTCGTGCCGTCGGGTGAACTGGTCGGTTGATCTCTCCGTGTCTTGGCTTCGGAGAATCGGCTACAGGTGAACCAATCGGGTGAAAGTCACCCGATCGATTGGCATTCAGTGTCAGAATTCCAGAGAGTTGGGGCGTTTGAACCGGTCACTGAACCGACCGGGTGACTTCTTGGCTGCTCCAACTTGTGTCCGGGTGGTGCACGCGTGCATCACCCGATCGGTTGGAAGTGACCAACCGGTCGGGTGAGGGGCTGAAAGATGCGATCTTTGTCGTTTGACCCCCTGGATCACGCGTGACTCCTCCCGTTGCTCCGGGGACTCATGATATCGTCGTTTTATGTCCCCTATGCCAGTAAACTCCTGCAAACTACGAAAAACACGGAAAAGTGAAAGAAAACAAGAAAACACGAGAAAACGAATATAAGACGGCGGTAAAATACGGAAAAACACGGAAGAAAACGTGCACAAATATATGAAATATAAACGCACGTCAATTGTATCGCCCACTTTTTTGTGTCTTGGTATATAGGCTAAGCATCTATTGTCATATGATATTCATTATATATATATATATACTAGTAATAACCCGTGCCCCAAGGGCACGGTTCATTTAAAATACCCCCTTCAAAATCATAGACCCCTTAATTTTAAACGAATATCAATAATTAAAGAGCAATAATTATTAGCCCCCGCCCAAAAAAAACTTAGTTCACCTAAACTTTAGTTCCATCCAAAGAATTTTGTTCACCCCAAAATTTAGTTCATCCAGAGAATTTAGTTCCTTGGTTTAAAAGTTTTTAGTCCCCTGAATATTTAGTCTCCCCCAATTATAGACAAATATAGTTCCTTTTCCCTCCTTTGTTTAAACAAATTTTCAGCCATGAGAGAAAGAATGATGAGTGCTTATTCATGTTTGCTTGTGTTCTGGTATAATGCTAGAGCTTCTGTGTTCTGTGAGACGATGTTAACATGTTTGAACCATATGAATTCTAAAGAACACATCTTGAAGTAAAATTTTCAGGTTTCACTGTTTCTTTCTTCTTGTCATGAATGGTAATAACTTGTTAGATTTTGCTGCAAAAATAAATCAACTTTCAGACTCATAATTCCCAAATTATAGAATGACACTAAGATTACAATTGAAAAAGGCAAATGGCTCATGTGTATATATATATATCGAAATTCATTTTCCCATTTTCCTTGCAAAAAGACTCCGACAAACATTCATAAAGCCATCAACATTATTGTATCTGCTAATTAATGTGTGTGTGTGTGTAAACATATATATTTGCACCCGTATTAGCGTGTGTAGCTGTTCTATTATGTAGCATATATATATGTTCTCACACACCCCCCAACAATGGCAATCATTAAGTTCCTTATTGCTAATTAAAAATTAAACATTCTTAAAGGCAAGAAATAGATTTAGAGCTTGACTAAACATTGGAGGCCACCCACCCAGCTCAGTTGTGTAGCTATTCTTTCTCTGGATGATATTTGATCCTTTTTTGTATATGATATCGCCGTCATTTTGTAATTGAAGTGGTCCATCTTGGGACTGGTCTTTTTCTCTCGAGTAAGTTGCACTCAGATGAACAATATGTGACTAATAGATATTAATCTACAATAATAGCATCGAACCCATGTGAATTCAGAAACCATTTGTTTTACTCCAAAAGGTTTCCCCCAAATTACTAAGTTCCCCACAAATTACTAAGTTCTTCACAAAATTTCTTCACAAACTCTCATGAGGGAATACAGATCCAATACAGTGGCTATCCTATCAGCAGTCATCATTGTAATTTAGAAATGTATTAAAAGGGGCCGGACTATTTGCACTGTGAAAAAAGATCAAATGACATGTCATTAAAATGTCAATACAAAAAAAATTCACATTTAGGTGGCATAAAGGCCATAAAACTGAACCAAGAGATAAATAAATATATATAATTTTATAAAAGGGAGTAAATGTATATACATTGGCTTTTGTATATCCGGTGGCCCCTAAAACCCCCATTCGCTTTCCCATAAAACCCCAATTCGAACTGTTTCCTTCATATTCTGTGCCTTCACCTTCGCAAACTGCAAGCTAGACGGTGTTGAAGATTGTTGCCTTCGATCTCCTTGGTTCAAGGTGCCATCGAAAATCAGAACAATGATTAAATTTGTTACAATTATCAAAACCAATCAAGCAAGAACAAACCAAGCAAAGATAAATGGCACATTGATGCCTAAAATTATCAAAACCAATCAAAAATTAGACAATAATAATCCATATCCATACACCAAAATACCAACTTTGTTATAAAAAATTCAACAAAACCCCATTAAATTCCAGGAACAAAGACTGCAGAGGTTATTCCAGAATGTAAGATTGCATTGCCAAGAATTTGCTGAAGCATATACAAAGTGCAACAATCGAGCAAGAACAGAAGCATTTAGCATGATTCCAGATTCGAAAAAGCTAACATCTATTCCTTTTATTTGAACATTCACATCATTTTTCTAGTAACGTATGGTGATGAATTTAAAAAGTTTGTGTGCCTTGGATAGTGCAATCTGTAACCACTATTCTCACGAATGCTATATGAGAAGTAACTTACAAAAAGGTGTCTGGGTTTTTAACATGTTCTGTCGTTGCATGCATGTTTGGAATCAACATCTTTGCTAGATTCTGTCCACAGGGTCACCAGTCCATGTACTTGCTGCTTTCTTGCCAACATTCCTTTGTAATGATGGTTGAGCTAGGAATCAATATTCTTATGTCTATGTGGTTGGATATGTAAGCTCTTATTGACATCATTAAGTTCTCAAGTTCTCATGAACACAAAAGTAGATGTGAATTATATTAAGCTCAAGCAGTTGTTAATGGTTCAATCTGAAACTTCAATTATAGTTGATATTCGTTGAAATCTAAAGGTGTTCAACTATATCAAGGTTTATGGATCAAAATTTTATGAAATTATAGTGCATATTCATCTTGTCTAACAGATGGAACCTTTCATGCCCCTATGATTTTTATTATGCACAATCTTTCATTAAGCAAGTAATATGATTCCGACATATAAGAAGATCCAAGAACCCATTTACTGGAACTCTTTTGACTCCATATTTTCATTCAGAATGCATGATGAAATTTCTTATAGGTTCATGTTTAAACTTCTGTGGTCAATCCCAGTGCATGTATGAGATTTCAAGAACATACATAAACCTCAAGCGCGCACCATTGTGGATGAATGCACCACCGACACAAACATGCGGGGGCATCGGATGATCAGGACATCCATGGTGCATATTGCAATAACTCATAAAATCAGGACATCTCATGTTTAGTAACTCCTGAATGATTTTTGAAATTTTTTGAAATTAATGGTCAAAATAAAAGTTACAAAACTCACCACAAAAATTTCAGGTGAGAACCAACTATTTCCAATAGCAACATATGCATATTGAAAGCAAACTGTTACAACAAATGATTGTTGAAATTTAATGGAAAAAAGAAAAAAGATTATTGTGTTACCTCCAAATTTGAGCTTCTATTCTCCGTCTTTGAATCTTTTACTAAAATATATCTGCAATTAAACTTGAGTATCTCCAATAAGCCATAGCATTATCAACATCAAGAGATTGGCTTATTTGTAGCTAAATGCATCACAATTTAACCGAATTCATCACAATTTAATGATTTTAGAGGTAACAACCAAAAGATATTTCCAGATGGTGAGTTCTGTAACTACAAAATAAGAAAAGTGAGAACTACAAATAACAAAATCCATATAGATGGCAAGTTATGTAACTTTTGATTGATTTTTGTAACTTTCTGAAATTGACAATCAAAGAAAGTTACAGAACTTATCACAAAATCTTCAGGTGAGATCCAGCTATGTCCCAGAGCAATACATGACACTGAAAGAAAACTATTACAACACATTATTGTTGAAATTTAATGGAAAAAAGAAAAAAGATTATAGTGTTACCGACAAATTTGAGCTTCAATTCTCCGGCTTTGATCACATTTCATAAGGAACAAAAGCATCCTCTGGTCCATAAAATTGAAATTAACAATTAAGGATTTGAGAAAGTATTTCTCTAGAGAACCAAATTTATATTGTGCAATATGTAGTTCATCATATGTAGTTCATCATATGCTGTAATAAGTAATTTATTGATTCTGTAATAAGACCATTTATATGCTTTAATAAGTAATAAGACATATAAATTCTACAGCAATATGTAGTTCATATAAATTTGGTTAAGACAATGTATTCTGCAATAAGACAATATAAATTTATATTGTGTAATAATTAATAAGACAATGTATTCTGCAATAAGACCATTTGAAGGCAGATTTAAAGGTACAATATGTAGTTCATCAGGTTATTACTGCAATCAATAAATCCCAACTTGTTTAACATAAAAAAGAAATTTTCAAGCATCTCACTGCATTATTTCAACATATGATCAAAAGTTATTGAAAACGTAAAAAGTGCAAGAATCGTGTACCCACACACCACCAAATTTCAACCTGAAACATATGAGTCAACCTGCAAAAATCCAACCTGTAACATATGATGAAAAAGAATAAAAAGAATAAAAGAAGATTCAAATATGAGGGGGACAACCCCACCAAATTTCATTTACCCCCACACCAAGCCAATAGCCATACTTAATTTGGATATGAAATGGCTCCTTGTACTCCTCCCAAAACATCAACTTCATGTGCATCACCGATGGAGAGACATTTAACCAGTATAGGGGTCGTCTCACCGTTCACAGTTTTCTTAAGTACAAAATCATAACCATCCTCGAGATCGTTCCAACCTTCTATTCTGATCTCGGCTATATTTAATTTCATTAAAAACATTAATAAATCACTAAATATACTAATTCTGCTTGAAACTAAAATGTACCAAATAGCTTTTGATCCATTCGTAATTCCAAAAAATACTTATATTTACATACAGAATTTACCATGATGACTTGCTTGACATATAGCCACACCCTCCTTACAAATTCCTTTCCATCTTCGCATGCCTTATACCGCTAAACGAACAACTCTGTCCAAAATGAATGATTGGTTTACAGAACAAAAAATTAAAATTAAAAAAGCTGACTTTCTCAACAATGAGGTTTTCACTTAAATAATGGCATCATACTTTGATTGCCGAAAGAAATCCATGGTGCAGAGCAGAAGACCAGACTTTCTTAATGTCAAGTATTCTCTCTTCACACTCATGTTCATCCCACCCTTCTAATGCATGAATTATCCCAGCAACATGCCATGTGCTCATCACCCTTCTTGGTAACCAGTTCTGCCAGGTATAGACATGGATTAATTATAAAAGAAAACATGTATGATTGCAGAACATGTAACTATATTTAATTTGTATTCCTATGCTGAGTTGTAGCTTTAATATGGGAGATTTGATATAAGGCATATTACATTCAGGCACTAATGTTATAGGTATGCAATGCATTGAATCAATGAAGTTTATCTCTTTAAGCTTTTCCCTGTATAGGCATGCATTTCAATCACCAACTTAACGCATTTTCAGGTACTTCAATTACCTCACAATAATGCATATTCTCTAATGCATCTGGAATCTTCATTACTGGAATGCTGTAATAATGAAAATCCTCGCATAGCTTCTTTGGGGGGAAATGCGAAAAGGGAACGATTAGCATGCCTTTAGCAGCATGCCTTTGTTCTGACTTGTTCAAGTTATCCCCAACCAACCACATCTGCAGAACATGATCTTAAATTCAATCCCTAAGATGTGAAATAATAAGTCTGTGCCTTTTGATAATGCCAATGGTTCTACAGAGTGAATGTTTTCGCTGCATTTTTTCTCAGATTAAGCTCTTTATTTTTGGGCACTTGTTGGGTAAAAATCTTGCAGCATATTAAGATCATGTTAACCTCAGCAATTAGATGTACTTTACAAAATCCTTCTACATATTTTAGGCAATCTATTGTAGGCAATCTATTCTGAATATTGAAGGCAATGTATTCTGCAATTGATTACAACCAATCAATTTATCATGTTAACTAATGTATCCTGTTAAAAATATGCTTGTTAAAATATTTTGTAGATTACTTTTGTCGAATAAAAATCCTATTAACAAATCATGATGATGTAGATTAATTCTACGTACATACATAATTTAAAAAGGCAGACAACTAAAAATTTTTACTGATCAACAAAGTTAACAAACAACAAAATAAATAGACAACTAAAAAAGCAATAGTTTTTTAACTATTAATTTGTTAAGAAACCTGATTTTTGATGTAAACAAACACCAAATTAAAGTATTACCTGGGTTTGTTAACATAGCTTTGGTGAAAAACTTGGCTTTGGTGCAGAACCTGGCTTTTGATATTAACAAATATATCAGGTTAATAAATATATCATGTTAAAAAATGTGTTTGTTAACATATTTCTTAAACAAACAACAAAGTTTATTACATATTAAAGATGCAAATAGTCCCAAAGTTAACAACCTGGATTTTGATGTTCAGGGCTAAAAATAATCAAAAAAAACAGAGATATTATGTTGAGGAAATGCTATGTTGCAGAGGATTAACCCCAAATGAGAAAAACTCAAAAAACATAGAGGTTAGGTTTAAACCTTGCTATTAATGGAACCTGAAAAAAACCCCAAATGATTGAACAAAACATGGCATTGTTCAAGCTTAAAAGAGTTTAAATTACCTGAGAGAAGAGTGGGATGAGAAAGATTTCTGCAAGCTGAGAGTGTGTGATCTTCAAGCTCTCACGGATTTTCTTTCTGCAAGCTGAGAGTGTGTGATGAGAAAGAGAGATTTCTGCAAGCTCTCACCGATTTCTGAGAGAATGGTTCTTAAGGTTTCTGCAAGCTCTCTCTCACCCACGATTAAGAAAGCACATGTTAAATTTTTATGGCACCTTCGATTTGAAAACAACTACAAACTCTAATTAATTCCAGCTGTCAAATTCAACGTGATTCAAAATCATTCCATCCAAATTATTTCCCCCCAAAACCATTCCCTCCAAATTATTTTCCCCCCAAATCCTACTCAGCAAATATCCTAGTCAGCATGTCCCAGTAGGACAAAATTCAAATTATTCATGTTTTATAGAATAGATATATATATATATATTTATATTTATATGAGAATAATGGGTATCATACGCCATATGAGGCACCCCCTCATATGCCCTCTCACATACATGTGGCATGTACAACAAGTTCAAGCCCATGTGGGCTTGCACCCGCCCCTTTATATGAGAGGTCATATGAGGGGTGCCTCATATGGTGTATGATACCCATTACACACACACATCCACGAGGAATATGTGCCTGAGCTGACAGCGCAGGAAAATTTTCCTGCGCTGTCAGTGATTTGGGGGCTTAAAAATATTTTTTTTAAATTTTTTTGCAGTATGTTCTACAACTTGTTAACTACATCCCCACCAATTTTCAAGCCAATCAACACCATTTGAGCCTCCGTTCATGCATTTCAAAAAAAAACCACTATCGAAAACCAAACTTTGAGCGCAACATTTTTGAAACGCATCAACAGAGGCTACAACAATGTTGGATTGGCTTGAAAATTAGTGAGGATGTATTCAACAAGTTATAGAACAAACTACAAAAAAAAATTTAAACCATATTTTAAGCCCCCAAATAGCTGACATCACAGGAAAAATTTCATGCGCTGTCAGCTCAGGCCCATATTCTTATATATATATATTATATTATACATTTGACAACCTTTTTTGAATTCTAGGGCTGACTAGGACACGATAAAAAGTGGCTGAGATTTGATTTTGGGAAATGAAAGGTTGAGATGATGCTTTGAGTTGCTTGCAACACTTTATGAAGCATTGGGTTACATGCTCCTAATTGAATGATAGATCACTATCACGGCTAAATCAATAAAAAATATGCCACATACCTCACATGGCTCAAACGAAAAAGCAAAAGCAATGGAATAACTTTAATAATTCCATTTTAGTCAAGTAATCCGTTCTTTCAACAAAAGTAACGGATGGTACAATTACTTCAATGGTTATCATTTATATGAATATCAAATACGAAAAGATGTATGTACGTAAAAAATTCAAAAAGCCTCGATGTTTGATCTTTTCATACAAATCAAATATAAGTGCGTGACATGGATATCGGATACATAATGCACGTGGATCAAAGTGTGGGTTTGTGTGCGGGAATTGTCGGGTGGGGGGCGCCCACGACGAACCTAAATTTTTGTCCATTTAAATTTTGCAGGGGGGAATAATTTTTAGGTAGAACAAAGATTCCCGCGCCAAAGGAGCCCGCACCGAAGCTAAATTTTTGTTCGTTTAAATTTTGAAGGTGGAAATAATTTTTGGGTATAACAATGATTTTGAGGAGATATCTTAAATGAACCGTGCAGGCACGGTTCATGACTAGTCTATATTACATTTGACAATTGTTTTTGAATCCTAGGCCTGACTAGGACAATATAAAGAGTGGCTGGGATTTGATCTTAGGGAATGGAAGGTTAAGATGAGTTTTCAGAAAGTTTTGAGCTAGGGGGAATCCATTTGGTTGGAAAACTCAATATTTTGAAATTTGTATAGAAAAACGCAGCTGACCCTCACTTACCTTGGGCGTAGCAAATCTCAGCATTTATAGTAGGCGACAACATTTATACGTGGATTTACGTGGATTTAACGCATTTTGTGGAAAAGCAAGTTCACTTACTTTTTGTGCAAATGCATTTACGTTTAATGCATTGGCATGCATTAGTCACCCGCACACATATGCACTTAATGCAGCGGAGTAAGTGCACTTGCGTTTAATGCATTGGCATGCATTTGTCATGCTAACATTATCAGCACGAATGGTCAGGGCAATTTTAATGGTTGCAGGGCCCACCTTCCAGGAAGATGCTGCTGATTTGTTGTTCTGCGCCGAAGGAGCCTGCGCCTTGGCCCGTGCTAAAGTTGTTGTTCCGTGTCGAAGGCACATGCGCCGAATTTGTTGTTCCATGTCGAAGGCACCTGCGCCGAATTTGTTGTTCTGTGTCGAAGGCACCTGCGTCGAATTTATTGTTCTGCATCGAAGGCGCCCACGCCGAAGGCACCCGTGCCTCTAAATATTGTATGCTAATTTGTTATTCTTTTAAATTTTAGCTGTGAAAATAATTTTTTGAAGAACAAAGATTTCGCAAGGGAAAATCTTAAATGCACCATGTCCGCAGGCACGTGTTATGACTAGTGTGCGTATGTGTGTACATACATACATACATACATACATATGGAGGTGTGCTGACAGCACGGGAAGTTTTCCGTGCTGTCAGCAATTTCACCCCAAAAAACAATTTTTTAAATTTTTTTGCAGTTTATTCTACAACTTGTTGGCTACATCCCCACCAATTTTCAAGTCAATCTGTCACGTCCCGCTTCCCATTGTACTTGGTAGCGAGGACATAAACGGGTCTACATGTTCTTAAAGCAAAGAAGAAGTACCCTTTTTCTTTCTTCTTTAACTTAAGCACAGTAAGCATTTTGTGTAGATAGCAATCAGGTCCTTGCAACCGCAATAATCAGAAACAACACAAACATTTATTACAACTTTGACCAGAGTTCAAAATTAGTACACAAATGAGTGAGGCCTAGCATGACCGTACAATTTTATTACAAAAGTAACACACCTGCAACAATAATAAAAACTAAACAAATGACGACAGCAGCAATTTTCTAGTCTTCAGCGGGGAGGATCTCAGCGTCCTCGTAACTCTGATCAGCAGGGTCTGCAACATACTCAGTCTCTGAACGTAACATATATTTCATAATTACGTTGAAATATATGTCAGCGAATAGCTCGGTAAGTTTTTTATAGTAATTGAAACAATAACTTTAGCAAAAGAAAAGAAACGTTAGATGCAGATATAATAGACAACCGCGTAAAGTAAAGTTGAGCATGCTGAATTAATGCAACAGATAAATTGCATTTTAAAGGAATTAACACATTTTCAAATAGAATATTCTCAATTATTTGTGCTCGTGTAGGTTCATGTCTGATTAAGTATAGTGTTCTCGATACACCCTATCATCGGAGGTTTACCGTGACGCTTCTTGCCATCCCTAACCTGGAAAATGGTCAAGATGTTTACTTCCATTAGTGTGGTATGGAAGTAGCCGTAAGATGTACAAGACACACTTATAGACTCTACTACATGAACCAACCCCACCCACGTGTCTGTCTAGTCGTCTGACTAGGTTTATCCCATCTGTATTCGATGGTGTTGCATATGTATTTCGAGGGTTGTGTCCTACCCTCTGTCTAGTTTAGTTCTTTAGGTTAGCAGATAGATGATAATTTGTTCCCATTTACAACTTTTGTCACATGTCCAATCATACCAAAAACAACTATTAGAGAAAAGTATGATTCAGTCCCAATGTCCACATGCATATCAAATAATGAGCAGTTATGGTTTGCAGTTTATTCACAATAAAATACTTGCCTTAGGGTTTGTTGGGTGTCCAGGCGGTTGTAACGTGAGGTGCGGTTTATCTGCGCCATGGATTATTAATATTAAACATTTAGCTCAATCTTAGACAATTATTATTAAAGTTATTCGTATATAACCATGTTGTTAATTAGAGTACTAACAAAATTACTAAGTGTTTGCATAGTATAAGATATAACACTTACTGATATTTATAATTAACATTATTAACTTACATTATCAAATTTAATAATATAACTTACTGACTTACAAACGGGTTACAAACTGTTAAACCTAAAATGTAAGAACTTGTTTTACCACTAACAATTAGACTTTTAATACATATATATAACTGATAGTTATGAAACTGATATTAAAATAATAATATATAAATTAACATGCTGGTTTCAAATTAACAACTAATCTAACATACATTTAATAATTATCCTATTTAACTTGGCATGCGGTTTCTTTCTTAAGCACATGATCACATCACCTTACTTATAAACTAACAGAGCTCATATACATAAATCAATGTGTTTAGCATACCTTCATAATTAACTACTGGAGGTCACCTAATATTATAACCCTGCATTAAAATGACCCTATACACTTGTTTTAGAGTGTTTTCTCACTACAAAGCGTTGACCGTGGAGAACCCGGTCAACGTGGTCAAGGGGCCCGCTTTGGGTCCCTCGGGGGCTTCGAATCGGTGCAGAAGGGGCGAGGGGAAGCCTCGGCCCTGGTTGAGACGCTCGGCCTCGGACAGGTGTGCTCGGCCTCGGCTGGAAGGGGGACGAGGGGTAGCCTCAGTCGCCCGGGTAGATGCACGGCCGACGGGTGGCGAGGGAGAGTCTCGGACCCGATTAAGACGCTCGGCCTCGGTAGGGCGCGCTCGGCCACGGCAGGCTGACGGTGAGGGGAAGCCTCACTGTCCGGTTGATCGAGTGGTCAGAGAGGGGCGAGGGGTAGCATCGGCCCATTGATCTGCTGTCCACCTGCGCAGACGAGAATGCTCGTCAGGTGGCCGGACCTTGGTTCCGGCCAAATCCCCTCCGATGCCTAAGTAAGATAGAGATCTGAGAAAGGAGGCCCGGCGGAGACGGTCCGACTCGTGAGGAGATCGTAACGGCGTCTCTCGGCATGAACGGGGGAGGAAGGAGATGAATTGGGGGAACGAGGTCGTTGATGGAGTACCTTAGGTTTTGTTACCTGAGATGCGGTCCCTTTCTTCGTCGTCTTCCTGGCCCTTTTGTAGAGCTCCCGCGTGATTGCCTCTGGCCCACGTCCCACGCCCGCCATTGATCGTGCCCCATCAGTCCCCCCTCGCCGCCGCTCTCTCCGCCATGCCAGCACCTCCCCATTATCGCTATTTAGTGGTCGCGCGTCCGGGGGAGTGGTTTTCGCAGGTGTGGGCGAGCGACCAACGGGTTATTGGGGCCGGGTCGGATCGACGTTCGAGAAGGTCCCTTGTAGGGCCTTTGTCGAATGGGCTTTGAGGACGCAGATGGGCTCTTGACCAGTAGTCGGGCTCCTGGGCTCGTGCTTTATGGGTCTCGGTCAAATAGGCGTAACAATTGCCCCCATCGGTCGGGTTGATCGGCCTCGGCCGGTTCAGCTCGGCCGATGTGACCTCTGCCGATTTTGACAAGCTCGCCAGTCGATGCCGACTCATTTATTAGTCGTCATCATGAGTTGGCCCGTTCGATATTTTTAAGGCGCGGGTCCCGAAGTGCCGTCGGCCTTCAGATGCTGCCACGTGTAGCGGCAAGCTTATCCCCGCCGCTCGCGGAGTCGCCTTAAGTTCGAGAAGCCGAAGGGTTCGTGAGCCGCCATTGGTGGGGTCGATCAGCCTCGGCTCGCTCAGATCGCCCGTTGTGTCTCCTGGGACTCCGAGCGGCGCTTCAATCGAGGCGAGGCCATAAATGTAGGTCATGATGAGGCGGATCGATTGGACTTCGACTGGCGCCAATTTCGGAACGCCGCCGACTCTTCGAGCCTCGCCACGCGTTCTTGTCAGGCGCTTCGAATTCGCCCCTGGCATATAAGATCCCCAGTTGTGTTGATTTCCACTTCTCCCTTGCTCCTCCCGGTATTCAAAGCCTTCAGCAACTCGGAGTTCCCCGTCACCTTCGATTCTTTGCCTTCTCCAAATTAGTTGAAAATAGGTAATTCCTCTCTTGCTTTCATCTTATGGCTGCTCTTAGGATAGGCGGTTCTGGTCGGAGGGCGAGGGGTCCTCCGGAGTCCGGGCGGGGCGAACCCCGGCTAGGGGAGTCAGGTTCCCCCGCCGGGAGTCGTTCTCTTCAAGATAAGGGGAAGGGGAAACTTTTTCCAGACTACGCCCATGACGATGTTACGTCGGCTGCCGTGCGGCTTAATGTGCCCCCGGTCGTCCTCCGTACTCAGTCAAGGACTCCTCCTTCGGTGGCCGCGGAGATCCGGGAAAGATATCTCTGCTTCCCATACGAGGTTCGAGTTCCATTTGTCGACGAGCGGATTTGCCTTCCGAGGAGCAATGAGGTCGGCGCCTACGTCGAGATGTTCCGCCTGGGTCTTCGCTTCCCGCTCCATCCTTTTTTCATCCAGGTCATGGAACATCTCACGGTGTCCCTGTGTCAGTTCACCCCGTGTTCGATCGCGGTACTGACGGGCTTCGTAGCGCTCTGTTGCATCCGCGGTCTGGAGCCGTCTCTCCCCCTTCTTTTCCACTTTTATCAGATCCAGGTGGTCGGGCCGGGGTCATGGCTGCACCTCCGTGCCCGTTCAAGGAGGGAATGTCTGATAGGGCTTCCCCGCTGGTCGGGGGATTGGAGCTCGGATTATGTCTTTGTGGTCTTTTTGGGTGATGCCCAGATCCTGACAAGCTGGGGCGCGTCCGTCCAGCCTTGCTCACCGTTAGCCCTTTCCGACGCTGACCAGACAGCCGCCGCGATGCTGTCGGCTCTTCCTTTGGAATCGAAGTCCATCTGCTCTTTGTTGGATGACCTACTCCTGAAGGCCATCTTGTGGTCCCCGGGTAGGTCGCTTTTTTCTTCCTCGGACTGCCCTGTGACTCATCCTGATTTCGGTTTCCTTTACAGGGATGGCAGGCCGCGAGTTTGTTCGTGACGTTGATGAGCTGATCCGTCGTGGAGCTGCTCGGAGCCGAGGCAGTACCTCCGGAAGGGCGCCTCGACGGACTGTTGAGGAGGAGGTGCGCCGAGCTGAGCCCTCCGTGGGCAAGGTAGTCGAGGAGGATGTGCGCCGAGCCGAGCCCTCCGGGGGTAAGGTAGTGGCCGTGCCTCCTGCCTCTTCTTCTGGCGATCTCCTCCCCGAGGGCGTAGTAAAAGCCGGATCCGCCCCACTAGCCCGAGTGGCAGGGGCTGATGGCGGGTCCGGTGTAGTCCCCCCCGCCCTCGGAGCGTCCCCTCCCGTCCTCGAGAGTGGAGATGGGGCAAGGCGGAAGCGCTCTCCTCCGGTGCTTGTGGAGCCTCACGGAGGGAAGAAGAGGAAGGAGGATGTGGAGTCCCCCAGCCCGGCCAGTTCTGTGCCTCCTGCCGACACCACCGGGGGTCTTCAGGTGACTCTGATGACCACCCCCATCGCAGCGTCCCCGCCTCTGTCCCCGGGAATCGGAGCGCTATTGGCGAGCCATATGGCTTCCCTCGATGTTGCCCCCGGTAGTTCGGTGTTCGTAGACCGAGCCCTGGCCCAGCAGGTGGCCGAGAGCTCTGTCTTCCCCCGGGACCGCAGCACCCTCGAGAAGATTCCCGCCGACAAGGTGTCGGATTATTTGGTTTGGGCCCTTCAACAGGTTCGGCCCTCTCGCAGTCCTTTCTTTCTCTTCACACCCTCCTTAGCTTATGTCCCGTTTTCCAGGGGTCGACGCTTGCCGTGGAACTGTAGTGGCGAGCCATCCTCTTGAGGAAGCTGGAGGAGTCCACCATGAAGGCTCAGGAGCGGGCCGGGGCGGCCGAGGTGGCCATGATGGAGGCCCAGATGGAGTCTCGGCGCCTCACGCTCCGTGTGGCCGCGTTGGAGGGACAAGTGGGTGACCTCGAGGGAAAGCTGGAGGATGCTCATCAGTCGGCTGAGGAAGCGGTGGAGTCGTTCCGCCTGGAGAGGGAGGAGCTTCAGAGGGAACTGTCGGACCGGCGTCTGGTAATGCGGCTTGCGGAGGAGGTGGAGAAGGGCGTCGTCGAGACCCTGGGGAAGAGGATCTTCGAGGTTCTCAGGGAGGCCTTCGGTAAGTATGTAGACATCATCGTCCCCCGGATCGTCGAAGTCGTCCAGTCTTCCTTCCGGGAATGTGCGGAGCGTGTCCGACAAGCCCCTCCGCCAGTCGAGTCCCCTCGCTCCGAGCAGGGCGAAGTGCCCGAGGATGTGTCCTCTCGAGCTCGGGCTCACTGAGCTGCCCCTCCCGGCTTTATCCTCAAATTTTTTAGCATCCGCTTCGCTTTGGGCCAGTCTACTTGAAATGGATCCCTGGCCCCCGCTATCTCCTTCAGCCCCGCGGCCAATAATTGCTGGTTGCATGGCCGTTAGCTTAGGTTACCTACTTTGGGTCTTTTGTCAACCAATTTTGCTTTGTCGGTGTCGATCTAGCTTCTGTTGGTGATGAACTCTGTCATTCGTCGTGAGTAGATTGTTTGTAGGGTGTTCCCTTCGCCTTGATCTCCTGTAAATAAGACGCATTTTTGTACTCTGGTTAACTATTATAAACGAAATCGACTTACTTGGATTTCTTGTGTACTTTGCGTTGTCGCCTTGTTCTTGGCTTGGGAATGGACGAAACTGGCGTTGGGGATTCTCCCCAGACTTATGGGCGCAGGGGTCGGTCAGCGAGGGCGGAGCTCCTCGGCTTAGGACCGGCCGGCGTCCGTGCCTGCTGAGGGAATTGCCCCCAGACTTAGGAGCGCTGGTGTCGGTTGGCGAGGGCAAAGCTCCTCGGCTTAGGACCGGTCGGCGTTGTGCCTGCTAGGGGAGTCGCCCTCAGACTTATGAGCGCTGGAGTCGGTCGGCGAGGGCAAAGCTCCTCGGCTTAGGACCGGTCGGCGTTCGTGCCTGCTGGGGGAATCGCCCCCAGACTTATGAGCTCTGGAGTCGGTCGGCGAGGGCAAAGCTCCTCGGCTTAGGACCGGTCGGCGTCCGTGCCTGCTGGGGGAATCACCCCCAGACTTATGAGCACTGGAGTCGGTCGGCGAGGGCAAAGCTCCTCGGCTTAGGACCGGTCGGCGTCCGCGCCTGCTGGGGGAATTGCCCCCAGACTTATGAGCGCTGGCGAGGGCAAAGCTCCTCTTCCTCCTCCAGTGAGGCGGTGGTCCCCAGCCTTTTGCGTTATTGGTGACATGTCAACTCTGTCGGGATTTTAAATAAAGACAACAAAAGGAATGCGTTCGTGCTCTCAAGAGTCCTGTCGGACCGGTACATTTGGAGGAAATGGAAAAAATGAAATGAAGCTAGACAGAGGGATGTAAAACTAGATAACTCCCTCATACTAGGCTGCCATCGGGGGGAGAGACGTTGCCTGCTCACTCTATGATGCGGAGGGGGCCTTGGATGGTGTTGATCTTCTTCCCCTTGTCTGGCTGCGTGGAGGTCCCTTCTCCGTGGGCCGGCTCGTCGGCCTGATTCCTGGCGTGCCCTCGGCTCATCAGCTTCTCAATGTCCTTCTTCAAATGCCAGCAATCTTCCGTGTCATGACCATCGTCCTTATGGTACTTACAGTACTTCTCCCTGTTCTTCCCGCCTCTTTTAGCCTTCGGTGGGGGGCGATCAGCTCTCTCTTCCTTCTGTACTTGGGCGAGAATGGCGTCTGGGGTGGTGTCCCTCGCGCTTTCTCCCCGCTGCCTGTTCCTCTGCCTCTTCTCGGTCCGGTACCCTTCGGGGCTAGCTCGTCCGCCGTCGCCACGCTTGGTCCCTCGAGCGGTTTTTCCTGCATCCTCGGCCAAGGCCTCCTCGGTCAGCATGAAGCGTTCGGCCCTTGCCATGATCCCGGGGAGGTCCTTTGGGGGGTCGTTGTGTAGGGACTTCTTGAGGCCCCTGTGGCGAAGCCCTTTCTTAAGAGCCGTCTGGACCACCAGGTCGGGTGGGTTGTTCACGTTTAGCCTTTTCGCATTGAAGCGGCGCATGAACTGTCGGAGTGGCTCGGCTGGGCCTTGCACTATGTTGAACAGATGTTCAGCACCAGGTTTGATCAGCCTCCCCGCCATGAACTGTTTGCAGAACAACTGGGCGAGTTGCTCGAAACTGTCGATGGAGCGGCCGGGCAGGCTGTGGTACCAGATCCTCGCCGCTCCCCTGAGGGTAGAATAGAAGCCCCGGCAAAGCAGGTCATCGTCAGCTCCCTGGAAGG
Source organism: Scilla litardierei (assembly GCA_030789695.1). Taxonomy (NCBI): domain Eukaryota; kingdom Viridiplantae; phylum Streptophyta; class Magnoliopsida; order Asparagales; family Asparagaceae; genus Scilla; species Scilla litardierei. The sequence continues at coordinate 175,725,467 of CM061142.1, forward strand.
ACATGTCCCCCTCGTAGTCCATCACGTGGTGCGCCGGGTCTCCTATTCCGTCGTACTTTCCCAGCACCGGGATCTTGAATCGAGAGGTGACCAGTGCGTCGGTTATTCTCCGTGATAAGGGACACCGATCCCCGTGGATGCCTCCAGGGATGCGGTATTCGCCTGCTTCCGGCTCGATCGGGGGTGGAGGTAGCACCGGCGTCGGCGGGGCTGGCTCCGCAGCCTTCGCCACGCTGGGGGTCGGGCTGACCCGACGCTCCCGACTCCTCCTGCGGGAGCTCCTGCTCCGCCGTGATTGGTCTCTTGAGTGGTGTCGTTTGCTTCTCCTGCGGCGAGACGACCGTGATCGACGAGACGATGTCGTCATCGATTCGCCGTTCGTCCCTTCGGTCTCTCTTCGGCTCCTTTCACGATAGGGCGAGGAGGCGCGTGACCTCGCCTGACGAGAGCTGGACAGCGTGAACCGACGCTCCGTGTTCGGTTTCTGGGCCCCGTGGTCGTCGACCACGTCTGACCGCAAGTGCGGGGGACCCCCTGTCCATCGATGGCTATCGTCGAACGTGCCTCCGTTGCGCGGCGCAGGGCCAACGAGCTGCTGCACCGTCGCGACCAACGTCTGGAGGCTTGCGTTGGTCTCCTGAGCCAGGGCACGGTGCTGTCCCTGCGTGGCCAGTTCTGAGCCGCCGGTCTTTTCGGTTGAGAGGGCAGGGTGGTCGCCGACGGGCACGTCCTCGGGGTTGCCGTTTGACGCGCCATTCCCCTCCTCCGGGATGGGGGGCATGCACTTCCTTCCATTGCTGGCTCGTGCCATTGTTGGTGTGGTTTTCTGCTTCGTGGGATGATTTTCGGTTCCCACAGACGGCGCCAGATGTTTCAGAGTGTTTTCTCACTACAAAGTGTTGACCGTGGAGAACCCGGTCAACGTGGTCAAGGGGCCCGCTTTGGGTCCCTCGGGGGCTTCGAATCGGTGCAAAAGGGGCGAGGGGAAGCCTCGGCCCTGGTTGAGACGCTCGGCCTCGGACAGGTGTGCTCGGCCTCGGCTGGAAGGGGGACGAGGGGTAGCCTCAGTCGCCCGGGTAGATGCACGGCCGACGGGTGGCGAGGGAGAGTCTCGGACCCGATTAAGACGCTCGGCCTCGGTAGGGCACGCTCGGCCACGGCAGGCTGACGGTGAGGGGAAGCCTCACTGTCCGGTTGATCGAGTGGTCGGAGAGGGGCGAGGGGTAGCCTCGGCCCGTTGATCTGCTGTCCACCTGCGCAGACGAGAACGCTCGTCAGGGGGCCGGACCTTGGTTCCGGCCAAATCCCCTCCGATGCCTAAGTCAGATAGAGATCTGAGAAAGGAGGCCCGGCGGAGACGGTCCGACTCGTGAGGAGATCGTAACGGCGTCTCTCGGCGCGAGCGGGGGAGGAAGGAGATGAATTGGGGGAACGAGGTCGTTGATGGAGTACCTTAGGTTTTGTTACCTGAGATGCGGTCCCTTTCTTCGTCGTCTTCCTGGCCCTTTTGTAGAGCTCCCGCGTGATTGCCTCTGGCCCACGTCCCACGCCCGCCATTGATCGTGCCCCATCAGTCCCCCCTCGCCGCCGCTCTCTCCGCCATGCCAGCACCTCCCCATTATCGCTATTTAGTGGTCGCGCGTCCGGGGGAGTGGTTTTCGCAGGTGTGGGCGAGCGACCAACGGGTTATTGGGGCCGGGTCGGATCGACGTTCGAGAAGGTCCCTTGTAGGGCCTTTGTCGAATGGGCTTTGAGGACGCAGATGAGCTCTTGACCAGTAGTCGGGCTCCTGGGCTCGTGCTTTATGGGTCTCGGTCAAATAGGCGTAACAACACTAATCTCAAGCTTACTGAAATAACCATACTAACCATCGATTATAACAATGAGTTGATATGAGCAAGGCTTACGTGTATTCGCTCGTTCTCCCCGTATTGCAGCGGAGGCGGCGGCAAGATCAGACGTCAGCGACCACATCGAGCGGCGGCGGCGTGTCGTTGCAAGCGAGGGATGAGCGGAGTTGGCGGGGTGAGTATGGTGTTGACGGGGTTGGGAGGCGCAAGTCCGAGGGTTGAACGGACAGTGGTTGGTTACTGTCGTCGGAGAACTGGGCGCTGGCGGTGGAGTTCAGAGAGGTGGGCTGGGCGATGTTGAGATGGCAGTGGGGAGGGCTTCAGCAGGCGGAGGAGGGATCGGTGGGCGCTCGGAGATTTCGAACGGGGGAAACGCTGGCGGATGGTTTGCCTGGGTCGGGGTTTCGAAGGGAACAGAGGAGGCGGAGGTCGGAGGGCGTCGGCGAGATGCTGGGTGAGTCACCTAAGTAGGGAGTTACGGCGATGGGAGGAGGGTCAAGGCGCTGGGTTTGGGTTCAAGGTGATAGGCGCTCGGAGTTTGAAGAAGAACGAGAATTAACGAGGGGCCTGGGTTCTGATGCATGGGGTTTGTTTATTTGAAGAAGAAAACGAGGAGGGTTGTTATGATTTCATGTAATCGGTTGGTCCCCATGCAACACGATGAGGCTAAGGTTTGTTAGGATCCTTCGGAAATGTGGGGGATGCGGCTGAGGTGGTTTTGTTTAATACATTACCATATTATAAAACATGTTAGTTTAAAAAATGTAAGGATTTGGTTCGGATTTGATTTTAGTTAATTTTTAATAGTTTTGATTATTATATTTACTGGAAAAAATGTTTAGTTGGGATATGATTAGATGATTGAGATTTAGTTAAGATTTGATTAGATAATTAAGATTTTGACGGTTAAGATCTGAATTAAGATATAAAATCATAGTTGGTGTTATGAGTGAGAGGGAGGCTTTTGGCCTCCCCACCTCTCTATCCCTCCATTACTCCCCACTACTTAGTAGTGTGGACCTTTGGTATTTCATGGATATGAATATATATAGAACCATGGCTATGAGCCATGGTTACTCCTTCTTTAAGTTTATTTAACACGTTATCAGCCATGGTATTTCAATGGCAGACCTATATCAGACCCAGAAGTCCTGAAAAGTCCCATATTGCTTTTGTAATATGATATGTCATTAGATTATGCCATTGAAAATATATGTACCATCTAGTCTAGACGACGTTTGTCGATCTACCTATTTTGTATACATAGATATTCCCCAAACGGGGAGGCATTACTGCACATCTTATAGATTGTGCCTTGGCGGGTTCATATCCCCAGTTCTATGCTCGACTTCGTTGAAGTCGAGCTTATTGCGGATTTTTTGTGGATAACACTGGGAAATCAATTATATTTAACAACTGGAAGAAAATTGAACACCCTGAAGTTTTGTGTTCACACCCAGAAATGGGTTATATATAAATCATCAAAATGATTCAAACGGATTACTTATCCATTAAAAATCCAGTTGTAGGTGATCGTGTGGGAACATGCAAACTATCACAACGCCTCCTTAGAACCTATTTATATGAGCCTGATCACCTCATATAAACAGTTTCTGAGAACCCCTAACGGGGGAAGCGTTTAGAGCACATCTTATCGATGGCGCCATGATGAGTATACATCCCTATATCACCACTATGGACCATCATAATACAGAACTATTTATCGAAAGTAATTACCCCAGATAAATAGATTCTGAGCACTCTAAACAGGGGAAGCATTTAAAATCACTTCTCCTAAGACGTGCATTGATGGGCCCTCTTTTAAAGACTTGATGTGATCCTGAAGATCCTTCATAACCTTAATTCCCCAGTATTAGGTTTAACAAAAATACTATAATCATCCATGAGCCTGAAGCTCAATTTGACCATTTAAAATATTAATACCTATGATCTGATTATCATGAATAGTGATGAGATCCTGAAGATCCACACTTATGAAACTGTTAAACAGTTATCAGACATAGCTACTAACAATATAAATATTGTCAAATTCACACATCCCTGCTACTAAAAATCCAGCTAGGATTGACATACCAAATATAATGGATGCAATCCACCAGTAGCAGAAGTGGATATCCTCAACGGATGAGAGGACATACCACGAGGCTCCAAAACGAGAAATAACTCATAGAGACCCTAAAACAATACCACCACAGAAAAGTGAGCTCATCTCCATATCCTCTTCCTTTCCAGAACCTCCAGAAGAGATGAATCTGGAATAAATTGAATAATGTATGTATACGGAGAGGTATTTGGATAAAACACACTTGTCGACAATTACTCACATTTCATTTTGCCATTGATACCGTTCCCAATCTCCGTTTCCTGAAGCAAACGCAGAAATTTGGCCAAATTATGTGGAACGAGGCAATAATAAGTTGAGCTGGACTCACTTATGAAATGTGAAGTGTTTGGACCTGAAGTCCTGATATCAAAAGATATCAAACCTGTGGGTTACCGAGTATTGTATAAATAAATAAAATCGTATGCTATAAGCAAAACGCTATAGCTTAAAGGTTTATTTCGCAGAAACCAGGAAGTAACCATGTAAGATGAGCTTAACTCACTTACAAAATTATTTAAACTGATGCATCAGGCTCTCTGGTCATATGGCGAAAACCACACGATTGGCAAAGAAAATTTTAGGTTATGTTGCTATGGATGTTGTGACAACATACCCTTACGAATTACCATCCTGAAGATGAAATCATCACCTTAAAGATGAGACTATCATCCTGAAGATGAAACCATCATCCCGAAGATGAATAATCATCCCGAAGATGAAACCATCATCCTGAAGATGAGACCATCATACTGAAGATGAGACTATCATCCTGAAGATGAATTATCATCCCGAAGATGAAACCATCATCCCGAAGATGAAACCATCATCCTGAAGATGATACCATCATCCTGAAGATGAAATACTCATTCTGTAGATGATACCATCATCCCTGAAGATGAATGTACATCCTGAAGATGATACCATCATCCTGAAGATGAAACTATCATCCTAAAGATGAAATACACATTCTGTACACATCCTGAAGATGATACCATCATCCTGAAGATGAAACTATCATCCTAAAGATGAAATACTCATTCTGTACACGATAACATCATCCTGAAGATGACTGTACATCTCGAATGTGAAAATATCATCCTTATGATTATACCATCATACTGAAGATGAAATAATCATCCAGAAGATGAATAATCAACCAGAAGATGAAAACATCATCCTGAAGATGACTCATCATCCTGCAGATGAGAACTTCATTAACCCGAAGTTGATGAAGAAACATGGACAATTGCATTCCACTATATACACCAACTGAGTGTCTGGATGCATATTAAAGACCTTTTCCCCTAGCTGGAAGAGGGGGAGAATATCCTAGGTCCTGAAGTACCCAACTCCTTTATCTGGCCAACTACACGTGTCTTTATAGAATGTTTGCAGTAAAGCTGTTTGCCAGATACAGTGCAGTGCCTGTAGCGCAACACTGGACCATGGATACATATCTTCTGCGCTCTCCAAGGGTCAAGGATCAGAAACCATGGAAATATATTTGCATATGCAGGTTAAAGATCATTGCGATGACTACGCACAAAATGAACAGCCATTTCCTGAAGATATACACAGCATCATCCTAAGTCTACATCAAATTTCTATTCCGAGAAGCTCATCATCCAAGAATCAAATCGAATATATGCACAACCAGGTCCTACAGTACCTTGCAGATACAGTGACGACTGGGTCAAAGTCTACAGACATGTAGCCATCTGCCAAGTTTCGTAGAGCATACCACGTCAGAGCCCCCTTTTGTTTCAGCGGCTTCCAGATATGAGTGCAACTTGTATAGATGAGTGATTATTGTATTTTGTTTTTCTTTTTGGAATTTTTTGGAAGATGTATAGATACTTAGGATATTGGTGTATAGATACATAGGATATCTACAAGCCTGAAGCTTGTATGGTTCAGGGGGAGTAACCTGTGGGTTGTACTCTTTTTCCCTTAAGCTGTTGGTTTTTCCCACTGGGTTTTCCACAGCTAAGGTTTTAACGAGGCAAACACGATTACTCTGGATCCAGAAGTATCCACCCACTTAGCTTTATACGCTAAGACCAAAGAAATGGATGAAATACGTACGATGAATACCGGCCGTTACATCATACCCACCTTATTAAAAATTCCGCCGTCAGAATTTCTATTCAATAAGGTGTAGGTGTAACGGCCAGTGTTTTGTTATACATCTTAGTCGTTTACCATCTTTGTCTTACATTTTTTGGCACCATTATTTTATTATATGTCCGTAATGTTTTTAGCTTAACGTATTTATTCTTACGTACTCGTAGTAGCTACATTTCCTATATGCGATAACTATTAGTAATTTATTTTTTCTATAACTTTTCATTTCAAAATTTTAATTTTAACTTCAAATTATTTCTTAACTTGGAGATGAGACTTTTGCTCATCTTTCATTAACACCAAATCCTACCTTCAAATTGCTATTAACTCCTTTGTCCCCTTCCATATCAACCTAAAATTTTGAACTGCTTCCTTCTAATCTCTAACTCTATTTCTCCCTTAGAGTCAACTCACTCTTCTAATCTCTAACTCTATTTCTTCCTTCCATATCACACAAATTTTGCCCAGGGCAACTCCCTCTTCTAGCCCTCTAGCCTTACAAAGTTTGAAAACAAAGGTCTAAGGCAAGTTCCATGCTCACGTGCGTAACCCAGTGACCTTTACAAATCTGTTTTTAAACCCTAAGTCTAGCCTAATAAAACCTACTATATGAAACCCTATCATCTCTTTCCCATATATTTTCAACCTATAAGACTAGGGCTACACTAGAGCACATCAGCCGCATAAACACATAGGCCAAGCCCTCCTGTTATTTTTCAAACTCTCTCTCTCTTTCTATTTAAACCTAAACCCAAGCCTACTATTTTGATAGCCAACCCTAGAGGAAACTAGGGTTTCCTATTTTTTTTGAGCCGCACAAACACTGCAACCCTATATTCATCTTCTCTCTCCTACCTACCCCTCTACTCTATCTCCCTTCCTCACAGGCCGAAAACTAAAGCCTTAGAGCCCTTGTTGCCTCTCTCTCGACGCGCGCACCATGGCCAAGCACAGCTGCCATCGGCCATCAACCGTCGGCCTCCACCCACGCAACCTGCCATTTCCCCTCCCATATCCCCTCAACCCTATATTCATCTTCTCTCTCCTACCTACCCCTCTACTCTATCTCCCTTCCTCACAGGCCGAAAACTAAAGCCCTAGAGCCCTTGTTGCCTCTCTCTCGACGCGCGCACCATGGCCAAGCACAGCTGCCATCGGCCATCAACCGTCGGCCTCCACCCACGCAACCTGCCATATCCCCTCCCATATCCCCTCTCTTCACCCCCACGGCCAAGAAACCGTCGGCCCCTTTATCCGACAGCCCCACTATCGATCACCACTGTCCGACCCCTCCTCCTTCGGCTTAAACCCCACGCACGACCACCCTTCCTCCACCTGCAGTCCAGTCTTCCGACGGTTCACTCCCTGCCGCACCCCCTACAACAAGCCAAGCTTTCCCTCTCTCTTCATCCCCATGGCCAAGCCATATCCGACCCTCACAACTCCAGCCATCTCCCATCAACATCCGCACTTAAGCCCTAAAGGCTGCAGCCTCCTTTCCCTTGTAGCCGCGGTCCTCCTCCCAACTTCGGCCTACCTCCTCAGGTCGCACTTCCTTCATGTTGCCCTGCTGCGCTCTTCGCTACCGCAGGCATTACATCCGTTACCTCTTGTCCGCTACCGAGGCCGCAAGCCGCTGCCGCAAGCCTCTCTTATTACTGCCCCTTGTGGCTGCAAGTCACTACTGTTGCTACTCTCGCTTTGTCGCTTCGCTACGCTACCAACAGCTGATACGACCCCGATGAGCCTCCTTACTGTGCTACCCATAGTCGAGGAACCGAAGCTGAGATGCGAACCGTTGCTTCTTCCAGATCCGACGTCAGACTCGTGCGTCTTCGTCGTAATAGGTTGGTGACCCTACTCACAACAACCCACACATTACGCCAGTGAAACTTAACTAAAAAGTGGCAACTAAACATTAAATTTACTTTTACCCACTCTTAAAACTATTGTGACAACTTAGGCCGACGATTGGAACATATTGACTATGCACCTAGGATAGAATCGTCGTAGAGAATCGTAGAATAGGTCTGATCATGTGGACACATGATTTGGGACTACTAGGATAGCCATGTTCAACTTAGAAACATACCATAATAGGACTTCTAAAAACACGACTTGACACCATCCCGTTTTGACTTGTTATAGCGAATCGTAATCGACACGCTACCCGTAACGAGACACACCCTACAGATGCACTCCTCGCCATTTTAGGCAAGTGTTTTCACTTGCGTAGTTTACGTCCACGTTAGGTCATTCCCTCTTTAAAAGTGCAAAGGTACGAACAAGAGACCTAGACGTGAAATGATAGCGTCTAGGACACACTCACGACAGCCTAGACTTGATGACGAAGTCTTGGCACAACCACTATAACTGTCATGCATTATTCATGTCATGCCATGTGATGTCATTCACGAATTGTTTTACATAACCTGCGGGTAATAGGGCACTCTCCAGGATAGAGAGAGTGATCCCTTATACGGATACACAACCTGCGGGTAATAGGGCACTCTCCAAGATAGTACCGACTTGTCTTGTGCACTTGGGTAGGGTAGGGTTGAGCAGTCGCACGGTTTAAAGGGTTTGGCCGCTTTCTAACCACAAGGCATGAATCCTTTCATGACACACACGTATTGTCTTGTCTTGTCTTATGGCTGGTAGCTCACGCTACAGCATTGCCATGTCATGTTTACTTTCTTGCACCGTCTTTACTTTTCTGTCATGCAATAAAATGTCATGAGGTTGCATCTTATAACTTGTCATGTAAACAATATTTATATATATGTATTTTAATTACATACACCTTGCAGTAGAGTCTCTTACCTTTACTTGTAGACTCTGCCTGACATACAACTCCTTTTCTCTTGGGTGTTTGTATGTCAGGTACCGAGACAGAGTTCGTAGACGAGGAAACCGTACCTGCAGACTTAGATCAGGAGGACGTTGCTCAGGAGTACGATCCGGACGTGGACCAGTCCTAGAGTTCTCCGCCTGTTGCTGACTTGGAGTTCCAGCTTTCTAGTTTGGGTGCGTAACACCATTTTACTTTCTTGCCCAGGTTGGGTGCATAGCACCAGTAGTTTTATTTTTCAGTTGTTAGCCATGCTGAGTCTTCTTTATTAGACTTTCCATTGTACAACTGGATTATATCTTAATGAATGAATGATATTTCTTTTTGAGCACTCTTATTGTTCTGAACTTTCAAATGCAAGAATCTGTGTATTGATTGGTGTATCTCTACAGACGCTTAATGGGTCCGAGCTTCACAGCTCCGGCCCATACAGACCTTAGTCTCGTTTCCGCTCCGTATTATGGGAAGCGCGGCATGACATGTTTTTGTGGTGGCCCATTGTAACGGCCACTTTCCAACCGTTCGTATTTTTGTGCGTACTTTCCTCTTTCATACGCATATTTTTCTTTGACCTTTCTTCTATCCGGAATATGTGTTGTGATATGTCGTTGTGACCGTATGGAAGAGTAGTTATTTTTGGGATTTTTAGTGAATGTCATTTCATGGGTCGTTCTCCCACAAATCAGCTTTGATTGGAGAGACATCGCAACTTTAGACTTCGACGCCGGACCTTTTATTTTTAGTTCGTTTTCTATGAACCAAACACGCGATTGACCATCGTATCCCTGAGCATCTTGCCGTCACGGTCGTCTCGATAATTTTTTCGTAATTTTCGGACACAGTTTGCTTGACCAAACCCACTAATCAAAATCAAGCCTAGTTAGCCTAACCCAAATTTCAAAATTCAAACTTAATCAAATCTTAGGGGAATCTTTACGTATCATGAATGAGATTGCTGATATTCTCATCTAGCTTTTACCCACTTTGCACACCCCCTCACTCACCCTATCTCCTAGTCATCACCCAACTTATACCCCCCTTTCATATGCATTTAGCAACATCATCCCTATTTAGAAACCAACTCAGCCCAACCCTAGCATTTTCACGCAAACAACCCAGGCCGCCGCCATTTCTTCTTCCCATGCACCATCTCCCCGCCTACGGCGAGGCACCACCAGACCCCCCCAACTCCGGCCACATTCTCCTCCTCCTTCCCATCTCCGCTTCTCTCTCTTTTCCCCCTTGAAACCCCTCAAAAAGCCCACAGGCCGTGACTTTTGACAGCAGCAGCCACCGTCGGAAAACACCACCGGTCGGCCGCCTCCGGCCATCCCTTCCAGCCAACTCTGCCTCCTTCGGACTCCCCTTGATCCCTTCTATCATCTGCAACTCTCCTTCCTCTCTTCTCTCATCTCCCTCTACTCGAAATCCCCTTGAAACTCAGCCCTAAAGGCTGTTTTTTGACAGATCTGCGCCCTGCCGTTCAACGCCGACACCCGGCCACTTCTGGCCATCTCTGGTGACCACTCCACCACCATCAGATCCCCCTAGACCCCCTTTAACTATTGCAAGTCTCCTTTGACCCCTCTGTTTGCCACTTTTATGCTGCGACGCAAAACAACGATCCGATATCACAAATCTGTCCTTCCACATTCTCACGGCCACCCACCGTCATGCGCAACCGGCGTCAGCCACCCACCTGGTCGTGCAACCCCCCATCAACCTCCTTCAATCCCTGGCATCCCCCTTTACTCCTAAAATTTCACGCACGTCGCCGATCATGCGTGTTTTCCCCCGACATTGCCGCCGTCGTGTAGATCCGTTGCGCTACCCGCAACGGGAGAGATCTCGACGTCCACTGGCTGTTCGTGCCTCCACCTCACTATCCAGACATGTCTCACTGTGCTACCCACATCCGAGACGTTGCTGACGACGTAGATCTATCGCCGTTCCGACCCGACATCCGATCCATGATGAAACGCCGAAAAGACGGACCATCGCTGACGCACCGCTACGACAAGACGCTCCAGATCGACGACTCGCTCGCCACCACAGGCAAGTCTTTCCACTTGCGTTTCTTTGGCCACGTCTAGGCCATCTCTCCTTAAAATGTAAAAGTACAACTAAAGAGAACCGGACGTGAAATGATAGCGTCCGGGACCCCCTTGACAGCTTAGATTTGACGACGAAGTCTAAAGCACAAACAACAACTACAACTGACACCTTAGGGCTATTCTGTGTGTGCGTGCGTGTGGACACTGTTGAATATTGGACTCCCCGGATTTGGTTTTGATGATGAGCAAACATAAATAATTCATGAACTAACAATTTGTGAGCGCAGTTTTGGAGATCGTCGCCAATTTCACGAGAATATTCAAAGCGACATCTCAACACTTCCAAAAGCTCGTATTCAAGCCTAAAGCTTCGTTGAAGCTCCTGCAACGCTTTGGAAGTTATGAAGATTCAATCGAAGCTCTCAAAGACCGTTTATTAAGGTTTTATTTATAGTCTTTTAGTTTCGATTGATAGAATGTTAAGCCTTGAGTATATCTTACGTTTCTATCTTCATTACGCTCATTTCGTAGCTCTAGGATCCTTGCACAAGTTCATTCTAACTTCCTCGAAGCGTCGCGCTTCGATTCGGACTTTGTTGTGCATGTTAGTTGGTACAAGAACAAGTACTGACCGACTAGATGGTGATCTAGTCGGTCGGCAACTGTTCTTGGACCGACTAGTTTGATTCCTTAATTTCTTGGACTTTACTGTTTACAGTTAGTCGGTCTACGTTGACTCACCGACTGACTAGTTTGTGAACTAGTCGGTCAGTGATGCTTCTTTGACCGACTAGTTGTGACTTACTGTTCACTCTAAATTTCTCCTAAGCTACTGTTTACCGTTAGTCGGTCTAAGAACGTTTGATGACCGACTAGTTGAGAATCTAGTCGGTCAACTTTTGTTCTTAGACCGACTAAGTCAACTTGCCTTCAGACTAAGTTGTTTTGCCTCTTAGTCGGTCTACGTTCATTGGATGACCGACTAGTTTTCTAGGTCTGAAATTCTATTTCTTCTCAGATCTGCTCTTAGTCGGTCCATGCTTTGTGACTGACCGACTAGTTGATGATCTAGTCGGTCAGTGACTGTTCTTTGACCGACTAAGTCTCACAGATTTCTATCCGTTGGTGAATGACCTAACTTGTTTTTATGGGACCCTATAAATACGAACCTAGGTCATTTCTATCTTAAATAGAGCTGCCATTAAGAGATTCATTGAGTTCTAAAGAGATAGCTATTCTCCCTCAAATCTAAAGCTCTCTTCCTCACAAGAAACCCATTCTCTCTCATTTCTAGATCTAGAGAGAAGGTTGTTCTTGGTGAGCTCTTCAAGCTATTGCTTGATCCAAGTCTCCAACTCTTCCCTAGGCACCCATTGCTGATCATTTCCTTGGTGCTAGGGCTTGGTGACTTCATCTTCCTCAAATCCTTCATTCCACCTATTGGGTAAAAAAAACTCAAGGTATAGGATTTTGTGGTAAGCTTGTTTATTTCATATAAACTCTTTTATATTGCTTATTGGTTCTCTCGGTTGTGAGAGAAGTTTGTGATCCCGGGTTGTGGGATTCACTTTGCCATTGCATGTATGATTTGATCTTGTGAAGGTTTTTCACAAGATATTCATAGTGGAAATCTTGAGTTAGGGTTTCTAACTCAAGTATCCGGAGGGGATCCGGGTGGTTGGGACGTAGGATCACCGGGAACAAGTCGGGGAGACTTGGGTGGATCCGAACCCATTAACATCGTTTGTTAGCATTGTCAATTTCGTTGTCGTCGTTCAATTTAAGCTTCCGCAAATTGATTTGGTAGTTGATTGCAATTTAATTTGGAATTATACTCCTTATTATTTTAAAGTACTATTCACCCCCCCTCTAGTACTTGTGCAGTAGCTGGTAGGGCATTACATTTGGTATCAGAGCCAGATACACAGCTATGTCTGCCAACGACAACAAGACCGTGCCTCCACCTTCCAACTATGACACCTTCAGGAACCGTGAAGGAGCGTCATCGGTGATGGAAGGACATTCCTCTACGAGGCCTCCATTCTTCAACGGTACCAACTACGGGTACTGGAAGTGCCGGATGGAGACTTTCCTCCGGAGTGCATCTTTATGGAGGACTACAATGAAGGAGTACATCGAGCCCGAAGAAGAAGATTTTGAGAAATGGACTACCGCGGAGGTCGCTTCGGAGGTAAGCAATGCCAAGGCAATGAACGCCTTGCAATGCGCATTGGAGCCCGAGGACTTCAATAAGATATGCACATGTAAGAGTGCATATCAAATTTGGAACTCTCTCCTCATACTACATGAAGGGACGAGTCGGGTAAGAGACTCTAAACTCGTAGTCGTAACCAAAGATTACGAAATGTTTCATATGCAACAGGGCGAGAAGATGAAAGAATATTACGCTCGCTTCGTTGACATAATAAACGAGTTAGAGGCCCTCGGCAAGATCTACACTCAAAAGGAGAAGTGCTTAAAGCTTATTGAAGGACTTCCCTCTTCTTGGGAAAAACGTACCTTCGCCATCGAGGAAGGTGATCGCACCCCGGATACACGTCCCGAGGCGACGGTTGTAGTTTTACCGTAAGCGCACGGCGTAGTGGCGAGCGGGTATCGAACACAGGGAGGACGAATGACCGTGCTTGCTCCTGATCCACCTGGCTATTTAGGAACAGAGAGAGATAATTGCCTTGGGCGATCCTGTCACAATCGTCAGACAAATTTGCGAAATATCAAATCAAATAAAGAACGTCTAGGGAAAGGGGAATCCCCACTACTCACCGTATTTCATAAGTGTGGTTCACCGGTATCGAAATCGCTAGAATGAGAATTTGGATGAACTAATTGCAACTAAATGTGGAACCAAGCTCACGCTCTCGCGCTGTTGCCGGTCTATAGCTATCCTAGGCTTGGGTCCAATCTCTTGCAAACCCTAGCCTAGGGAAGCTAGCATTAGGATCAACATCATCGTCCAATTGCGCACCGAGCCCAATCTCTTGCAAACTCGGTCCACAATCTAAATTGGGATAGTTCCTACCCGTCCAATCTCTTGCAAACGGGTATCGGCACGGAATCGCAACCGGATGTCCTAGTATCGGTCCAATCTCTTGCAAACCGATACTTCGGAAATCCGACTCCAACCCAATTCGGATTTCTAGGGCTTCATATCAAATTGGGATCCAATCTCTTGCAAATCCCAATTGATATAAATACCTAGCTATCCGTAGTAATTCGATCCCAATCTAATCCCTAATAACAATCCTAGCTCAATTTCTACCAATTCAACACAAATAGGAAATAGGGTTTGTAAGGTTCATCCCCACGCCCCGAGACGTGGAGACTACTCACAAATCATAGCAATAGCACAAAAATAATCAATGAAATAGGCAATGGAATTCATCACAACAATGATATAAACAATAAAAATAGAGTTTTTGGGGAAGAACAATGCAAACCAATGTAGATCTTCAATTAATCCAACAAAAATCCAAGTTTTTCTCCTCTCCAATCACAATTAATAAAGCTAAAAAGTAAACTCTAAAAAGCTGCAAAAAATCTGAGAGATGGCTCTCTAAACTAGGGTAAAAACAGAGCTTAAATAGCCCCAAAAATCGTCTAAAAATCCTGACCAAAATGCCCCTGCACAGCCTGTTTTCCGCAAATTTCGCTACAAGCAGCGCATCGCACTCGGCCGAGTGACAAAAGTCGCTCGGCCGAGTGAAAACCCTGTCATTTTTCCAGTAAGTCGGGGGCTTCAGGGGTCTTCAGTTCGGGGGCGGCTCGGCCGAGTGAGTTGTCGTCACTCGGCCGATGGCTTCAAGGCACTCGGGCGGACGTAATAATCCACTCGGCCGAGTGGGTCTTCTGAAGCTCAGATGGCCGAAAAACAGTAACTTCGATATTCTGGAGGGGCTTCGTCTGGGCGCCACTCGGGCGGACGTGGTATCGTCACTCGGCCGATGTGGTCTCCGTCGCTCGGCCGAGTACACATGGAAATCGTGTCTGAACGGGTCGGCCGAGCAGTGTCTCGCTGGTCGGCCGAGTGTCTCCTCCACTCGGCCGAGTGGGACACAAAAAATGCCCAAACTGATTGTTTTGGCCTCCTCGTCGCTCATGCGACGTCCATTCTTCTTCCGCTCCTCTCCAACAGCAAAATACCCCTCAGGGAGGTCGTCGGTGGCCTTCTATCGTGAGCGCATCTCATGATCACTCCAAATCGCGCCAAATCACCTGAAATGCGACAAAAACAACAAAGCGTGAAAAGCATCGCAATATCGTCGATATATCGTGAAAAACATGATTTGGGCGATCTAAATGGCATGCAAACATGCGGAAAAAAGGTGTAAAATAAGGAGTGATCAAAATCCCCCAAGCTTGCCTCTTACTCGTCCTCGAGGAAGATAAGTAAAAGGCGAACCCGGTGGATTCGGAATACGAAAACGACGAAAAAAAAAACGAAAAAATGAAAAACGAAGAAGAATGAAAACCAAACGAAAATAAAGAAAGAAAGAAAGATAGATAGGATGCTAGATCATTTTCTCAGGACGTGGGTTTCACTTACTCTTATAGCATGCATCGAGCGAGAAATACATGTCAAAGAACCTCAATTTGACATCATAGTATAATAGTGCAAGTAGAAAATAGAAAACCCACGAACAATGGTATAATAATGAAAAACGGAATAATTTTAAAATTAAGATCGCCTGAATCATCTAAAGCGGTATACAAATATCAGATCACACACTTTTCAATTAAACGCTTTCTATCTGGAGTGTAAGAGTATCACATCATAGAATAGAGAGAATAGAAAAGTATGGATTTCATGAAATGAATGCTAGGCTTAGATTTCTGGATTTCGTAAAGCTAGAAACAATCTCACCGAGTATAAAATATTACTTAGCCTAGGTTGTCGTGCAATGTCAAGTAGTCACTCTCTCACACATCAATGGATCCCCTCCCCCAAGCTTATCTAAAAGCGTGGTGGCACAAAAATATTTACATCCCCGTTTTTATATAGCTCCAAAGGCAAAGAAGAGAAAGAAAAAAGAAAGTAAGCGAGATGGGATCTTTTATTGAGGATTTTTCCTCTTTTCTCTCTTTTATATATATATAAATATATATATAAGATATATACAATGATCCCAACTCAAAGAGAGATAATGATATACAAGAATGTTCTCCTCTCTTTTTATTATTGTTTTTTTTTTCAGAATGAGAGGTTTGGAGCTAGGAATTAATAGCGGGGGAAATGCCATAAAATAGAGTCACTAAGGGGAGATTCACCAATGATCTTTAAAAGTAGAGAAATGATGTTCAAGATTTGTGGAGAAAGAAATAAATATAACTCTCGGCTCACTCTATAAGACATGCACGACAACTTCAGCGGGGTAATCTAATCTACTCAGTTTCGATCACAAAAAAGCTAACTAATCCAGATATATCTTAGCTAATCATCATTCAATCATCCGGAAGTGAAGTGTACAATTCATGCATATAGAAGTGATAAAGGGAAAGAAGTCAGTACTCCAGACATAGGCATTCAATGCGTGAATCTTGGTGTGTTTTCTGTGATAGCATACATATGAATATTCAGGCTCAGCTAATAATAAAATTTCATCCATTTTCATGAGGGAAAAAAAATGTGGGTTACTACTCCTAAATGCAAAGCAAGTCATAGCATATGATATCAGAAATGAAGTCTAAGACACGACAAATATAGCATGCATATAGAATAAGCTAACTCCACGTGGACATCATCACAGAAAATTCATCTCTAGCATGAGATGAAAAAGAAGGAAGTAAAGATAAAAGGAAAATAGAACTATGCAATGCGGCACACAGGAAAGTAAGGAAAACGTGATGCATGGCAAAATAAAAGAAAAATAATGAAAAATGAGTGCAAAAGTGAAAAGCGGTGTGAAAAACTGAAAATAAAGGTGGCAAATCGAAAAAGAAAGTGAGAACTCACTCCCCCAAGCTAAACGGCACAGTGTCCTCAATGTGCAAAGTGTGGCACACAGAGAGAGAAGTAATGTGAGGGGCAAGTGAGGATGCATGCATGATGGGAAGAAAAAAAAAATAATGAAAGGAAAAAAAAGGAAATGAAAATATGATGCGGAAATGATGCATGCACAGATAGGAGTGATATGAAAATAAATGAGGCACCAAAAAAAACTCTCCCTCTCTCCCAAAAAGATATATATAGATGTGATCAAAATGAGAATCCCAAGTAAATATGATACGATAAGCACAAATAGATATGATCGAAAATATAATCCCAAAATAAGTGAGGGGAGGGGGGGTGTACAAAAGTGCATCAGGACCCAGCAGAGACGGGCAGCACAACGGCAGGAATGGATCAAGGCATCAAGAGTGCCTAAGAAAGCGGTGCCGCGCCGTCTCCGTCCTGAGGCGGAGGAGGTGGTGGTGGTGTAGGCTGGACAGGCTGCTGAGCTGGGGTGGGCGTGGAAGTGGAAGTGGAAGCAGGTCTAGTGTGTGTGGGAGGGTGTGTGGGAACCTGCTGGGTGGGCGGGGGTACGCGCGGAAGACGCTCTAAGATCTGTGTCAGGCAGTAGTGGATGTGAGGGATCAGGTCAAAGCGTCCAGCCATCGCGGAGACGGTGGCGGACAGGGTCCTAAGGTATCCTCTAAGACCACTCACCGCCAACTCAAGAGCACGTATGCTCTGCAGTACAGTGTCGGGCGGGGGTGGTGCAGAGGGACGCACCTGTCGGGGCTGCGCAGGGCGAGGCTGGCGTACGCGAGTGGAGTATGTAACGGGCTCAGCAGGGAAGGGGACGAAAGGTGCCGCGCCTGGAAATGTGGGCCGGGCCTCAGTGTGAGGTCGGGACGGGCGGTGGGAAGTGGAGGCAGCGGCAGTGAAAGAAGAGTACAAAAGCGGCTGCGAGGCGGCAAGAGAGGTCAGTGGCCCAGAAGTGTGGACAGACGCCACGACGCTCTCAGAGAATACGGCAGCTGTGGAGACAGAGGAATCTCCCGCTGGGGCGGAAGTGTGTGGACCAAAAGGCGCAATCCCAGCGGAGATCATTCTAGCCATGGTCTCCACGACCGCGGCGAACGAGGGCTCTCCACTCTCAACAAAGGTCTGCGGGCGCTGGGGGAGAGCGGAGCAAAGAGGCTCCACGGACAGAGGGCCGGAGGTGGCAGCAGGAGTGGTGGGGACAGCCTCGGAAGTGGTGACAGTGGTGGAAGTGGGCTCAGCAAAAGTACTCTCGACACAGGCAGAGGTGGGGACAGAAGTGTCAAGAGCAGTGAAAACGTCAGGAACAGGCTGAGAGGCCACAGGGTCGACGGGGTGGGCAGCAGGCTCGGCAGGGTGTGCAGCAGGGTCTGCGGGAGCAGCCTGGGCAGTGTGGGCAGCGTGGGCCTGCTCGGCCTCCTCGGCCTCGAGCACGTACGCAGCGGGGATGAGGACATCCGCCGCCGGAATCCAGTCAACGTGGGCTGGTGCAATCAGAGTCCGAGCAGGGCTCGGGAGAATCATGTAATCGGCCCCATAGGGGCCGTGCAACCAGACCCAGTGACGCTCACCATGCGGACGAAGCATATTCATCCGGGCCATAACGTCTATCGACAAAGAGGTGGGGCCCGATACTCGCCGCAGGTCGTCGGGGAAGTCCTCGCCGGTCATAAGAGCCAGCAGGGTAATCAGGCCGCCGCAGCATATCGGTGAGCGGGCGCCCACCGATATAATGATGCGGTCTAAGTACCATGCCGCGATATCGATCACGACGGCGGGGACAAGCTCATCTCCATCCCTAGATAGAGCTCTGGGACGGGTCATCGCGTAGAGCATGTAAAGCTCTGGCGTAGACATCGTGCCCGGCTCATATCTGGCCAAAAATGTCGTCGCCATAAGGCGCTGAGCAATGCGAAGGCAGGAATGTACGATGGCTGAGGCCTTGGCCCTACTAGGGTCAAAGGCGGCGTGGAGACCCGTGATACGTGCCCAGAAGGCACCGGCGTCGAAAGAGGGTGGAGGGATATGTGTGGGGCCGTAACCGCGATCGGCACCGGGGACGGCGGGCCAAGAGAAAAATGCTCTCATCATATCGAGAGTGACCTGGCACTCTCGATCCATGAACCAGAATGAGCATCCCTCATCGGTCCGGGCGATCGAACTCAAAACCTCAAGTGTCGGGCGGGTAAAAGTATCCGCCGACACCTGAAGGAAGTCGCGCCAACCCACGTTGTCGTACAACGTGAGTATCCCCTCAAGTACCCCCAGGCGTCCTAGGTCAGCGAGGTGTGCGAACCTGGAGGGTACGATCGAGCGCTGGGAGATACGCTCGAAGACGGCGCGGTGTGCGTCGTCTCGGAACGTAATCCCGAGCGGCCCGACCAGTGGGGCCGGTGGTGGTGGCTGTGGATCGGCAGGGAGAGGCTGTGCGGGCTGTGGGTGTGCTGCAGGCTGTGCGGGGTGTGCGGGGCCTGCAGGCTGTGCGGGGTGTGCGGGGGAAGGAGGAGGAGACTCTTCCGCCTCGTGGGCGGGGCCGGCGTCATCCGACCTCTTCCGCTTAGCGGAAGGTCTCCTCGTCCGAGGCCGTGTCCGGGGCGGCATATCGGCCCCGAGCGCGCCGAAAAGTGAAAAAGTGCTGCGTGTGCAAAAAGAGTGGAAAGAGTGTACCAAAACACGCCGCGAGTGCTAAGCGGTGGAAGCGTGCGAAGTCCGCGCCTCCACGAAATCCAAAACAGCCCGTAGAAGCTCCCCTGAGCTCCCCTAAGCTCCAAAAAGCAACCTGCGCATGGAAAAGCGATATCAGCGAGTAATAATCAAAATGTATGGAGCAATAGGGGTATAACAGATAGATATGGGAATTGATTCGGGTTAGGGGTTCGATTAATACACGGATCCTCGAAAACTACGCAAAAAGAGAAGAAAATGGGCAAATCGAGCTATACCGGAGGCGATCGGAGACGAGGTCGCCGGCGGCGACTCGGGCGGGGCGCGGCGTCGGTCGGCCGGCGGTGGCTGGCCGAGCGGCGGCGCGCGCGGGCGTGGTCGGGCGAGTGAGGGTTGGGCGAAGGGAAATCGGGCGAGGGTAGGCGAAGGGGCGCGGGCGGATTTGGGAATTTAGATTTCGAAATCCGCGCCCCTTCGTCACTTATATAATAGAAAGTTACGACTCGGCCGAGTGACGTGGTCACTCGGCCGAGCGAGGCAATAGAAATTTTCTCCCCGATATCGCTTCGGCCGAGTGTCTTTGCCAGCCTCGGCCGAGTGGAGTAAGTCCATTCGGCCGAGTGACTCAGGCTACTCGGCAAGACTCGCCCTAGGAGGGTATCCGTTTTACTCGGCCGAGTGAATATATGTACTCGGCCGAGTAGCAGTTATATCGAAATCGAGAAAATAAACAGAGAGTTGGGTACAGCAGACTTCCCTCGTTTGTGAGCGGCTCGGCCGGACGAACTTCTGGACTCGGCCGAGTGACTAGTATACTCGGCCGAGTGAGCCTTGTATTCTGCTGTTTGTCTTCGTTTGGGCTCTAAACTCCGTCTTTCCTTCTCCAGTCGATTTCATTCTCCTCCTAAGCGTCGAACGCCTTCTTGGGGCGCTCCTCATCGTCTCGTTCATCCTCCTCATGATGATCTACCTATCTTCTCTCCTGTCAAGAAAAATAGGACCCGTTATCACAAAATTTTTGGTCGGGTGACTCAAAATACTAAAAATTTCTAAACGAAAATAAAGAAAAAGATAAAAAATAAAGCAAAAACCGTCGGGTTGCCTCCAGACAAGCGCTCGTTTTAGGTCGTGAGCTCGACCCCCTATAGTTTTCAATCAATGCGGGATGTTTGGTGCATATGAGATGCACCCGTCAAACTTCCCGGGGAGCGCGCTTGGATTTGGACGTGGCGGCGTAGCGGTCTCCCTCGGAGGTCTCTTGTCCCGAATGGTGTTGGGGGGAGGCTCCCCCAAGCTAGCATTTGCCCCGGTCAACGGCTTAACCGGCGATGCCGATTTCCGTGCCGGCGGAGCTTTCTTTGGAGACTTTAATTTCGAGAGCTTGCAGAGCTCTCGAATCCTCGCGACATCAGCGTCGCCTTCATCTTCATCAGCGGAGAAGTCGGGGGAATCGTCTTCAATCTTTTCATCTTGGCCTAAATCCGGGCCTTCATCAAATTCTCCATCAAAGAGGGCACCAATTGAATGAGGAATCGCCTCCTCTATCACCTCATCAAGGAGGTCCATGTAATCGAGCTCCTCGTGGTAAGGCATGTGTTTCATTGCCTTAGGAATGTGGAGCTCCACCTCGATGTTGCCGACGTTTAAAGTAAGTGTACCTTCGCGCACGTCGACGATGACTCCGGCGGTGGCGAGGAAGTGGCGTCCAAGTATCAATGAGGTGTCTCCCTCCTCCTTAATGTCCATGATGACGAAGTCGCATGGTAAGCATATCCCACCCGGGACTTGAAGTGGGATGTCCTCGGCAATCCCCACCGGCCTTGTTATCCGGCCATCGGCTAATTGAATGCGCATGTCGGTGGGCTTCAACTTTGTCCCGGTGTTAAGCTTTAAGAACATGGAGAGGGGCATGAGACTCACGCTAGCCCCAAGATCGACCAACGCCTTCTGAAGAGGCACGCTGCCCAGGGTGCAAGGAATCCAAAAACTCCCCGGATCTTTAAATTTTGCCGGCTCCTTCTCTCTCTTGGTGAACCAAGAGCCCTCCTCGGCTAGCATTATCTTCTCCTTCCTTTTCCTCCCCAAAATCAAGTCCTTCAAGAATTTAGCATACGTTGGGATCTCGACGATGGCGTCGAGGAAGGGAATATTGAGGCTAACTCCCCTTAGATACTCGAGGAATTTCGCTAGCCTTTTTTCCATTTTCGCTTTCGCTAGTCTTTGGGGGAATGGGACCGGTGGCATGAAGCGCCTCTCCTCAATTAATTGCTCCGCCCTAGATTTCTCCTTGTCTCGTGGCTCCTTCTCCTTTTCAATCTCGACTATCGGCTCAACCGGCTCCAAACTTTCCTCCACGGCCTCCTCAATAGGAATCATGGCGGGGGTGGTGTCCTTCCCGCCTCTAGTAGTGACGGCAACTACGTCGTTGATGTGGCCCGTGTTGCCCCGTGGGTTTTGCTCCGGTTGCGCCGGCAATCTTTGAGTGTTCCGGTTGAGCAACGCTAATTGCTCCGATATTTGAGCCACTACGGTATTGAGAGATTCTTGCCCCGCCTTCAAAGTAGCATTCACCTTATTTTGCTCGACCATGAACGCCTCCACTCTAGATTCGAAGTCGGTTCGTTGAGCAGCTTGTGGAGGGTTTTGATTTTGATTCCTCCACCCTTGGTTGTATCCGGGAGGCCTATACGGTGGGACTTGTTGCTTCGGTGGAAAGTTTTGTTGCGGAGGCCCCCTCGGTGGATAGTTTTGTTGTTGGGGTGGTGGTGGTCGAGCTTGTTGAGGCGGTGGTTGTGGCGGGTTCAAGGCTCCTTCATTGTTGGCGTAGGAGAATCCCGGATGATTTCTTGCGGCCGGATTGGACCAATACCATTGGTTCCCCGCAACATATTGTATTTGCTCCAAGGATCCTTCTCCTTGCTCTCCTCCCGAGTACATGACTTGAGATTGGTCTTGCCAATCACACATTTGGTTGGTCGGTGCGGAGGTGGATGGGCTTCCTTGGGGTTCCGTGATATATTTCTCCAATCTCTCCACCACCTTGTGGAGAGAATCAAATTTGCTCGTGAGCTCTGCTACGGCCTTCGCCTCGTAGATGCTAGTTGGCTTTAAGGAGGATGTGGAGTGTCCTCGCTCATCGCCCCATTGTTGGTTATTTGAGGCCATCTCCTCAATTTGGGCCGTAGCTTCCTCGGGAGTCTTTGACAAGATTGCACCATTTGCCGCGGCATCAATAATTTGTTTGGTCCCCGGTTGGAGACCGTTGTAGAAGCTATGAACTAGCTCCCAGTCCTCTATACTGTGGTGCGGGCATTGGTGCTGTAAATCCTTAAATCGCTCCCAAGCTTCATAGAGCGTCTCCTGTGGTCCTTGCTTGAAGGACATGAGAGCGCTCCGGATCTTCACCGTCTTGGATGGCGGATAGAATTTGTCAATAAATGCGCTCGCCAACTCGTCCCAAGTAGTGAAGACTCAGTCAGCTTGCGTCCTCAACCAGTAGAATGCCTTGTCCTTAAGCGTGAAGGGGAAGAGGCGCAGTCTGATAGCGTCGTCGGAGACCCCTGGCATCTGAAATGTGGCGCACTTTGACAAGAATAGTTGGATGTGGTAGTGGGGGTTCTCATGTGCATTCCCATGAAACGGGTCTTGTTGCATCAACACCACCAATCCAGTCTTTAGCTCGAAGTTCTTGTCGGCCGCCAACCCCGGCATGGCAATGGACGAGGTGGTAGAAGAAGTCTTAGGCCGAAGCCTATCTCGAATAGAGATTATCCTTGCCATCCTTGCCGACAATTCTTCAGGAGTTTCCCGGTTGGTCATATACCTCCCTTCCGGATCTTGTCTCTTTTCCGCTCTAAGTCTCCGCGCGGTACGTTCGATCTCGGGATCAAATAATAAGCCTTCTGGGTCCGCCGTAGATCTCGTGTACATGCACAGGGGAAACCGAGTTTCAAAGAAATGATTAATACCGTGGAAGGGTTAGGCAAGAAATAAGAAATAAAAATAATGATAATAATAAAAAGAAGAAGAATAGCTAGGGTGAAAAAGAATCAAACACAATCGCCTCCCCGGCAACGGCGCCAAAAACTTGATCGCACCCCGGATACACGTCCCGAGGCGACGGTTGTAGTTTTACCGCAAGCGCACGGCGTAGTGGCGAGCGGGTATCGAACACAGGGAGGACGAATGACCGTGCTTGCTCCTGATCCACCTGGCTATTTAGGAACAGAGAGAGATAATTGCCTTGGGCGATCCTGTCACAATCGTCAGACAAATTTGCGAAATATCAAATCAAATAAAGAACGTCTAGGGAAAGGGGAATCCCCACTACTCACCGTATTTCATAAGTGTGGTTCGCCGGTATCGAAATCGCTAGAATGAGAATTTGGATGAACTAATTGCAACTAAATGTGGAACCAAGCTCACGCTCTCGCGCTGTTGCCGGTCTATAGCTATCCTAGGCTTGGGTCCAATCTCTTGCAAACCCTAGCCTAGGGAAGCTAGCATTAGGATCAACATCATCGTCCAATTGCGCACCGAGCCCAATCTCTTGCAAACTCGGTCCACAATCTAAATTGGGATAGTTCCTACCCGTCCAATCTCTTGCAAACGGGTATCGGCACGGAATCGCAACCGGATGTCCTAGTATCGGTCCAATCTCTTGCAAACCGATACTTCGGAAATCCGACTCCAACCCAATTCGGATTTCTAGGGCTTCATATCAAATTGGGATCCAATCTCTTGCAAATCCCAATTGATATAAATACCTAGCTATTCGTAGTAATTCGATCCCAATCTAATCCCTAATAACAATCCTAGCTCAATTTCTACCAATTCAACACAAATAGGAAATAGGGTTTGTAGGGTTCATCCCCACGCCCCGAGACGTGGAGACTACTCACAAATCATAGCAATAGCACAAAAATAATCAATGAAATAGGCAATGGAATTCATCACAACAATGATATAAACAATAAAAATAGAGTTTTTGGGGAAGAACAATGCAAACCAATGTAGATCTTCAATTAATCCAACAAAAATCCAAGGTTTTCTCCTCTCCAATCACAATTAATAAAGCTAAAAAGTAAACTCTAAAAAGCTGCAAAAAATCTGAGAGATGGCTCTCTAAACTAGGGTAAAAACAGAGCTTAAATAGCCCCAAAAATCGTCTAAAAATCCTGACCAAAATGCCCCTGCACAGCCTGTTTTCCGCAAATTTCGCTACAAGCAGCGCATCGCACTCGGCCGAGTGACAAAAGTCGCTCGGCCGAGTGAAAACCCTGTCATTTTTCCAGTAAGTCGGGGGCTTCAGGGGTCTTCAGTTCGGGGGCGGCTCGGCCGAGTGAGTTGTCGTCACTCGGCCGATGGCTTCAAGGCACTCGGGCGGACGTAATAATCCACTCGGCCGAGTGGGTCTTCTGAAGCTCAGATGGCCGAAAAACAGTAACTTCGATATTCTGGAGGGGCTTCGTCTGGGCGCCACTCGGGCGGACGTGGTATCGTCACTCGGCTGATGTGGTCTCCGTCGCTCGGCCGAGTACACATGGAAATCGTGTCTGAACGGGTCGGCCGAGCAGTGTCTCGCTGGTCGGCCGAGTGGCTCCTCCACTCGGCCGAGTGGGACACAAAAAATGCCCAAACTGATTGTTTTGGCCTCCTTGTCGCTCATGCGACGTCCATTCTTCTTCCGCTCCTCTCCAACAGCAAAATACCCCTCGGGGAGGTCGTCGGTGGCCGTCTATCGTGAGCGCATCTCATGATCACTCCAAATCACGCCAAATCACCTGAAATGCGACAAAAACAACAAAGCGTGAAAAGCATCGCAATATCGTCGATATATCGTGAAAAACATGATTTGAGCGATCTAAATGGCATGCAAACATGCGGAAAAAAGGTGTAAAATAAGGAGTGATCAGAAGGTAATGACATGAACAAATATACCGTAGTTCAACTAATGGGTACTTTGATGTCATACGAGGTACGCAAAGATAGCAAGGTGAAGCTACAAGAAAAGATGAAGTCATATTTGAACCTAGATGCGCCTAAGAAAAAGGCGATTGCATTCAAGGCGGCTTCATCCACATCTTCCGATTATGAAGACTCAGAAAACGGGTTGGACTTGGAGTCCATGTCACTCATGGCCAAGAAGTTCAACCGTTTCTTCCGAAAAGGTAACTTCAAGAACAAAGCTAAATTTGGTTCTACTAACGCCTCTTCCTCTCCTTTGTGTTTCAAGTGTAATAAGCCGGGACACATGAAAGCGGAGTGTCCCCTCAATAAGCACAAGGAGAAGTGGAAGGCGCCAAAATTCGATAAGTCCAAGAAATACAAAAAGGGGTACAAGAAAGGACTTGTCGGAGCAACATTCACCGACTCCGAGGATTCCTCAAGCGGAGAGTCGGATGATGAGAAAGTGGAGCAAGCACATATGTGCTTCATGGCAAGAGAGGAGAACGATCAAGGATCCTCCTCTTCCGATGATAGTAATGACGAAAGCGATGAGGTAACGATGGATGATCTTAGAAATGCTAACTCTCAACTTTGGTCAAAATACACTAAGTTAGTAAATAGATATACTAAGGTAAAAGATGACCTAGCTAGCATTCAAACATCGCCTAAGACTATCATCACCAACAACGACACCGTTGTTGAAGAGTTAAGAAATGAGATTGTTAATCTCAAATCTAAACTTGAACATGTTAGCATCGAGGATGCGGAAGAACATGAGATAGCGGATTTAACTTCTCAAAACTCGACTTTGAGTATTGAGAACGAGAATCTTAAATCTCGTGTTTATGTGCTCACTTCGCAAATATCCACTTTGGATACTTCTTTGCGTTCTCTCAAAGAGAAATATGAGAACACATTGGGCCGAATTAACAAATTCAACAAAGGTAAGGACCATTTGGATAAAATCCTAAGTGACTTACTTCCGGCCAATCACCACATTGGTTTGGGGTATACGATGGGATGTCCATCCAAAGCGGCCACTACTTTTGTTAGGCCAACTTCCGGTGACTCTACGAGTGGTAGCAAACACTCTATTGGTAGTTCATCTACCAATGGTGCTTCCACCTCGTCCACGCCCTCTTTTGGAAAGAAACCCACTTTGGGTGGACCTCCAAAGAAGGGGCATGCCTACATGTACACCAATAACATGCCACGTAGGAACACACGTCCTACTCCACCATCTCACACATATGATGATTTTTATGCAACACATTCTCGGGCACATGCACACCATGTGAGACACCCTCACGCACGTGTTCCCACACATGCATATGTTCACCCACCGCATCATATGAATAATTCTCGTCGTGCACCATTCCATCATGTCCCATATGCCTATCCACAACATGCATCACGTAGAAATCAACGTCGCATGCATGCACCCAATAGGATGATGGCTCCCAAAATATTCACTATTTGGAGCCCAAAGGACACAAGCATGGACGAAAAACAAATGTACATGAATGCTTATTTTTCGGATGTTGTACATAGTAAGAATTATGTGGGGAAGTCTAAGTCCACTTGGACTTGGCTTCCAAAGGTCTAATCCCTTGGACCCAATGACCTTGGGTACCATGATATGAAAGTTTCTATCTTTAGGTACTCAAGGAAAAGAAAAAGGAAAGGAGCAACAAATTTAAATTTAGCTCCAAAGGGAATTGGATACTCGATAGCGGGTGTTCAAAACACATGACAGGTGACGCTCGATTGCTCTCTGGAGTGGTTCCCATTGCGAATGGAAACCGCGTCGTATTTGGAGGCAACGAGAGCGGAACCATCTTAGGTGTTGGTAAAGTCGGTAACCCCTCTAAACAATTAATTAGTGATGTTTATCTTGTTAGTGGTTTAAATCATAATCTTATTTCAATAAGCCAACTTTGTGACAAAGGTTACAAAGTTAGCTTTGCGAAAGGATTGTGTCATATTTTAAGAAAGGATAATGAAAAATTATTATTTTCCGGAACTCGTCGTAAAGACATTTATATTTTGGATCTTCCTAAGTCATATGAACAATGTCTCGTTGCCAACACAAGTGAACAACACTTATGGCATCGACGCTTTGGACATGTGAACTTTGGAACACTATATAAGCTTTCAAAATTGAATTCTATTAAAGGTTTTCCGAAGCTTGTTTTTGAAAAGAAAAGTTTTTGTGATTGTTGTCAACGCGGCAAGCTTCCTAAATCTTCATTTAAACCTAAGAAAAGCATCTCTACTAAAAGGCCACTAGAGCTATTACATCTAGATTTATTTGGGCCAACTAGAGTAGCTTCCTTAGGAAATGCAAGGTATGGACTTGTCATCGTAGATGACTATTCAAGATTTACTTGGGTATTTTCATTGTGCAATAAAAATGAAGCTTTTAAAAACTTCACAATTTTTGTTAAGAAAGTACAAAATCTCTTAGGAACCACCATTGTCACTATTCGTAGTGATCATGGAGGTGAATTTGAGAATGAGTCTTTTGAGACATTTTGTGATGAAGTTGGTATTACTCACACCTTCTCTTTCCCTCGTGCACCTCCTCAAAATGGTGTAGTTGAGAGAAAGAATAGGACGCTAGTGGAGTGTGCTCGCACTATGCTTGATGATAGCCAACTTGGCCATCAATTTTGGGCGGAAGCGGTACACACCGCTTGCTATGTGTTTAATAGAATACTTTTGAGGCCCGGCACTAAACAAACTTGTTATGAATTGTTGTTTGGTAGGTTGCCTCAAGTTAAACATTTTCGTGTTTTCGGTTCGAAATGTTTTATTAAGAACACATATGGTAGTTTGGACAAATTCGATCCAAGATCCGATGAGGGGATCTTTGTTGGATACTCTACGCGTAGCAAAGCCTACCGGATATTCAACAAACGAACCTCAACGATCGAGGAGTCGCTTCATGTCTCATTTAATGAAGGATTTGTTCCAACTAGAATTTCAAATGATAATGATTCTATGGATGTTTTATGTGATTCGTTTGATAATTCTAAGTCTAATGATTCTATTGATTCTATTGAGACTAACCCAACTAATGAAGTTGTTAAGAATGTTCCTAGTGATCAAGGTATTCCCAAACGGCTTCATTCGGTTCGTGACCATCCCCATGAGCAAGTCATTAGCAATATCTATGATAGTGTCAAGACGAGATCGCAAGTTCACCACTTCGCAAATTGTGCCTTTGCCTCATCGATAGAGCCAAAGAATATTAATGAAGCATGCGAAGATAGCGCTTGGATCTTAGCCATGGAGGAGGAGCTCATTCAATTCGAGAGGAATGAAGTTTGGGAGCTTGTTCCATTGCCATCGAAGAACCACACCGTCATAGGGACAAAGTGGATCTTCAAGAACAAAACCGACGAAAACCAAGTCGTCGTCCGGAACAAAGCTCGGTTAGTAGCTCAAGGCTATCGTCAAGAGGAAGGTATCGATTTCGAAGAATCTTTCGCTCCGGTAGCTAGATTAGAATCAATTAGATTACTTTTGTCTTTTGCATGCCATAAGAATTTTAAATTATTTCAAATGGATGTTAAAAGTGCATTTTTAAACGGAGATGTCGTTGAGGAAGTTTACGTTTCTCAACCTCCGGGCTTCATAAATGAAAAATTTCCAAATCACGTTTTTAAACTAAAGAAAGCTCTTTATGGTTTGAGACAAGCTCCTCGAGCTTGGTATGATCGCCTAAAGAATTTTCTTTTGGATTTGAATTTTAAAATGGGCGAAGCCGATTCAACACTTTTTATTAAGCATGCGAATAATGATATTTTATTAGTTCAAATTTATGTTGATGATATCATTTTCGGTGCTACTAACTTCGCTCTTTGCGAAGAGTTTTCTAATGTTATGAAGGAACAATTTGAGATGAGCCACATGGGCGAACTCAAATATTTCTTAGGTCTCCAAATTCGCCAAATGAACGATGCAATCTTCATCCACCAAACGAAGTACACGGTGGAGTTGCTAAAGCGATTTGGAATGGAGAATGCCTCCGGGAAAAAGACTCCGATGAGCACGACTATGCATCTTGACAAGGATACGGGCGGTAAGGATGTAGACATTCGTCTATATCGAGGTATGATAGGTAGTTTGCTTTATCTTACCGCAAGTAGGCCCGATATTATGTTTGCTGTATGTATATGTGCTCGTTATCAGTCTCAACCTAAGGATTCTCACTTAGTAGCGGTAAAGCGTATCTTTCGCTATCTAAGTTACACATTAGATTTTGGATTACTTTATCCGAAATCTAGCACGTATGAGTTAGTCTCATATAGTGACGCTGATTATGCGGGATGCAAATCCGACAGGAAAAGTACTAGTGGCACTTGCCATTTTCTAGGAAATTCTCTTGTCTCTTGGTTTTCCAAGAAGCAAAATTCGGTTTCACTTTCAACCACCGAGGCGGAATATATTGCCACCGGTGCCGCTTGTGCCCAGGTTCTTTGGATGAGACACACATTGAAGGATTTTGGTATTCATTGTGATACTAGCCCTATCATGGTGGATAACCAAAGTGCTATCTGTCTTTCAAAGAATCCGGTGCACCATTCCCGATCGAAACACATAGATGTCCGACACCATTTCTTAGATGATCATGTTGCTAAAAAGGACATCATTTTAGTGTACGTTGAAACCCAAAAGCAAATCACCGATATTTTCACGAAACCCCTAAAGGAGGACTCCTTTGTGCGGTTGCGTCGAGAATTGGGGATTATGGGTGAATCCGAGATATAGGATTCATATTTAAATTCAATCATCTTGCATGCTAATATATTTCGCGATATTTCATTCATGCTAGATTAGTTGAATTTTTGGGAATTTTATGTGATTTATTTGAATTTATGATCGAATTCGTATTTCAATGTCGTATTTAAGATTTTGACGTTTTATGGGGTAATTTAGATGACTAATGAGTGAGTTAGGATGTATCATCCAAGTGGTTTGTGAAGAGAATCAAATTTCTACTTTTGGACTCTTCTAGTCGGTTTCAGTTCACTTGTCAACCGACTAGATGCTCATCTAGTCGGTCAGCAAATGAACTCAGACCGACTAGATCATGCAAATATCCATCTCCTATCTTTTTCTTTCGTTAGTCGGTCATAGTATACTTTCCGACCGACTAGATTGAAAACTAGTCGGTCAGTTAATATACTGCGACCGACTAATTCTTGCCCTAGAAATTCTTCTGAGCTACTGTTTCGACTTAGTCGGTTCAAGCTCATTGACCGACAGACTAGATCGTAATCTAGTCGGTCAGTACTTGAACTGTGACCGACTAAGTGTGTTAGGGCAGCTGTGTCTTTTCGCATCCCGACCGACTTATACTCGATCTCGTCCGACTAATCTCTCTATTAGTCGGTCTTCTCACTTACTCTAGCCCGAAAACCCCAAATCCCCCTTCGAGCCCCTTCGCATTCCGTCGTCTTCGGCCGTTTCTCCGGCCATCGTCGCCGTCCGCCGCCGTCGACTCCACCCCCCTAGGTATATTCCTCCATCTCCTTGGTCGATTCCTACCCTAGGGTTTCCGATTCGTTTCTCTTAGGGTTTGTGCTTCTAGGGCTTGTGCTTCGGTGTCTCACTTCTAGGGCTTGTGATCTCTAGGTTGTACTTGATCTTATTATCAGTTGCTTGTGCTCTTAGAACTATGGCTAAGACTCGCATTCCGATCGCCTCTTCCGGGGCCTCTCCTATGACCGTAGGGCCTTCCGACCCTAGGAATCCCCCGAAGCCTAAGCGTCGTGCCAAGTCTACCCAAGCCTCTCCTTCGTCGCCTCCTCTTAAGAAGCCTAGGACTGCCACTGTCAAGCCCCGCAAATCCAAGACCAAAAAGCCTATTCTTCATACTCCGGCTACTCCTCCCGATTCCGATTCCGATACTGATTTTATCCCTGAGGATGAGCCTACTAGGGAACCTACCCCACCTCCGAAGACCCGTAAGGCCAAGGGTAAAGCTCCTATGCCAGTTGGCGGTGTAGACATATCGTTGTGCCGCGATGACCCTCAGTGTCTCGCCGCGTACAACCGTATAGAGCACTGTCCACTGTTGTTAGAGCATTACGTTCAGTTCTCTGATTTCCTCGGCCTTGCTGATCTTCTGTCTTATAGTGGCCTTCTAGATTATCTCCGATACGACCCCAAGGCCAATCCCAAACCGTACCCTCGCCTCGTGAAATTGTTCTATGCCAACCGTATTCGAGGCCAGTACGACGCCAGCCACTCCATTGAGACGACTGTCTTGGGAACTCCTATAGTTCTCACGGCAGAAATCTTGGGGGAGATCCTTGGTTGTGCGTCGTGTGGTCTCCTCCCCTCGGACATTTCTGTAGAAGACATCTCTTCCTTGGATCAGTCTATTCTTGCAGATATTTTCCAGGTTATCCCCTCCGCATTCATTGGTGTTCCTTCGAAATCCTTTAAGCCGAATGCGTGGGTTCTTAACCTGATTTTGAAGTCTTGTCTTCTTCCGAAATATGGATCCTCTTCACTTCCCTCTCAGCCGTTTTTGAAGCTCATATACGCTCTTTTCTTGGGGTGCGAGATAAATTGGGCTCGCGTGATACTCGATAAGATGGATTCTTTCGAGTGTATACGCAAGACCAATAAGTCTGCGCACATTCCATACCCCTGCTTGTTGACTCTCGTATTCCGTCATTTTCGAGTTCCTCTCCCTCCTGACGATGAGCGTCCTTTGGGTACGCCTCTGAACGCGACGGCCGTGAAGAAATCTTTAGCGGCACTTCGTCACGTGCAGAGGTCTACCACATCTGCTTCTCAGGCTTCTCCATCTGCTGCCGCAGCCCCCTCTCGTCCTGCTACATTGGACGATGTCGTACGCCTTCTTCGTCGGCACGAGTCACGTTTGGCTCGTACCGAGGAGGTCGTTTGTCGTATGGCTCGTCTGATGGGGATCGATCTTCCTCCTTCAGTTTCTGAGGCCGAGGAGATGGACGATGAGGAGATTGACGAGCTTGTCACTTCTTTTGCCCGTGGCGATGAGGCCACTGCTGCTGCTGCTGGTGTTTCCACTTCTGCTCCTGGAGTTGGCACCTCTTCCGGTGCTCCAGAGCCTTCTGCTTCAACACTTCAGTCTTCAGAGCCTGCTGTTGACCCTGTTGCTGAGCCTGCTGATATTCCAGTTGACACTTCTGCTGTCGAGACCCTTGCTGCTGTAGAGCCTGTTCCTGAGATCTCGACTCCTGCCCCGACGATTCCATCTGTTGAGACGCCTCTTCTCCCTGCAGAGCCTGAGTCCACTCCGTCGACTGGACCCACGGACGCTGCAGATCCTGCCTCCTCCTCGTGATCGTTGTTCCGAGGACTCTCCATATACGCTTTGGATGATATATCTTAGCGAGAGTATTATGGGTTAGGATAGGGTATGAGGGTTATTATGTTTTGATGTATTTTGGATGTCGTCGCTGCTGCTGTATTTATTTTGATGAGAATGATGATGATGATGGTGTATTTCCTTTTGATGGGTATATTGTATCGATGATGTTGATGTATTTCTTTTTGATGATATGTAGCGCTTGATATGATGTATCTCATATATTCGATGTGATATCTTTTTGGATATACTCATGTTGTCTCTGCATATATATATGTTCATCGTCATTCACTTTGTCTTTTATTCGTCGTGCAAATTTTAATATTCGTTGAATGTATTTGAAATGAGATTTCGTCGCTCGACGCATGAAAACTTGGTTAAATAGATTTAAATTCTATAATTGTATAGAATTGTTTTCCATGCACAAAATTTAACCAAGAATATTGAATATTGAAGAGTATGTTTCTTTATTCAAGAAATAGATAATTATTTGGTATTTTTGATGATTTTGATTTTCACTTTGTGATAATGGACAATTGGCACACTTTGATTTGATTTAATCGTTTTTCCTTTGGTGTCAATTAGCTCCATCGTCTTTGTCTACGACTCCCGATGTTGGATTTTACATTTCCTAATTGTTGTCGTTGTATGCCCCCCATTTTTGGGATAATGCCAAAGGGGGAGAGATAATGATAATAAATAGCGCAAATGAAAAATTTAACTCAATTTCCAAGAATCTAGTTTGATATGTTAGATTCAGGGGGAGTTAAGATACATATAAGGATTTTTCAAAATCCGATATTTCAAAAATCAATTCACTTTATTTATCTTACTCGTCTGCTTGATGCAATTCATTTATATTCATGTTGGAATTAACGTGTCATCAATGCAGGGGGAGTAAGTATTTTACATTTGAATTATTATCTTTGATTATTATTTATGTTGGTTTGTCATCACCAAAAAGGGGGAGAATGTTGAATATTGGACTCCCCGGATTTGGTTTTGATGATGAGCAAACATAAATAATTCATGAACTAACAATTTGTGAGCGCAGTTTTGGAGATCGTCGCCAATTTCACGAGAATATTCAAAGCGACATCTCAACACTTCCAAAAGCTCGTATTCAAGCCTAAAGCTTCGTTGAAGCTCCTGCAACGCTTTGGAAGTTATGAAGATTCAATCGAAGCTCTCAAAGACCGTTTATTAAGGTTTTATTTATAGTCTTTTAGTTTCGATTGATAGAATGTTAAGCCTTGAGTATATCTTACGTTTCTATCTTCATTACGCTCATTTCGTAGCTCTAGGATCCTTGCACAAGTTCATTCTAACTTCCTCGAAGCGTCGCGCTTCGATTCGGACTTTGTTGTGCATGTTAGTTGGTACAAGAACAAGTACTGACCGACTAGATGGTGATCTAGTCGGTCGGCAACTGTTCTTGGACCGACTAGTTTGATTCCTTAATTTCTTGGACTTTACTGTTTACAGTTAGTCGGTCTACGTTGACTCACCGACCGACTAGTTTGTGAACTAGTCGGTCAGTGATGCTTCTTTGACCGACTAGTTGTGACTTACTGTTCACTCTAAATTTCTCCTAAGCTACTGTTTACCGTTAGTCGGTCTAAGAACGTTTGATGACCGACTAGTTGACAATCTAGTCGGTCAACTTTTGTTCTTGGACCGACTAAGTCAACTTGCCTTCAGACTAAGTTGTTTTGCCTCTTAGTCGGTCTACGTTCATTGGATGACCGACTAGTTTTCTAGGTCTGAAATTCTATCTCTTCTCAGATCTGCTCTTAGTCGGTCCATGCTTTGTGACTGACCGACTAGTTGATGATCTAGTCGGTCAGTGACTGTTCTTTGACCGACTAAGTCTCACAGATTTCTATCCGTTGGTGAATGACCTAACTTGTTTTTATGGGACCCTATAAATACGAACCTAGGTCATTTCTATCTTAAATAGAGCTGCCATTAAGAGATTCATTGAGTTCTAAAGAGATAGCTATTCTCCCTCAAATCTAAAGCTCTCTTCCTCACAAGAAACCCATTCTCTCTCATTTCTAGATCTAGAGAGAAGGTTGTTCTTGGTGAGCTCTTCAAGCTATTGCTTGATCCAAGTCTCCAACTCTTCCCTAGGCACCCATTGCTGATCATTTCCTTGGTGCTAGGGCTTGGTGACTTCATCTTCCTCAAATCCTTCATTCCACCTATTGGGTAAAAAAACTCAAGGTATAGGATTTTGTGGTAAGCTTGTTTATTTCATATAAACTCTTTTATATTGCTTATTGGTTCTCTCGGTTGTGAGAGAAGTTTGTGATCCCGGGTTGTGGGATTCACTTTGCCATTGCATGTATGATTTGATCTTGTGAAGGTTTTTCACAAGATATTCATAGTGGAAATCTTGAGTTAGGGTTTCTAACTCAAGTATCCGGAGGGGATCCGGGTGGTTGGGACGTAGGATCACCGGGAACAAGTCGGGGAGACTTGGGTGGATCCGAACCCATTAACATCGTTTGTTAGCATTGTCAATTTCGTTGTCGTCGTTCAATTTAAGCTTCCGCAAATTGATTTGGTAGTTGA
This sequence comes from Scilla litardierei, assembly GCA_030789695.1. Lineage (NCBI taxonomy): Eukaryota > Viridiplantae > Streptophyta > Magnoliopsida > Asparagales > Asparagaceae > Scilla > Scilla litardierei. The sequence continues at coordinate 175,761,013 of CM061142.1, forward strand.
TTGCAATTTAATTTGGAATTATACTCCTTATTATTTTAAAGTACTATTCACCCCCCCTCTAGTACTTGTGCAGTAGCTGGTAGGGCATTACAGACACCCTAGAACAACCATGCCATGCCATGTCATGAACATCTTGCATATCCTGTCTTACACAGCCTACGGGCAATAAGACGCTCACCTAGCAGAGTGGGTGATCTTTGTTACAGTTACACTTATGGGACGTTTATCGCTCACCAAAGGAGTTGGAGATACGCTACAGACCGTAGGGATAGAGGCACTCACCTAGCAGAGTGAGTGGTCCTATACAGTGGTACAGATACACCTACAGGAAGCCCGACACTCACCTAGCAGAGTGAGTGTCCCTGCAGACCGTGGGGATAGAGGCACTCACCTAGCAGAGTTAGTGGTCCTATATTGTCTTGTCTTGTGCACTTGGGTGGGGTAGGGTTGTGCGGTCGCACGGGGAGAGGGTTTGATCCCCCTCAAACCGTAAGGCGTGAACCCTTCGTGACACACACGGTACTTCTTGTCTTGTCCAGTCTAGTCTAGTCATGTAGCCAGTGGCACACGTTACGACTATTATCTGTCATGTTTACTTTCCTGCTCCGCTTCTACTTTCCTTGTAAAATAGTATAACTGCCATAATATCACAACAATATGTAATTCAACCAGTAAAACATTGTTCAATAAGTCTGTTTCACACTTGCAGTAGAGTCTAACTTTTCCTTGTAGACTTTACCTGACGTACAGCTCCTTTTCTCGTGGGTGTTGTACGTCAGGTACTGAGCCAGAGTACGTGGATGAGCCGGAGCTACCGGAGGGCTAGAAGCAGGAGTGCGTTGCTGATCAGGAGTACGACCCGAGTGAGGACCAGTCTTAGGGGTTCCTCAGTTGCTGACCTTGGAGTTTCCGTAGTTCGTGGTTTGGGTGCGTAGCACCAATTTATTTTTCTGCCTAGGTTGGGTGCTTGCACCATTAGTTTCCTTTCTGTTGTTGTTGCCATGCTGGGCATTACTGTCCCTTTTAGACTCTTGTACTTCTGGATATCTTGATGGAATAAAATAAATGCATCTTTCTTTCAGTACTTTCTGTTGTTACGAAATTTTTATAAATGCAAGAACCTGTAATCTTAAAATGGTATCCCTACAGATGCTTATTGGGTATGAGCCTCACAGCTCTGGCCCATGCGGACCTTAGTCACGTCTCACTTCCGTCGTTTTGGAAAGCGGGGCGTGACATGTTTTAGTGGTGGCCCATGCAGGTCATGCAATTATAAAAGTTCGTAGCGATAGTATTACTCGCATTCATTTTTAACCTCCAGTTTATCTTGTACGAGTTTAAATTGGGTATTCCTTGTCAATAGGATGGCAGAAGGACGCAATACCTGAGCCGGATCTTCAGCCGACGGGACCTTGGATGGCCAAGGTGGCATGTTTCGCCAATTTCTGGGTGTAGTGAGAGAGATGTTGGATGTTTCGCATCACTTGGTAGAGCAGTCCAATTGTGCTGCCAGAGCTGCTCCGGTTGCACCACCACCGCCCCCGCCTATACCTCAATCTGCTTCTAGAGTTAAGCAGTTCAATGAGCTTCAGCCGAAGACATTTTCTGGGAAGGAAGGACCTTTAGGTGCTGATGAGTGGATTCAAAGCACAGAAGAGAAGATGGTAGCTGCAAAGATTCCTGAGGATACCAGAGTTGAGGTAGCAAAGATGCACTTGACCGAGAACGCTAGGAAATGGTGTCGCATTAAGGAGAGGCGTCTGCAGAAGCCTGTGGAGTGGAGGAATTTCAAGTCCATGTTCAGAGAGAAGTATTTCCCCAAGGCTGCAAAGAGGGAGATTTTGAGCCGATTTGTGAATCTGAAGCAAGGGGATATGATGGTTGATGAGTACGAGACAGAGTTTGATATGCTTAGTCGATTCCCCTTGCATATGGTGAGTAAGGAAGAGAACCGAGCTGATCGGTTTTGTCAGGGGCTGCACCCGAAGATTTAGGCTTCCATGTCCTCGGTGGACTTTTCGACCATGGGAGCTGTGCTGAATGCCGCCAGGAATCATGAGATCGTGGCACGTCTACTTGACCCTCCAACTGGTGGAGGAAAGCGTCCCATGGAGCAGTATCAGCCTCTTGCTGGGCCAGCTATGAGACAAGTTCTGTCAGTGCCTTTCAAGAGGTCAGGAGCACCTGCTCAACATTAGATGAAGGGCCCATGCCTTTTCTGCGGCAAGCCAGGGCATCAGCAGAACACTTGCAGGAAGAAGCTGGGTTTGTGTCTGGCATGTGGAGTTTCCACACACGCCATTATAGATTGCCCGAGATCGCGCCATGCCGTAGTCAGAGCACCAGCTCCACAGCAGAGTAGAGCGCCCGCCCAGAGAGGAGCTATTGTTCGTGGAGCTTATACCATGACGACCGTGGATGGCGTCATTGCAGGTAATTCCATAGACTTAGTTTTTCATATTATAGTTTAGCTTATTTTTGCTTGCATGTGATTATATTGAAACCTTTTTTGTTTTCTTTTAAATCAAATCTTTAAAGTTTTGAGACTAGCACACAAGATCACAACTCCTATCTTTCCCATCCAATACCACAACTCCACACGTTTTTTCCACACGTTTTTAAATATTCTTTTCTTCTCTTTCCCTCTTCGGGAGTGTTATTTTTATTGTTATGATATTGTCAGTACTAGCTATTATTGTTATAGGATTATGTTTACGGGTAGGCTTAGAGTGAGATGAGATATGTTGTACCGGTGATTGATTGATTTTGAACACAAGGATATTAGATTAGAATTTCTTTGGGATGACAGGAATGAGATGTCCAAGACTTATCTATTTACTTTTAATAATACCAACGTGTGAAGGACTCAATGAAAGAGTCTGGTTGAATGAAATTATACACAGGAGATGAGAACTTAACAGATCTGCAACTTGGACGAGTGGTAGGTAGGAGTGGCTAGGACGGGATAGTATGAGTTAGAGTGATCATGAGAATGAATAGAGCCTTTAAAACATCAAGACTTGATTATTAATTTGACGTGAGAAGACATTGGAGAAAACGACATGATGAGATGAATGGATGGTTAGGTAGACAGATTTAGTATGGTTAGGAGATTAGATGTTAAGGGTAAGGATAGGATGTGGCTGATGGTTCATTGATTTATGGAGAGTAGATTTATGAGTCAATATGATGGATGATATATTGGGGATGAGATGATTGTTGATTTGTGCATGGTAATGTGGATCTATAGTTAGGTGCTAGGATGTGATTCTAGTTGTAGTTTATTTAGTGGAGAGACGAGTTATGATGGATTATTTGAGGAACACTGGTTGAAGTTATAGGATTATCGATCGTTATGTGGAATATGGGAGTTGTAGGCATAAGTGTATATAGATATTATTATTAGTATACGTGATTCCGAGGGCAGAATCATTTCTAAGGTGGGTAGAATGTAACAGCCGCTTTCCGACCGTTCGTATTTTTGTGCGTACTTTCCTCTTTCATACGCGTATTTTTCTTTGACCTTTCTTCTATCCAGAATATGCGTTGTAATATGTCATTGTGATCGTATGTAAGAGTAGTTATTTGTGGGATTTTAGTGAACATCATTTCACTAGTCGTTCTCTCACAAATCAGCTTTGATTGGAGAGACGTCACAACTTTAGACTTCGACGCCGGACCTTTTATTTTTAGTTCGTTTTCTATGGACCACACGCGCGATTAACCATCGTACCCCCGAGCCTCTCGTCGTCACGATCGTCCCGATATATTTTTCATAATTTTGGGACACAGTTTGCTTGACCAAACCCACTAATCAAAATCAAGCCCAATTAGCCTAACCCAAAATTCAAAGTTCAAACTTAATCAAATCTTATGGGAATCTTTACGTATCGTGAATGAGATTGCTGCCGCTATTCTCATCTAGCTTTTACCCACTTTGCACACCCCCTCACTCACCCTCTCTCCTAGTCATCACCCAACTTATACCCCCCTTTCATATGCATTTAGCAACATCATCCCTATTTAGAAACCAACTCAGCCCAACCTTAGCATTTTCACGCAAACAACCCATGCCGTCGCCATTTCCTCTTCCCATGCGCCATCTCCCTGCCTCCAGCGAGGCACCACCAGACCCCCAACTCCAGCCACCTTCTCCTCCTCCTTCCCCTCTTTGCTCCTCGCTCTTTTCCCCCTTGAAAACCCTCAAAAAGCCCCAGGCCGTGACTTTTGACAGCAGCAGCCACCGCCGGAAAACACCGCCGGCCGACCGCCTCCGGCCACCCCCTCTGGTGAACTCTCCCTTACTCAGACTCCCCTCGATGCCTTCTATCATCTGTAACTCTCCTCCCTCTCTTCTCTCATCTCTCTGTCCTCGAAATCCCCTTGAACTGAGCCCTAGAGGCTGTTTTTGACAGACCTGTGCCCTGCCGGTCAACACCAATGCCCGTCCACTTCCGGCCATCTCCAGCAACCACTCCACCACCACCAGATCCTCCTCAACTGCCTATAACTACTGCAAGTCTCCTTTGACCCCTCTGGTCACCGCTTTTGCGCTGCGATGCAAAATAGCGACCCGGTATCGCAAATCTGTCCTTTCGCCTTCTCACGGCCGCCCACCGCCGTGCGCACCCATCGTCAGCCATCCACCTGGTTGTGCAACCCCCCATCGACCTCCTTCAATCCGTGACAGCCCCCTTTGCTCCTAGGAGTTCACGCATGTCACCGATCACGCGTGTTTTCCCCCGACGTTGCCGCCACCGCCGTGTAGATCTGTTGTGCTACCCGCAACGAGAGAGATCTCGACGTCCACTGGCTGTTCGTGCCTCCACCTCACTGTTCAGACGTGTCTTGCTGTGCTACCTGCAACTGAGATGTTGCTGACGACGTAGATCTATCGCTGTTCAGACCCGACATCCGATCCACGATCAAACGCCGAAAAGACGGACCCTCGCTGACGCACCGCTCCGACGAGACGCTCCAGACCGACGATCGCTTACCACTGCAGGCAAGTGTTTCCACTTGCGTTCCTTTGGCCACGTCTATGCCATCACTCCTTACACTGTAAAAGTACAACTAAAGAGAACCAGACGTGAAATGATAGCATCCGGGACCCCCTTGACAGCTTAGACTTGACGACGAAGTCTAAAGCACAAACAACAACAACAACTGACACCTTAGGGCTATTCTGTATGTGCGTGTGACATGCGTTTATATTTCATATATTCACGCACGTTTTCTTTTGTGTTTCTCCGTGTTTTCCGCCGTCTTTTATTCGTTTTCTCGTATTTTCTCGTTTTCTTTCACTTTTCTCTGTTTCTCCATGTTTGCAGGAGATTGACCGCGTAGGGGACGTTTAACGACGATATTTCAAGTCCCCGGAGCAACGGGAGGAGTCACACGTGATCCAGGGGGTCAAAAGTCAAAGAATACATCTTTCAGCCCCTCACCCGGTCGGTTGGTCATCTCCAACCGATCGGGTGATGCACGCGTGCACCACCCGGTCTCAGCCGGAGCTCAAGTGAAAGTCACCCGACCGGTTCACAGACCGGTTCAACTGGGGCCAACTCTCTGTCTTCTCGAGCCAAATTCCAACCGATCGGGTGACTCTCACCCGATCGGTTCATCTGTAGCTGATGCTGAAGAGCTGAAGACACGGGCACCCAACCGATCACTTCACCCGATGGCGCCAAGATCCAACCGGTCACTCCAAGAACTCACCCGACCGGTTCATATGACCGGGTGAAAGCTCGCCATTTTCTGTTCATTATCTGTAACAGATCACCCGATCGGTTGACTTGTCAACCGATCGGGTGATACGAGAGTCTATAAATAGAACCCCTAGGGTTCCAGAAACGGGGGAGCTGCTAGTTTTTACTGTTTTCTCCTATTGTGACGGCTGTAATTACTGTTCTTTTGTAAGTTTTCGGATCTTTCTCAAATTTTAGTATTGTCTTAATTACTCTATTACTTCCGCATTCCAATCGTCTGATTATGATTCCAACGATTCATTTTCATTTAGATCGCTTTTTAATGAATTTTTGTGAGTAGTTCCCAAATCTGGGATTTTGGCGGAAACCAATTCGGGGGCTCTTCCCGATGCATCCATAGGGTTGGGAAATCGATAGGGATTAGGATTCTAATGGTTACACGGGGTGTTTCATTGTCATCGGCGGGAAAAAGACTGCCTTTGACTGTTGGGCCAAGGGGGAATAAACTTGGCGGTTGACTCCCTAGCCATAGCTCACGCCCTTAGCGTAGACGTCGATCCTAGCGCGCGGGAGCGGCAGGATGAGACGTTGGGAGTTATCGTTGCGAGCTTAGTGCTCCCGGAATCGATCAGTGTTAATGGACATGGGAGTGCCCACTGATCGAATCCGGGAAGTCCGGTGTATCATCCTGGGCACCGACCGGAATATCGGGCCCATGGGGTGCCGGCACCACTTTCAGAGGCAACGTCTCACCATTAGACCCTAATTCCGATCGCTATCCTACCCGTAGGCCGTATCGGCGAGGGTCGCTCGTTGGAGTGGAAACCAGAGTCCCGGGTTTACTACTTTTTGTTCATACCTTGCATTACTCTTCCGTGACAACCCATCAACCGATTCGGGCTAGCTCGCCCACGGGGTGATTTTGGTCCTCCTTGACACAAGCACATCCTAGCCTCCCTGTGTTCGACCCCCAAGCCACACTACAACACCGTGCACTTGCGGTTACAAATATCTAAACCCTGCCCCCGCTGCCACGCGGCACACCACCGCCGGCGTGGCGGGGCACGTCAAGTTTATGGCGCCGTTGCCGGGGAGGCAACGTGCTTGTTATTTTAGGATCTCTTGAACCCTAGTGTCTAGCTCTTATCCCTACCTCGCGATAATTTTCGCATTCTCCTTTTTCCTTTTTATTTTTCTTATTTTTATTTCTTATCTTATCTGTTTCTTTCCCACTTGTCGCTTCACGGGTGTTTGTTGTTTTTCATGCGTAGGAGTTCAAGAAGTCTCGACGACTTGATTCCCGTTGATCCAGAGATTAACGCCACCCTTAGGCGCTTGGCTGCTGAGAAGCGAAGAAGAGAGGATCCCGAATCCATGGAGGAGAACACCCCGCCTCACAAGTCCCTGTTGGAGTACTCGATGCCATCTATCGAGTCCACTTCCGCCCACCGTTCTCTAGCTATTGCGGCCCAAAGCTTTGAGCTAAAGCCGTCTTTAGTGACATGGATCCAGCAGGACCAGTTTTCGGTCGCGTCCATGGAGAGCCCGATCGAGCATCTAGACTCCTTCTTGGAGAAATGTGACACCTTCCGGATTAATGGTGTCACGACTGAGGCGATCCGTCTGAAGCTATTCCCCTTCTTGTTGCGGGACAAAGCCAAGCAATGGCTTAGGGGGAAGGACCCCAACACTTTCAATACCTTGGAGAAGCTCTCCAACGCTTTTCTGACGAAGTTCTTTCCCCCGGGGAAGACCATGAAGTTAAGGAGTGATATCTCCTCCTTCTCCCAGGCCAGCTACGAGTCCTTGCATGAAGCTTGGACGAGATACAAGGAGATGCAACGAAGATGCCCTCACCATGAGCTTCTGAAGTGGCAGATTATTAATCTGTTCTATAATGGGTTGAGTGATGACCTAAAATCTTCTATGGACGCCGCGGCTGGGGGTTCCTTCATGTTAAGGAGCGAGGAAGATGTCGGACATATTCTGGAAAATATGGCATCCAACAATGAGTGGTGGTGTGACGAGAGAGCCACACCCAGGTCTGGGGGTATACACAGAGTCGAGGACGTCGACAAACTTTCAAGCAAGTTCGACTTGCTTTCGACCCAGATCTCCGCACTAATGGTAGGAGCCGGTGGGGCCGGTACACATCAGATTTCAGCGGTAGAATCCGAATTCTTTGGGGAATTCGACGGTGGTGACGTCTCACCACCGTTGGACCAGGCGAGCGCACTATTTTACAACCCCACAGGAAATGCGCCGTATCCGCCAAGAACCAATTCCAACCCGGCCTACTCTCCAAACAACCGGAACCACCCTAACTTTGGTTACCGTGCACCATTTCAGCCCTCGCCGCCTCAGCAGCCGCAGCAACAAACATATCAACCGGCTAGGCCACCGCAGAGTCAGATTCAGCAGCAACAATATCAGCAACAACCTCAGCAACAATTTTACGCCCCTAGGAATCAGCAGCCAATCTAGCAGCAGCAGCAATATGGCCAACAGAGGGCCGTCTCTCCGGTTGAGTCTCTCTTGACTCAATATATAACCAACCAGGAGAAGATCAATCAAAAGCTGGAAATGGGTCAGCGGGCCCTCACGGACCAAGTAACCCAGCTGGGGTTACAAGTGGCGAACCTTTCAAGGTCACAAAACCAATTGCCGCCACAACCGGAGGTGAACCCGAGGGGAGCAACCCAAACGTCGGCACTCATGCACGAGCACGCAAATGTGTCCGCTATCGTTTTGAGAAGCGGGACACAAATCCTTACGAGAGTGCCCCCTAACAGACCGGAAGCACCGTTGGTCGTTGAGCGACCGATCAAAAAATCAAACGACGCCGGTGCTTCGTCATCAAATCCTACGACTCCGGAGGGAGTCTCTGAAGAAGAGAAGAAGACGAACGAGGAAGGGAGCTCGAAAGTGTTCAAACCCGTTGTGCCATTTCAACAACGGTTAGCTCAAGCCAAAATTGATGAGAAATATGGCAAGTTCTTTGCCATGGTCAAGGACCTGAGCTTGCAAATCCCCTTCCTGGAAGCAATCGAAACAATCCCCTCCTATGCAAAATTCCTGAAAGATTTGGTGACGAGAGGGTCTAGAAAGGAGAAAGTAGTGTTGACGGCGGAATGTAGCGCTCTCATCCAGAGGGCAAATCTACCGAAACTTAAAGACCCGGGAAGCTTCTCAATCCCTTGCACGATCGGGGCAGTAAAGATTCATCGTGTGTTGAATATTGGACTCCCCGGATTTGGTTTTGGATGATGAGCAAACATAAATAATTCATGAACTAACAATTTGTGAGCGCAGTATTGGAGATCGTCGCCAAATTCACGAGAACAATCAAAGCGACATCTCAAGACTTCTCAAAGCTCGTATTCATTGCCTAAAGCTTCGTTGAAGCTCTTGGACCATTTTGGAAGTCATGAAGAATTGATCAAAGCTCTCGAAGACCGTTCATTAAGGTTTTATTTATAGTCTTTTAGCTTCGATCTATAGAATGTTAAGCCTTGAGTATATCTTACGATTCTATCTTCATAAAGCTCATATCGTAGCTCTAGGATCTTAGTACAACTTCATTCTAACTTCCTCGAAGCATCGCGCTTCGATTCGGACTTGTTTGTGCATGTTAGTTGGTACAAGAAGAAGTACTGACCGACTAGATGGTGATCTAGTCGGTCAGCAAAGCTTCTTGGACCGACTAGTTTGAGTTAATCTTTTCTTGCTCAGTACTGTTTACAGTTAGTCGGTCTACGTTGACTCACCGACCGACTAGTTTGTGAACTAGTCGGTCAGTGATGCTTCTTTGACCGACTAGTTGTGCTTTACTGTTCATACCAATTTTCTCCTAAGCTACTGTTTATCGTTAGTCGGTCTAAGAACGTTTGGTGACCGACTAGTTGATAATCTAGTCGGTCAACATTTGTTCTTGGACCGACTAAATCAATTTGTATTCAGCCTATTTGTTTTTGCCTCTTAGTCGGTCGAAGTTCACTGACTGACCGACTAGTTGTGAAACTAGTCGGTCAGAAAGTCTTCTTGGACCGACTAGATTTCTAGGTCTGAATTTCTATCTCTTCTCAGTTCTTCACTTAGTCGGTCCATGTTGTTTGACTGACCGACTAGTTGATGAACTAGTCGGTCAGTGGTTGTTCTTTGACCGACTAGTTGCCTCAGATTTCTATCCGTTGGGACTTGACCTAACTTGTTTTTATGGGACCCTATAAATACGAACCTAGGTCATTTCTCTCTAGGTTAGAGCTTCCATTAAGAGATTCATTGAGATTGAAAGAGATAGCCATTCTCACTCATTTCCAAAGCTCTCTTCCTCACAAGAAATCCATTCTCTCACTTTCTAGATCTAGAATCCATCTTGAGAGAAGTTTGTTCTTGGTGAGCCCTTCAAGCTCTAGCTTGATTCAAGTCTCCAAATCACTCCTAGGCACCCATTGCTGGTCATTTCTTTGGTGTTAGGTCTTGGTGACTTCATCTTCCTCAAATCCCTCCTTGCACCTATTTGGTAAGAAAACTCAAGGTATAGGATTTTGTGGTAAGATTGTTTATTTCATTATAAACTTGTTTATATTGCTTGTTGATTCTCTCGGTTGTGAGAGAAGGTTGTGATCCCGGGTTGTGGGATTCACTTTTGCCATTGCATGTATGATTTGATCTTGTGAAGGTTTTTCACAAGATATTCATAGTGGAAATCTTGGGTTAGGGTTTCTAACCTAAGTATCCGTAGGGGATCCGGGTGGTTGGGACGTAGGATCACCGGGAACAAGTCGGGGAGACTTGGGTGGATCCGAACCCAGTAACATCTTTTGTTAGCATTGTTAATTTTGTTGTTGTCATTCAATTTAAGCTTCCGTAAATTGATTTGGTAGTTGTTTGCACTATAATTAGGAATTATACTCCTTGTTATTTTTAAAGTACTATTCACCCCCCTCTAGTACTTGTGCAGTAGCTTGTATGGCATTACATTTGGTATCAGAGCCAGATACTTAGCTATGTCTGCCAACGACAACAAGACCGTGCGTCCACCTTCCGACTATGGCACCTTCAGGAACCGTGAAGGAGCATCTTCGGTGATGGAAGGACATTCCTCGACGAGGCCTCCATTCTTCAACGGTACCAACTACGGGTACTGGAAATGCCGGATGGAAACCTTCCTCCGGAGTGCATCTCTATGGAGGACCACAATGAAGGAATACGTCGAGCCCGAAGAAGAAGACTTTGAGAAATGGACAACCGCGGAGGTCACCGCGGAGGTAAGCAATGCCAAGGCAATGAATGCCTTGCAATGCGCATTGGAGCCCGAGGACTTCAATAAGATATACACATGTAAGAGTTCATATCAAATTTGAAACTCCCTCCTCATTTTACATGAAGGGACGAGTAGGGTAAGAGACTCTAAACTCGTAGTTGTAAACAAAGATTACGAAATGTTTCATATGCAACAGGGCGAGAAGATGAAGGAATATTACGCTCGTTTCGTTGACATAATAAACGAGTTAGAGGCTCTCGGCAAATCCTACACCCAAAAGGAGAAGTGCTCGAAGCTTATCGAAGGACTTCCTTCTTCTTGGGAGAAACGTACCTTCGTCATCGAGGAAGGTAATGACATGAATAAGTTACCGTAGTTCAATTGATGGGTACTTTGATGTCATACGAGGTACGCAAAGATAGCAAGGTGAAGTTACAAGAAAAGATGAAGTCCTATTTGAACCAAGACGTGCCTAAGAAAAAGGCGATTGCATTCAAGGCGGCTTCATCCACCTCTACCGATGATGAGGACTCGGAAGAAGAAATGGACATGAAATCCATTGCACTGATGGCAAAGAAGTTCAATCGCTTCTTCCGAAAGGGTAACTTCAAACAAAAATCTAAATTTACTTCTACTAACGCCTCTCCACCTTTGTGCTTTAAATGCAATAAGCCAGGACACATCAAAGCGGATTGTCCTCAAAACAAGCAAAAGGAGAAGTGGAAGGCGCCGAAGTTCGACAAGTCCAAGAAGTACAAAAAGGGGTACAAAAAGGGACTTGTCGGAGCAACATTCACCGACTCCGAGGATTCCTCAAGCGGAGAGTCGGACGATGAGAAAGTGGAGCAAGCGCACATGTGCTTCATGGCAAGAGAGGAGCATGATCAAGGATCTTCCTCCTCCAATGATAGCGACGACGAAGGCGATGAGGTAACTATGGATGATCTTAGGGATGCTAACTCTCATTTATGGTCTACATACACTAAATTAGTAAATAGATATACTAAAGTAAAAGATGACCTAGCTAGCATTCAAACCTCGCCTAAGACTATCATCACCAACAACGACACCGTTGTTGAAGAGTTAAGAAATGAGATTGTTAATCTCAAATCTAAACTTGAACATGTTAGCATTGAAGATTCGGAAGAACATAGGATAGCGGATTTGACTTCTCAAAACTCGACTTTGAGTATTAAGAATGAGAATCTTAAATCTCGTGTTTATGTGCTCACATCACAAGTATCAAATTTGGATACTTCTATGCGTTCTCTCAAAGAGAAATATGAGAACACATTAGGCCGAATTAATAAATTCAATAAGGGTAAGGACCATTTGGATAAAATCATAAGTGACTTACTTCTGGCCAATCACCACATTGGTTTGGGGTATACGATGGGATGTCCATCCAAATCGGCCACTACTTTTGTTAGGCCAACTTCCGGTGACTCTACGAGTGGTAGCAAACACTCTATTGGTAGTTCATCTACCAATGGTGCTTCCACCTCGTCCACACCCTCTTTCGGAAAGAAACCCACTTTGGGTGGACCTCCAAAGAAGGTGCATGCTTATATGTACACCAATACCATGCCACGTAGGAACACACGTCCTACTCCACCGGCTCACACATATGATGATTTTTATGCAACACATTCTCGGGAACGTGCACACCATATGAGACACCCTCACGCACGTGTTCCCACACATGCATATGTTCACCCACCTCATCATATGAATAATTCTCGTCGTGCACCATTCCATCATGTTCCTTATGCCTATCCACAACATGCATCACGTAGAAATCAACGTCGCATGCATGCACCCAATAGGATGAGGGCTCCCAAGATTTTCACTATTTGGAGCCCAAAGGACACAAGCATGGATGAAAAACAAGTGTATATGAATGCTTATTTTTCGGATGTTGTGCATAGTAGAAATTATGTGGGGAAGTCTAAGTCCAATTGGACTTGGCTTCCAAAGGTCTAACCTTTGAGGACCCAATGACCTTGGGTACCATGATATGAAATTCTCTATCTTTCGGTACTCAAGGAAAAGAAAAAGAAAAGGAGCAACAAATTTAAATTTAGCTCCAAGGGGAATTGGATACTCGACAGCGGGTGTTCAAAACACATGACAGGTGACGCTCAATTGCTCTCCGGAGTAGTTCCCATTGCAAATGGAAACCGCGTCGTCTTTGGAGGCAACGAGAGCGGAACCATCGTCGGTGTTGGTAAAGTGGGTAACCCGTCTAAACCCTTAATTAGTGATGTTTATCTAGTTAATGGTTTAAATCATAATCTTATTTCAATAAGCCAACTTTGTGACAAAGGTGACAAAGTTAGATTTGCGAAAGGATTATGTCATATTTCAAATGATAATAATGATTTATTATTTTCCGGCACACGCCATAAAGATATTTATATTTTGGATCTTCCTAAGTCATATGAACAATGTCTCGTTGCCAACACAAGTGAACAACACTTATGGCATCGACGCTTTGGACATGTGAACTTTGGAACACTTTATAAGCTTTCAAAATTAAATTCAATTAAAGGTTTTCCGAAGCTCGTTTTTGAAAAGAAAAGTTTTTGTGATTCTTGTCAACGTGGCAAGCTTCCTAAATCTTCATTTAAACCTAAGAAAAGCATTTCTACTAAACGGCCACTAGAGCTATTACATTTAGATTTATTTGGGCCAACTAGAGTTGCTTCCTTAGGAAATGCAAGATATGGACTTGTCATCGTCGATGATTATTCTAGATTTACATGTGTATTTTTCTTATGTAATAAAAATGAAGCTTTTGAAAACTTCACAATATTTGTGAAGAAAGTACAAAATCTCATCGGAACCACCATTGTCACTATTCGTAGTGATCATGGGGTGAATTTGAGAATGAGTCTTTCTCAAATTTTTGTGATGATCTTGGAATTACTCACACGTTTTCTTTCCCTCGCGCACCTCCTCAAAATGGTGTTGTTGAGAGGAAGAATAGAACGCTTGTGGAGTGTGCTCGCACTATGCTCGAAGATAGTCAACTTGGTTATCAATTTTGGGCGGAAGCGGTACACACCGCTTGTTATGTGTTTAATAGAATACTTTTGAGGCCCGGCACCAAACAAACTTGCTATGAATTGTTGTTTGGTAGATTGCCTCAAGTTAAACATTTTCGTGTTTTCGGCGCAAAATGTTTTATTAAAAACACATATGATAATTTGGACAAGTTTGATCCGAGATCGGATGAGGGGATATTTGTTGGGTATTCCTCACGTAGCAAAACCTACCGGATATACAACAAAAGATCCTCTACGATCGAGGAATCACTTCATGTCTCTTTTAATGAGAATTTTATTACTCCTAGAATTTCAAATGATGATGACTCTATGGATGTTTTATGTGATTCGTTTGAAAATTCTAAGTCTATTGATTCTATTGATACTAACCCGACTAATGAAGTTGTTGAGAATGTGCCTAGTGATCAAGGTATTCCCAAGCGGCTTCATACCGTTCGCGACCATCCCCATGAGCAAGTCATTGGCAATATTCATGATAGAGTCAAGACGAGATCGCAAGTCCACCACTTCGCCAATTGTGCCTTTGCCTCATCGATAGAGCCAAAGAATATAGTTGAAGCGTGCGAAGATAGTGCTTGTATCCTTTCCATGGAGGAGGAACTCATTCAATTCGAGAGGAATGAGGTATGGGAGCTTGTTCCTTTGCCATCAAAGAACCACACCGTCATAGGGACAAAGTGGATCTTCAAGAACAAAACCGACGAAAACCAAGTCGTCGTCCGGAACAAAGATCGGTTAGTAGCTCAAGGCTATCGACAAGAGGAAGGTATCTATTTCGAAGAATCCTTCGCTCCGGTAGCTAGATTAGAATCAATTAGACTATTATTGTCTTTTGCATGCCATAAAAATTTTAAATTATTTCAAATGGATGTTAAAAGTGCATTTTTAAACGGAGATGTTGTTGAGGAAGTTTACGTTTCTCAACCTCCGGGCTTCATAAATGAAAAATTTCCAAATCATGTTATTAAACTAAAGAAAGCTCTTTATGGTTTGAGACAAGCTCCTCGAGCTTGGTATGATCGCCTAAAGAATTTTCTTTTGGATTTGAATTTTAAAATGGGCGAAGCCGATTCTACACTTTTTGTTAAGCATGCGAATAATGATATTTTATCAGTTCAAATTTATGTTGATGATATCATTTTCGGTGCTACTAACTTCACTCTTTGCGAAGAGTTTTCTAATGTTATGAAGGAACAATTTGAGATGAGCCACATGGGCGAACTCAAATATTTCTTAGGTCTCCAAATTCGCCAATTGAACGATGCAATCTTCATCCACCAAACGAAATACACGGTGGAGTTGCTAAAGCGATTTGGAATGGAGAATGCCTCCGGGAAAAAGACTCCTATGAGCACTACAACGCATCTTGATAAAGATACGGGCGGAAAAGATGTAGACATTCGTCTATATCGAGGTATGATAGGTAGTTTACTTTATCTTACCACAAGTAGGCCCGATATTATGTTTGCCGTTTGTATTTGTGCTCGTTATCAGTCTCAACCTAAGGATTCTCACTTAGTAGCAGTTAAACGTATTTTTCGCTATCTAAGTTACACTTTAGATTTTGGATTACTTTATCTGAAATCTAGCACATATGAGTTAGTCTCATATAGTGACGCTGATTATGCGGGATGCAAATCCGACAGGAAGAGTACTAGTGGCACTTGCCATTTTCTAGGAAATTTCCTTGTCTCTTGGTTTTCCAAGAAGCAAAATTCGGTATCACTTTCAACCACCGAGGCGGAATACATTTCCGCCGGTGCCGCTTGTGCCCAGGTTCTTTGGATGAGACACACACTGAAGGATTTTGGTATTCATTGTGATACTAGCCCTATCATGGTGGATAACCAAAGTGCTATTTGTCTTTCAAAGAATCCGGTGCACCATTCCCGATCTAAACACATAGATGTCCGACACCATTTTTTAGATGATCATGTTGCTAAAAAGGATATCATATTAGTGTACGTTGAAACCCAAAAGCAAATCGCCGATATTTTCACGAAACCCCTAAAGGAGGACTCCTTTGTGCGGTTGCGTCGAGAATTGGGGATTATGGGTGAATCCGAGATATAGGATTCATGTTTCATTCAATTATCTTGCATGCTATTATATTTCGCGATATTTCGTTCATGCTAGATTTATTGAATTTTTGGGGATTTTATGTGATATGTATGAATTTTTGCTCGAATTCATATTTGAATGTCGTATTTAATATTTCGATGTTTTATGGGGTAGTTTAGATGACTTATGAGAGGGTTAAGATGTTTCATCCAAGTGTTTTTATGAAGAGAACTTATTTATCAACTTTTGGACTCTTCTAGTCGGTTTCAGTTCATCAGCCAACCGACTAGATGCTCATCTAGTCGGTCAGCTAGTGAACTCAGACCGACTAGTTCAAGCTTTAACTTTCCCTTGTCATTGACTTCTTTTAGTCGGTCACAGTTCACTTACCGACCGACTAGATTGAAAACTAGTCGGTCAGTGATTATACTGTGACCGACTAACTCTAGCCTTAGAATTTTTGTTTTACCTCTGTTTCGACTTAGTCGGTTTAAGCTCATTGACCGACCGACTAGATCGTAATCTAGTCGGTCAGTGCTTGAACTGTGACCGACTAAGTGCTCTAGGGCAATCGCGTCTTTTCGCATTCCCGACCGACTTAATCGCATTCTATCCGATTGTTTTGCTGTCTAGTCGGTCTCTATCGTTACTCCAGCTCGAAAAACCCTCAAAACCCGATCGAGACCCTTCGTCTTCCCGTCGATCTCCGGCCATTTTTCCGGCCAACTCCACCGCCCGTCGCCGTCGATCACTCCCCTAGGTATCTCCCTCCTTCCTAGATCTCGTTTGCATCCCTAGGGTTTGTTCTAGAACTTGTTTTCACCTCTAGGGCTCTAGGGTTTCGAAATTCATTCTTAGAGCTTGTTGTGTTAGGTTCTAGGGTTTGAGCTAAGGTGTTTGATCTTATCCCGTCGCTTGATTGAACTCGTTGTGCCGCGATCATGGCACGAACGAGAATCCCGATTGCCTCTTCTGGGGCATCCCCCATGACCGTAGAGGCCGCGACTGCTTCGACCCCTCCTAAGCGTAGGGCCAAGACCACACGTCCCCCCTCTTCGTCTTCAACTCCGTTGAAGAGGAAGAGGACGTCCAAGCCTAAACCTACCGGCCAATCTTCCAAGCCCAAACCCAAGCCTAAAAAGTTCCGTGCACCCACCCCTCCCGGTGAGCGTTCAGATAGTGATTTCGAGGATGATTCTGATGAAGAATACACTCCTGAACATCCCGAGAAGGCTCCTACTCCACCCCCTCCTCCACCTCCTCCTAAACCCCGTAAGGCTAAGGGTAAAGGTCCGATGCCAGTCGGCGGTGTAGATATATCGTTGTGTCACGACGACCCTCAGTGTCTAGCGGCCTACAACCGTATAGAGCACTGCCCACTGCTGTTGGAGCATTACGTTCAGTTTTCTGATTTTCTTGGCCTTGCGGATCTGTTATCCTATAGTGGCCTATTGGACTACCTTAGATATGACCCTAAGGCGAACCCCCGACCCTATCCTCGCCTGGTCAAGCTATTCTATGCCAATCGTGTCCGGGGCCAGTACGGTGAGACTCACTCCAACGAGACTTCTGTTTTGGGGACTCCGATAGTCCTCACGGTAGAGATCTTGGGGGAGTTGATAGGTTGCTCGTCGTGTGGCCTCCTCCCGTCTGACATCTCTGTTGACGATATCTCCTCCCTCGATCAGCGGACCCTATCTAAAATCTTCCAGGTTATCCCCCCTGCATTCATAGGAGTCCCTTCGAAATCATTCAAGTCGAATGCTTGGGTGATTAACCTGATCTTGAAATCCTGCCTTCTTCCCAAGTATGGATCTTCTTCTCTTCCATCTCAGCCGTTTCTGAAATTGATATACGCTCTTTTTATGGGTAGCGAGATTAATTGGGCTCGCATTATACTCGATAAGATGGATTCTTTCGAGTGTATTCGCAAGACCACTAAATCTGTGCATATCCCATATCCTTGTCTCCTGACCTTGGTTTTCCGTCGATTCGGTGTTCCTTTGCCTCCTGATGATGAGCGTTCCCTTGGTCCTCCTCTGAACGCGACGGCCGTTAAGAAATCTCTTGCGACACTCCGTCACGTGCAGCGGTCGACACCTTCTGCATCCCAGGCCACCCCTTCAGCTGCTTCAGTCCCTCCTCCTTCCGCCTCACTTGATGATGTCGTTCAGTTACTTCATCGGCATGAGTCTCGTTTGGCTCGTACCGAGGAGGTAGTTTGTCGTATGGCTCGTTTGATGGGCATTAAGCTTCCTCCTTCCGTTTCTAAGGATGATGAGATGGACGATGATGATATTGATGAGCTTGTCACCTCCTTAGCTCGTGGCGATAAGGCCACTGCTGCTGCTGCTGCTACCACATCTGCTCCTGGAGCTGGCACCTCTTCCGGTGCTCCAGAGACTTCTGCACCAGTGGATCAGACTTCTGATGCTGCTGCTGCTCCTGCTGACGACCCTGCTCCTGTTTTGCCTGCTGATGTTCCTGTTGAGACCCCAGCCGTTGAGCCAGTCGTCGATGTCTCCACTCCTGCCCCGACGATCCCTTCTGTTCACACGCCTCTCCTCCCTGCAGAGCCTGAGTCCACTCCCTCGACTGGACCCCCGGAGACTGCAGATCCTGCAACTTCCTCGTGATCGTCTGTTTCGAGGCCTCTCCTATGATCTTTGGATGATGCATCTTATTGAGAGTATTTTGGGTTAGGATGGAGTGTTGGGGTTGTTTTGATGTATTTTGGTTTTATGGATGTCGGTGTATTTGATGTATTTTGGATGTTGATGATGGTGTTTGGATGATTGTGTTGTACCTTTTTGTTGTTGATATAGATGGTATGTTGCACTTCTTATGATGTAGTCGATGTGTTTTTGGATGTACTCATTGTATTCATATATATATATACATCGATGTTCTCTTTGTTTTACTTCGTCGTGCTCATTTAATATTCATTCAATGCCTTTGACACGTGACTTCGTCGCTCGTCGCTTAAAAAAAACTTGGTTAAATAGATTATATTTCTATGATTGTATAGAATTGTTTTCCATGCACAAATTTAACCAAGAATATTGAATATTGGAGGGTATGTTTCTTTATTCAATAAACGAATAAATATTTGGTATTTTTGATGATTTTAATTATCGCTTTTTGATAATGGACAATTTGGCACACCTTGATTTGATTTCATCACTTTTCCCTTGGTGTCAATTAGGTCCATCGTCAATATCTAATACTCCCGATGTTGGATTTTCCTTTTCCTAGTTGTTGTCGTTGTATGCCCCCCATTTTTGGGATAATGCCAAAGGGGGAGAGATAATGATAATAAATAGGACAAATGAAAATTTAACTCAATTTCCAAGAATCTAATTTGATGTGTTAGATTCATGGGGAGTTAAGATATATATATAAGGATTTTCAAAATCCGATATTTCAAAAATCGATTCTCGTTATATATCTTACTCGTCTGATTGATGCAATTTACATATATTCATTTTTGGAATTAACGTGTCATCAATGCAGGGGGAGTAAGTATTTTACATTTGAATCATTATTTTTTATTATTATTTATGTTGGTTTGTCATCACCAAAAAGGGGGAGAATGTTGAATATTGGACTCCCCGGATTTGGTTTTGGATGATGAGCAAACATAAATAATTCATGAACTAACAATTTGTGAGCGCAGTATTGGAGATCGTCGCCACATTCACGAGAACAATCAAAGCGACATCTCAAGACTTCTTAAAGCTTGTATTCATTGCCTAAAGCTTCGTTGAAGCTCTTGGACCGTTTTGGAAGTCATGAAGAATTGATCGAAGCTCTTGAAGACCGTTCATTAAGGTTTTATTTATAGTCTTTTAGCTTCGATCTATAGAATATTAAGCCTTGAGTATATCTTACGATTCTATCTTCATAACGCTCATATCGTAGCTCTAGGATCTTAGTACAACTTCATTCTAACTTCCTCGAAGCATCGCGCTTTGATTCGGACTTGTTTGTGCATGTTAGTTGGTACAAGAAGAAGTACTGACCGACTAGATGGTGATCTAGTCAGTCAGCAAAGCTTCTTGGACCGACTAGTTTGAGTTAATCTTTTCTTGCTCAGTACTGTTTACAGTTAGTCGGTCTACGTTGACTCACCGACTGACTAGTTTGTGAACTAGTCGGTCAGTGATGCTTCTTTGACCGACTAGTTGTGCTTTACTGTTCATACCAATTTTCTCCTAAGCTACTGTTTATCGTTAGTCGGTCTAAGAACGTTTGGTGACCGACTAGTTGATAATCTAGTCGGTCAACATTTGTTCTTGGACCGACTAAATCAATTTGTATTCAGCCTATTTGTTTTTGCCTCTTAGTCGGTCGAAGTTCACTGACTGACCGACTAGTTGTGAAACTAGTCGGTCAGAAAGTCTTCTTGGACCGACTAGATTTCTAGGTCTGAATTTCTATCTCTTCTCAGTTCTTCACTTAGTCGGTCCATGTTGTTTGACTGACCGACTAGTTGATGAACTAGTCGGTCAGTGGTTGTTCTTTGACCGACTAGTTGCCTCAGATTTCTATCCATTGGGACATGACCTAACTTGTTTTTATGGGACCCTATAAATACGAACCTAGGTCATTTCTCTCTAGGTTAGAGCGACCATTAAGAGATTCATTGAGATTGAAAGAGATAGCCATTCTCACTCATTTCCAAAGCTCTCTTCCTCACAAGAAATCCATTCTCTCACTTTCTAGATCTAGAATCCATCTTGAGAGAAGTTTGTTCTTGGTGAGCCCTTCAAGCTCTAGCTTGATTCAAGTCTCCAAATCACTACTAGGCACCCATTGCTGGTCATTTCTTTGGTGCTAGGTCTTGGTGACTTCATTTTCCTCAAATCCCTCCTTGCACCTATTTGGTAAGAAAACTCAAGGTATAGGATTTTGTGGTAAGATTGTTTATTTCATTATAAACTTGTTTATATTGCTTGTTGATTCTCTCGGTTGTGAGAGAAGGTTGTGATCCCGGGTTGTGGGATTCACTTTTGCCATTGCATGTATGATTTGATCTTGTGAAGGTTTTTCACAAGATATTCATAGTGGAAATCTTGGGTTAGGGTTTCTAACCTAAGTATCCGGAGGGGATCCGGGTGGTTGGGACGTAGGATCACCGGGAACAAGTCGGGGAGACTTGGGTGGATCCGAACCCAGTAACATCTTTTGTTAGCATTGTTAATTTTGTTGTTGTCATTCAATTTAAGCTTACGCAAATTGATTTGGTAGTTGTTTGCACTATAATTAGGAATTATACTCCTTGTTATTTTTAAAGTACTATTCACCCCCCCTCTAGTACTTGTGCAGTAGCTTGTAGGGCATTACATCGTGCACTCGTCGATCTCGGAGCGAGTGTAAGTTTGATGCCCTTGTCGATGTATAAAAGGATAGGAATGGGTGATCTGGAGCCTACCGGTATGACCCTACAACTAGCTGACCGGTCGGTCAAATATCCGATGGGGATTGTGGATGACCTCCCCGTCAATGTAAAAGGGGTGCATGTGCCAGTGGACTTCGTAGTCATGGACATGCCTGAAGACGCACACACCCCCATCATCCTGGGACGGCCTTTCATGGCCACTGCTTGCGTTTTGATTGATGTGAAGAACGGAAAAATTTCGCTTAACGTCAGCGGAGAAAAGGTTGAATTTGATCTGGGGTTGTCCATGAAGTATCCCGATCCCCCAGATGACCCTCGGTGTAATTTGCTGGAGGTGGAAGAAGAAAAAGCTGCTGAAGAGAGCTCCTGGGAGATTCTCTTAAGAAACCCCCCCGATGACTTGGAGGATTCAGAAGACCGAGACGGCCCTAAGAACAATGATGCTGCTGGGAAAGCGAGTGCAGCACGTACGACCCCTCCCGGGTTCCCCAAGGCTCCTACTGCGAGGAGAACGGGGAAAGAACCCATGGGCCTCACTAAAGACGAGGTCCGGATCCTTAAGAAGATGGCGGTAAGCGCCAATGCGAAAGAGAAGCCCCCGGATCCCAAGAACAAGGAGAGGGTAGTCGAGCAAATCTTTCTCCAGCCGCTGACTACTCCAAAGGCCTTAAGCTCCGATGAAGAAGAGATGCCGAACTTCGGGCATCACCCGTATAAACCACCGTGAACATCACTTGCGGGCGTCGAGCCAACGACGTTAAACAAGTGCGCTTCATGGGAGGCAACCCATGTTCTAAACTTTTTCCCCACTTTTTAGTGTTATTTTTACTTTATTTTATCCATTTTAATAAATAAAATCAGCCGCAAGAACATCCGTTCAGGGACTTAGACAAATCTGTTGGTTTTTGCAGGAAACAAAGCCCCAACCAATCGGTTGATAACTCACCCGATCGGTTGGGATGTATCAGATACAAGCCGAAATCTGTCCCCAAATGAACCGGTCGGTTGAAGAACGGATAGACCAGGTGACAGACCGGGTGAGCTGGGGAGAACTCTCGGAAATTTTTTGGGGAATATCAACCGATCGGTTGAGTTAGAGCACGATCGGTTGAGGCGACCGGGTGAGCAACCCTCAATTCTCGGGAAAATGAGTGGAGCGGCCAACCGATCGGTTGACAAGTCAACCGACCGGTTCGCCTGTAGCACTTCTTCGGCAAGAATTTTCGACCTAACCGTCAACCGATCGGGTGACAAGTCACCCGATCGGTTCGACTTAAAACCCTATATAAACCCCCGACCACCCGTTCGTTTTCACCCTCGCCCGATCGCCATTGTCGCCGTCGTTTCGCCTGCCTCTCCTCCCCAACGGCCGATTCTCACTCCCCCACGTCCTCTACTCCTCCAATACTCCCTCTCCCCATCTCCTCCATCAATCTCTCCATCATTTACACTCCCTCTCCCCTTTCATCTCGAGTTTCTGACCTAATTTCCCCCCAAACCACGCCCATTTCGAAAATTCTTACTTAAAGAGGTCGCCACGGCTCCACGCTACTTCATTGCACAGTGTGGGTACATCTACGAGCAAGCTTCGCCATTTCGCTTGGGTACACTCGCTCCTACGCTCATATTTCTATTTTTGCCCTATAAATTGTGCTTGCTCATTTTGCTTGTGTTAGTGTGCATTCATCGCTTTTGCACTCATTCATACACGCACACTCACGCATGGCTAAGGATAAAGACAAGGGGAAGGGAATTATGCGGGAAGAGGAACCGTCTCGAAAGAGACGAAAACAAACACGTCCCCCTTCCCACACACGAGCACTTACACTTGGCCCTCCCCCGCCTGTTATCCCCCCTGTGGACCCAATGTTGGGCCCGCATGGGTATATCTTTAGGAACCAGGAACACAAGAATTTTTATCGTTGGCTCGATGCTCGGGGGCATCTATCTACTAAGTTCCCACACACACAAACACTTGTCGACCTCGGTGTCTACACCGAGGTCGAATCTCTTTTCGCTAACTTAGGATGGTTTGCCTTTCTCAATGCATCTGCCGTATCCTACTCGGCACTCACCCTCGAATTTCTCTCTACACTTGTTTGGGAGTCCGGGTCGATCATAAAATTCCGGGTGCGTAACAGGAGTGTCACCACAAATCTGAACACAATCAACGATATATTTGGTTTCCCCAATCTTGGGGATGACTCCATCCGACACTACGGGTACACGCCCGAATTTAACGTCGATCAATTCTGGTTCCGCCTCACACTGTTCCATGACTATCCCCGAGGAAGGGCCAAGGCCTCCTCTATCATTCATTCCGTGTTTCGTTTGGCCCACAGGATCATATCATCTGCATTTTTTCCCAGGGACGAGTCCGGCACCGTGACTATCCCTGACCTTTTTATCCTCTGGGCCATGACTTTCCCTTTTGTCCGGGACGATGATGGAATTAGCTTCAGGGCTCCTACCGTCCCCATCCAAGGCAGCGATTGGCTTGTTTACAAGCTACTCGAGATCAGCCGGGCCGGTAAGGGGAAGTTTTGTTGTGGGGGCATCATTACTATCATTTGCTCTTACCCCCAATTTAATATTCCCATCCCCAATAATCTTCCCGCTGCCGCAGGACCCTCACAGCTAGATATTGATGTCCTGCGGCACATTCACATGATTAGACCCCACTCCGATGGCTGCTTCATCTTCAATTATGGCCACCCCCAGCCCCTTTCACCATTCTCCCCAACCCTGCTCGCATGACCATTGCTCTTGTGGGAGATTGGACCTTCCCACCTGATCCCAACTTCTTGTAGGATCCTGCCAAAACAGAGTTAGGATCGATAAATGAAGTTGAGACTTACGCTTGCGTATGCGGCACGGTAGTCTACGAACTTCGCCTTCGGATTCGCCACGACGGATCAAGTCTTCTCACGAACGGAGTAAGGCTACTAAATCCACAATCTAAATCTCTACTTTTAGATTAAGAACTTGGATAAAGGGAGAGGAAGTATTTCGGCAGAGCTTCACTAGAATGAAAATGCATGCAAGAATGCCATGCAAAAGTGTTAAGAAATGGCTAACCCTTGGGTCATATTTATAGCCCCCAAGGTAGTTATTTTAGGAGCAATTGTTCCTTTGGAACAATTTAACTAAGGTGTACCATCGTACATGGCATATTATAAGCTTAAGTTGTACCATATGCATGGTACAACATAAGCTTAAGATATTACCCCTTTATTAGCCATATGTCGCATGCACTTATGCACATATAATGCGACTTTCCCATCAATCTAGAGATCTTCTCCGCAAGGGAACATATTCCCTTTGCGCACGACTTCGTGTACGCGACGTTCGAGGTCCGTATTCCCTCGTACATCCCCTACAAGGGTGTACTAACGTCTTCCATATCCAACATCTCCCACTCACACTTGAGGGGATTGTAAGAGAACATCTTTCTCTTAGTTCTTTCATCTATCATACCGAGAAATAGACCGTGCGACCGTCATGCGCGTAGAGTCTGTTGTTGTGTACTTGTTAGAGATACACAACGACCTCGAAGGTGCAAAGTTGAGTAGTTCAACGCATGCTTTACCCTAGATTATTTCTTCACATTTCTTATACTTTATATTCAACAATTGAATCCCATCTGGATCACAATTGGCTGGCCAGCTTTGAATCATTAAAGTCCAAATGTGAATATGAAATCAATCTTCCTCTTTTTGCGAACCTTCTGATCTTGACTAGACTCGCTTTTCTAACGTGCCCCGCCGAGCCGAATTATCATAGCCCATAAGTAACATGCTAAGATAGCGATCATCTCGTCAAATCTAAAGGAACCAATTGGAGTCCTTGAGGGTAAGAGTTAAGGCCCATTTGGCCTTTGAGTCTCACATAATAGCAAACACTATTGCTACTAACTCAGTGGTCGAAATACATACGTGGTATGAACACGTATTACAACATCGCTCCTTTCCCAGGGAGTGTATGTCTCAATGATGTTGTAAGGATGATGATCAGACACCACAATGTCTGACTTTGAGTCCATTATTCTACTCAAATAGTCCTTTGGAATCACATCCCGCATTTAGACAGATAGGATTTCCAAAAAATCCTCTTAGATCTTTTGTAAGCCTCCATATGATGCAGATCTTTCATGCGACCATTTTGTTTAAGTCATGACTCTTAAATCATCCGTCTGATGATTTTGACTTCAAACAGGTCTCATCTCTATTCCATCCGTCTGATAGAATAAGGCGGTTGCTCATGTGAGAGAGCCAACCTCAATCTGTCCGACATACTAGAATTCAGCTGAGATTTCAAAAATGTACACAAACATTTCTTAAGAAATTCATATGCAATGTTTGAAAAAGAACTTATTCTTTTATTAATTTTGATCATTTACAGACATGTGAATTTACATTGGTACAACTCAGCTCTTACGCAATCCTTGAGATGATAAGTGTTTGTAAAACACATCTCTGGGGATAGCCTTCGTAAGCGGATCCGCTATCATCTCATGCGTAGATATGTACCTTATGTCTACCTTCTTGGTCTTATCATAGTCTTTTGAAAATCTGCAGTTCCTTTAAGATACTGCATTATCCTCTTAACCGCTTTCCAGTGTTCTTGCCCTGGGTTGGATTGGTAACGACTTACCATTCCAACGTCAAAACAGATGTCCGGTCTTGTATGCATCATAGCGTACATAAGACTATCAACTGTACTGGAATATGGAACTTTTTCCATAATTTCCTTTTCCTTTTGGTTCTTTGGACATGATTTCAGATATAAATTATCGCATCTGCTTATAGGAGTATCAATTGGACTTACAGTCCTACATATTAAACCGTTCTAGAACCTTCTTTATATAAGTCTCTTGTGAAAGAGAAAGAGGTTTCTTTGAACGATTCCTTGAAATCTTAATTCCATGGATATATGTGGCTTCCCCATGTCTTTCATCTCAAAACTGATGAAAGTCAAGCCTTGATATCCATCAAAAAGCCCTTGTCATTTCTGGTTATTAAAATGTCATCTACATATAGAGACATAATAACATGCTTGCTTTTAATCCTCTTGATATATACGCAGTTATCTTCATCAAGCATGGAAAATCCATTTGATAAGAAAACTTCTTGAAATCGTATATACCATTGCCTCGAGGATTATTTAAGATCATATATGGACTTACGAAGTTTACAAACCTTATGTTTGTTTCCTTCTTTTACAAACCCTGTTGGTTGTTCCATATAGGTCTCCTCGTCCAATTCTCCATTGAGAAGGGCAGTCTTTACATCCATCTGATGTAATTCGAGGTATAAGCAAGCTACCATTGCCAGAATCAGGCAAATCGAGGTAAAACGCACAACAGGTGAGAAGGTCTCTTCGTAGTCTATCCCTTCCTGTTGCGTAAAACCTTTTGCAACAAGGCGAGCTTTATATCTATCTATAGAGCCATCAGCCTTATGCTTGATCTTGAGAACCCATTTGTTCCCAATTGCTCTATGTCCTCTGGGTAAGTTAACTAAGTCCCAGACTTGGTTAACTTTCATGGATTTCAATTCCTCCTTCATCGCTTTCATCCATTTGTCTTTTGCAGGGCATGATACGGCCTGTTTGAAAGTAGCAGGCTCGTCATCATCTTGTAGTAAAGTCATAAAGGTTTGCGGAAATTCATCCTCAAATCTTAGAGGAGCCAACCTTGTACGACTACTACGTCGTATTTGAGATTCTTCAAGTCCTTGTTGACTCGAATTTAGATCAATTCTAATATCACTCCCACTTGAAATGTCATTAGAATTGCTCCCACTTGGATCATTATTCCCGTATGGAGTAGGATAATCGTCATTCGTATAATCCATTGGTGAAGGTTGAAACGTATTTTGTTTTCACCAAGAGTTCTCCCACTCGAATGAGGTAATCCTTCTTGATCATAAATCTCAAATAGAGATAAGTCCTGACTTATCTCGCCCTGTCTTGGAAACTCGTTTTCCAAGAAAGTGACATCCCTCGACTCAAACTCAATTAGCCCACCATTGTCTTCCTGACTAACAAAAACATAACCTTTCGAGTTTTCTGCGTATCGTATAAAGATACATTTCCTTCCCCTTGGCCCAAGTTTGCCATATTTATGGGAGGAAATATGTGCGTAGAATGCACAACCCCAAGGTTTTAAAATATTTAAGTCAGGAGACCTTTGGTTCCACAACTCATAAGGAGTGGAGCTAACTGATTTTGAGGGTACGCGGTTTAAAATGAAAACGGCCGTCAATAATGCAGCACCCCAAAAGGTGATTGGCAAGTTAGATTGCGCCATCATTGAACGGACCATTTCCATTAAAGTCCTATTTCTCCTTTCTACAACACCGTTTTGTTGAGGAGTATAAGGCATAGTTACCTGATGTACCATGTCTTTTTCATCACAAAGTTCCTTAAAACTTGTTGATTGATATTCACCGCCCCTATCGGTTCGCAAGACCTTAATCTTGCGATCTAATTGATTCTCCACCAAACTCATATAGTTTTTAAAGCAAGCCAAAGCTTCACTTTTGTGGGATATCAAATAGATATGTCCGAATCGGGTGAAATCATCAATAAAAGTGATGAAATAGGACTTTCCGCGTCTTGTCTTGACATTCATCGGACCACATATGTCCGAATGGATAAGCTGTAATGGAACCTCGGCCCTTGTGCCGGTTCCAAACGGCTTGCGACAAGATTTCCCCACAAGGCAATGTTCGCAGGTCGACATTTCAAACTTTGAAACATTGGATAGAAGGCCACGTTTGGCAAATTTATCCATACGCGTTGGTCCAATATGACCAAGCCTTGTGTGCCAACAAATTATATTAGACTCATTAGTCAAAGAATTTGTCACAAGGAAATTTTCATTACATGAGGAACCATACATTGTACTTATTACAATAAATCCTTTGAAATACAAACCCAGTACCAATAAAGGAATTATTACAAAATAGGTCCATATTACAATCATGAAGGAACCAACTATAACCAAGACCCATTTAATTGACCACAGTTTTAATATTCCTTTGAATATATGGAATGAAGAGAACATCATGAAGTAGGAGAGTGCGGCTGTTGTCCAAGACTAGCTTGCGAGTCCCAACGCCTTTCACCACGTGTGTTGTTTCCTACATTGATCCACTTCATTCCTTGGGGTATCCGGTGATACTCCACGAAGGACCGTCTGTCCCTTTTTATGTGGTCGGTGGCACCTGAATCAATTATCCCAAAATGGATTAGATTCCACAAGAAATATTGAACTAGAAACACATATGTAACTAGTATTACAAGTTACCTCGTCACTTCCACTCGTACACGAACGAGCATAGTGACCGAGCTTGTTGCACGTGAAGCACTTGATCCTTTTCAAGTCTTTCTTCTTGTGCCATTTCTTGTGCCCACACTTATGTTTGGGTTCCTTGGTAGACTCAGGTTGCTTATTACGTTCATTAGAAGGCTTCGAACGATCTTTACATTTCTTTCACTCGTGTGAGGAACTAGCAACCATGTGCACTTCTGCACTTGGCTTGGCAGCCGCAAGCCGCTCTTCCTCTAATTCGAGGTGCTTGGAAACATCGTTGAAGGTCTTGATGCTCTTATTATGAGTGAGATGCATCTTCATTTGATCCCACCCATTTGGTAGGGAACGTATAACTGCTTGGATTTGTTGCTCATCAGTGAGCACATGACCTGCGTCCTTTAACTCCGAGATAAGGTTCGCCATATGTCACAGATGTTTCCCCATGGAATGATCTGGACGTTTCTTATATGTTTCGAACCTTATAGTTAAGGCGCGAAGTTTGGACACCGATGTGCCACCGAACTTCTCCTCTAGCTTGGACCATATGTCCATGGCTAAGTCATGCTCCCGGAAGATGCGTATTATGTCATCAGCCATACTGCTTAATAACGTAATGCGCGCTATCTTATTCTTCCGAGACCAAGCATCAAAAGCTTCCTTGTCTCGTCTGTGTTGGGTCGTAGTGCCCAACTCAGGTTCAATCATTACGTTCTTTAGAGTTTCGAGCACTTCTTGCTCCTCTAAAACGTATTGTATCTTAATGGACCAAAGTTTGTAATTATCGCCATTGAGTTTTTCACCTCTGTTTAACTCAGCGACGATATTCTTTGAAGCGGAAGACATTTTACTTTTAAAATGCTGCAAAAAGACACAAAACCGAAGGTTTGATCAAAACATTGCATAAAAATTCTTAAAATATAACTCCCACTTGAAATGATAATAGAATATCCCATTTGGATAGTTCTAAAAATTCAAATCCCACTTGGAATTATATTATATTTGATAAGTTACTTTCAAAAAATATTGAAGATGTTGTTCTAGAATCGAAAAGGTCTCTATGATTCCAATCACCATCTAGAACAACCTTCAATATTCCCCCATCACTTATCAAACAATCGTACTCTTATAGTACTTCGCAGCGGAAAATTACTTTTGAAAAACATATCTTTCAAAATGGAATAGGTGAGAGTTTGCGCAAAGAATTTTAGCGCAACAATTGCCAAGCCACGAGACCTGTTCTACACACCCATGGGTTAGATAACCATGGCCAGATCGTGGTAGGACTTGGAATTCTAAATTGCGCTATCCCGATTAAGGACGGGACATAACCTATTTGACAACATCTTTTTCAAAAAATTTAAAATACATTGGCTAATCTCCGTAGAGTAGAGCACAACGTCATAAGTACGTTGGCTAATCTCCATAGAGTAGAGCAAATTGACATGGCTAATCTCGCATGAAGTAGAGCACTATGGCTAATCTTCAAGGAGTAGAGCCCAATGAAAAACTTCATTAAAATGTTAGCCCCGTATGGGCTAGTCGGCACTGTGGTTAGCCCCGTATGGGCTAATCGGCACATTCGAGTTTGACCAAGGCCTTTTGTCACCCCGTATGGGTCAGTTGGCAAGTTTGCGATCGACCAAGACCTTCTGCCGGATTGGTCAACCAAAACAACCAAATTGGTCGACCAATTATTTGGTCTGCAACTTCTCCCGGCCAGGGCCTCTGCCCTGGCCGAGGCTTGGCCAAGGGCCGGCCAGGGCCTCTGCCCTGGCCGGCCAGGGGCCCTGGCCCCCTCGGCCAGGGCCTCTGCCCTGGCCAAGGCCGGCCAAGGCCGGCCAAGGCCGGCCAGGCCCTGGCCTCTGCCAGGGCGTCGGCCCTGGCCTCTGCCAGGGCCGGCCAGGCCGGCCCCTGGCCTTGGCCGGCCACTGCCGGCCTGGCCATGGCCGGTCATGGCCAAGGCCATTTTTGCCTTGGCCGGCCATGGCCCTTTGTCCATGGCCGGCCTCCCCTTGTGTGGGGTGGCCGCACACCCCCGCCGGTGGGGTTTGCCGCGGTGGTTATTGGCCGTAGCCAACCCCCTCCGCATGGGGAGGGGGGTGCATGGCCTTCATAGCCCATTTGGCCATGGTGCACATGCACTAAAATTCATCTTCCCCGATGGGAATAACCACCACCTTCTTCCTCGATGAAGCACCCATTCGTCGATGAAGCACCCGTTCGTCGAGAAAGTGGTTATTTTCTAATGGCCGTGTGCCAAAAATGAAAAATAACATACTACGTGAACGGTCGGTTCTTCCCGTCACGGAGAGTTCCTACCATATCCGTAATGATAGGAGACCCTAACGTGAAAAGAACAACCGCTGCGTTCTCTCCGTCACGAAGCGTTCCTACCATATCCGTAATGGTAGGAGACCCATTCGTGAAAAAGACAACGACTCGTTCATAGTTTCGACGGGACGGCGGTTTGACCGGGGCGAACCCATATGGCTCTGATACCAATGTTGGATCCTGCCAAAATAGAGTTATGATCGATAAATGAAGTTGAGACTTACGCTTGCGTATACGGCACGGTAGTCTACGAACTTCGCCTTCGGATTCGCCACGATGGATCGAGTCTTCTCACGAACGGAGTAAGGCTACTAAATCCACAATCTAAATCTCTACTTTTAGATTAAGAAGTTGGATAAAGGGAGAGGAAGTATATCGGCAGAGCTTCGCTAGAATGAAAATGCATGCAAGAATGCCATGCAAAAGTGTTAAGAAATGGCTAACCCTTGGGTCATATTTATAGCCCCCAAGGTAGTTATTTTAGGAGCAATTGTTCCTTTGGAACAATTTAACTAAGGTGTACCATCGTACATGGCATATTATAAGCTTAAGTTGTACCATATGCATGGTACAACATAAGCTTAAGATATTACCCCTTTATTAGCCATATGTCGCATGCACTTATGCACATATAATGCGACTTTCCCATCAATCTAGAGATCCTCTCCGCAAGGGAACATATTCCCTTTGCGCACGACTTCGTGTACGCGACGTTCGAGGTCCGTATTCCCTCGTACATCCGTTACAAGGGTGTACTAATGTCTTCCATATCCAACACTTCCTAGCGGGGTTGAACCTTCCTTTCCTCCCCGCGGATGCACGCAGACCACCGTCCCCTGCCGCCCACTTAGGCGAGCAGGACATCCCTGCGTCTCGGGGAGATATAGGGGCTGGCCCGAGTCATCCTGTCTCTGTTCCGGGGCCCATCACGTCTGAGCACCTCTTTGCGGCTATTTCTGGCCTTGTCTCCTGTGCCGGCATGACCACCGCCGCCGGCACCACTTCCACCTTACCTGGCGGCACCACTTCTGCCTCACGTCAGTCCACATCTTTTGGGCGCTGCCAGGTCTCTGTCCGTCTTGGTCTTGAAAGGGAGGTCGCTGCCCTTCGTGAGCTCGCCATGTCCGCTGCCTCCTCGGACCCATCACCGTCCTCTTTTCTCACTCACCCACGTTTCCTCGCACTTGAGAGAAACGTGGCCGCCATTCTTCGCCTTCTCACTCACATCCACGGACCACCTCCACCTCCACCACCTCCACCTTCACCACCTCGGCGATCTTCTCCTCCACCCTCCCACACATCCCCACATCCATCACCTCCCTCACCACATTCTTCTCCTCCCTCATCTATTCCCATCCCGGTATCCACTTCCCCCTCCCGACCACTTCCATCGCACCCACGCTACCTCCTCCCTCCTCCTCCATCACTGCATACGTGCGTCGGAGGAAATTGCCAGTGCGCTCCAGATCTCTCCGACCACCACCCACTACCGTCACCACCACATCTTCTTCCCCCATTTCTATTCCTCTCACCACCGCCTTGATCGCCTTCCTACCACCACCACCCACCTCCACCGACACTCCTTCTATCGTTCACACCACCGCTGCCCCTATTCCTCCACCTCGTTCCCCACTTCTCCGCACACCCCCAGCCTCTCCCGACCACCCATCCACACCCTCTTCCGAGGAGGACGAGGACTCACCTTCTCCTGCTTTCTGATTTCACCTTGTTTGTTTTTTGACTCCCCCTTGCATATTTCTGCATTTCACGATCACATTTTATTTGCTAGCACTGTCAGGTCTAGCTTGGGGGACGTCTATTTTGGTGTGTTGTCGTGTTTTGTTTTTTTTTTTTCTCATTTTTGTGTGTGTGCTTGTTTTTCCCCTTTTGAGTGTCGTGTCGTGTGGTTTTATTTCTATTTTTGTGTCGTTCGATTTTGATTTTGATTTTTCTTTATTTTCAATTTCATCTCTGTGTTTTCCTCGTTTTCATTTCTTTTTGTGTCGGTGCGTATTCCCCCCCATCTTCATTGCCCTCCCGTACTCACTCATATTGCATTGAGGACAATGCAAACTTCAGCTTGGGGGAGTCGCACTGTGTGCGTCATTTGAGTCCTTCTTTTTCGTTTTTGTGTCGTTTTCATCGTGTTTTTTATTTTTTCTTCTTTTTTCTCTCTTCTCTTCTTTTTATCTCTTTCTCATAGAAATGAACCCTATGATGAATCGCCACGAAATCACACACACCTAGCATGGCATCGATAATCACGCTCACTGACCCTAGGATTTCGAGTCCTCTTGCATTTCACGCATCGTGGGTCCACTTAGCTTTTTTATGAGTCGTGCATTGTGCCTAGCTATTCGGTGTGCTTCTACTTCGTGATTTTATTTTATATACCTGTCCAGGAATAACCCCTAGATTATCATGCTTCGATTTGAATATGCGGTATTTGCTTCTACTATCTGCCTCTATATGCATGCTATATTTATATCGTATATTTCAATTCGCATGCGTCGGGATTCCACAATTAAGGACTAGGATAACCCATTTAGCCTATGCTCTATTTAGCGAGAATAGTTTCCTTTGCCCAAGTGTTTAGATTTCGACTTCTTTTTTGTTTTACTTGGTGCAAATCCCCTCGTCATGTACCGTTCTCCCACTTGGGAGAGTACACATGTGTATAGCCAAAAACCCAAAAATCCAAAAAAGAAGAAAAAAAAGAAAAGAAAAACCCAAAAAGAAAAGAAAAGAAAAATTTTGTATAGCCAAAAAGCCAAAAAAATACAAATGCCCAAAACCCAAAAAAAATTTCAAGTGTGAATATTTTTCCTACTTACCAAGAATAAAGGGAAGGCGAGAATTTGCACCGAGTGTCCTCCTCCACATCATCTCAACCCCCATCGTTTTCGAAAACACTTGGCTTAGGAACTTTTTAGCTAGTATCTAGGCTATAGTGGCGTGATTTCCTTGACCCTAGTTGTGGAGTCCCCGATGCATGATACGCTTCACTTCTTATACTCTTCTCGTGCATGCTTGAACTAATATTCATCGCAATTTCAAATTTGAATTGGTATTTGGGTCATTTCCTGGATTTGCATATATGAGCTCATAAAACA
The DNA here is from genome assembly GCA_030789695.1 of Scilla litardierei. NCBI lineage: Eukaryota > Viridiplantae > Streptophyta > Magnoliopsida > Asparagales > Asparagaceae > Scilla > Scilla litardierei. The sequence continues at coordinate 175,795,279 of CM061142.1, forward strand.
TTGTAGAAAGCGACACCGACTGCTAGCGCACGACCACACTCACTCGCGCTTCACCGCGTGGGCCCACGGCACTTGTTTGGACTCGTTTTCCTGGGTTTGGTGATGTGATTTGACGTTTGCTTGCTTGGTGTGTCGTTTTTGATTTTGTTGGCTCTGACAGACGATCTAGGATATAGAGTTTTCTTTTTCTCTCTTTCTCTCTATTTTTCCCCTCCGAGCTCCTACTCTCACTCGTCTTCCTCGAGGACGAGGAAGAGTTCAGCTTGGGGGATTTTGACGTGCATTTATATTTCATATATTCACGCACGTTTTCTTTTGTGTTTCTCCGTGTTTTCCACCGTCTTTTATTCGTTTTCTCGTATTTTCTCGTTTTCTTTCACTTTTCTCTGTTTCTCCATGTTTACAGGAGATTGACCACGTAGGGGACGTTTAACGACGATATCTCAAGTCCTCGGAGCAACGGGAGGAGTCACGCGTGATCCAGGGGGTCAAACGTCAAAGAATACATCTTTCAGCCCCTCACCCGGTCGGTTGGTCATCTCCAACCGATCGGGTGATGCACGAGTGCACCACCCGGTCTCAGCCGGAGCTCAAGTGAAAGTCACCCGACCGGTTCACAGACCGGTTCAACTGGGGCCAACTCTCTGTCTTCTCGAGCCAAATTTCAACCGGTCGGGTGACTCTCATCCGATCGGTTCATCTGTAGCTGATGCTGAAGAGCTGAAGACACGGTCACCCAACCGATCACTTCACCCGATGGCGCCAAGATCCAACCGGTCACTCCAAGAACTCACCCGACCAGTTCATATGACCGGGTGAAAGCTCACCGTTTTCTGTTCATTATCTGTAACGGATCACCCGATCGGTTGACTTGTCAACCGATCGGGTGATACGAGAGTCTATAAATAGAACCCCTAGGGTTCCAGAAACGGGGGAGCTGCTAGTTTTTACTGTTTTCTCCTGTTGTGACGGCTGTAATTACTGTTATTTTGTAAGTTTTCGGATCTTTCTCAAATTTTAGTATTGTCTTAATTACTCTATTACTTCCGCATTCCAATCGTCTGATTATGATTCCAACGGTTCATTTTCATTTAGATCGCTTTTTAATGAATTTTTGTGAGTAGTTCCCAAATCTGGGATTTTGGCGGAAACCCCTTCGGGGGCTCTTCCCGATGCATCCATAGGGTTGGGAAATCGATAGGGATTAGGATTCTAACGGTTACGCGGGGTGTTTCATTGTCATCGGCGGGAAAAAGACCGCCTTTGACCGTTGGGCCAAGGGGGAATAAACTTGGCGGTTGACTCCCTAGTCATAGCTCACACCCTTAGCGTAGATGTCGATCCTAGCGCGTGGGAGCAGCAGGATGAGACGTTGGGAGTTATCGTTGCGAGCTTAGTGCACCCGGAATCGATCAGTGTTAATGGACACGTGAGTGCCCACTGATCGAATCTGGGAAGTCCGGTGTATCATCCTGGGCACCGACCGGAATATCGGGCCCATGGGGTGCCGGTACCACTTTCAGAGGCAACGTCTCACCATTAGACCCTAATTCCGATCGCTATCCTATCCGTAGGCCGTATCGGCGAGAGTCGCTCGTTGGAGTGGAAACCAGAGTCCCGAGTTTACTTCTTTTTGTTCATACCTTGCATTACTCTTCCGTGACAACCCATCAACCGATTCGGGCTAGCTCGCCCACGGGGTGATTTTGGTCCTATTTGACACAAGCACATCCTAGCCTCCCTGTGTTCGACCCCCAAGCCACACTACAACACTGTGCGCTTACGGTTACAAATATCTAAACCCTTCCCCCACTGCCACGCGGCACACCACCGCCGGCGTGGCGGGGCACGTCAGCGTGCGTGTGGACACCCTAGAACAACCTTGCCATGTCATGTCATGAACATCTTGCACGTCCTGCCTTACACAGCCTACGGGAAATAAGACGCACACCTAGCAGAGTGGGTGATCTTTGTTACAGTTACACCTACGGGACGTTTGTCGCTCACCAAGGGAGTGGGAGATACGCTACAGACCGTAGGGATAGAGGCACTCACCTATCAGAGGGAGTGGTCCTATACAGTGGTACAGATACACCTACAGGAAGCCCGACACTCACCTATCAGAGTAAGTGTCCTGATAGAGGCACTCACCTAGCAGAGTGAGTGGTCCTACCTTGTCTTGTCTTGTGCACTTGGGTGGGGTAGGATTGTGCGGTCGCACGGGGAGAGGGTTTGATCCCCCTCAAAGCATAAGACATGAACCCTTCGTGACACACATGGTACTTCTTGTCCTGTCCTGTCCTGTCCAATCTAGTCCTGTAGCCAGTGGCACACGTTACGGCTATTGTCTGTCATGTTTACTTTCCTGCTCCGCTTCTACTTTCATTGTAAAATAGTATAATTGCCATAACATTATAACAACATGTAATTCAACCAGTAAAACGTTGTTTAATAAATTTGTTTCACACTTGCAGTAGAGTCTAACCTTTCCTTGTAGACTTTACCTCACGTACAACTCCTTTTCTTTTGGGTGTTGTACGTCAGGTACTGAGCCAGAGTACGTGGACGAGCTGGAGCTACCGGAGGGCTTGGAGTAGGAGTACGTTGCTGATCAGGAGTACGACCCGAGTGAGGACCAGTCTTAGGGGTTCCTCAGTTGCTGACCTTGGAGTTTTCGTAGTTCGTGGTTTGGGTGCGTAGCACCGTTTTACTTTTCTGCCTAGGTTGGCTGCTTGCACCATTAGTTTCCTTTCTGTTGCCATGCTGGGCATTACTTTCCTTTTTAGACTCTTGTACTTCTGGATAGCTTAATGGAATAAAATGAATGCATCTTTCTTTCAGTACTTTCTGTTGTTACGAAATTTTTATAAATGCAAGAACCTATAATCTTAAAATGGTATCCCTACAGACGCTTATTAGGTCTGAGCCTCACAGCTCTGGCCCATGGGGACCTTAGTCACGTCTCACTTCCGTCGTTTTGGGAAGCGGGGCGTGACACCCATGCTAGTCCATGCGAGAAGTTCGGGATGATATAAGTACTTGCATTCATTTAATATCCGGTTTGACATGTGCGAAGTCTAAATTGAGTTTTCCTTGTCAACATGATGGCAGGAAGATGCAATACCTGAGCTGGGACCTCAGCTGACGGGGCCTTGGAAGGTCAAAGTGGTGGATTCCGTCAATTTCTGGGTGTCATGAGAGAGATGCTGGACGTTCAGCATCAGTTGATTGAGCAGACACATCAGGCTGCCAGTGCTGCCCAAACTGCTCAGGCTGCACCTCCACCGCCGCCGCCTGCCCCTTGAGCTGCACCTGGAGTGAAGCAGTTCAATGAGCTACAGCCGAGGACTTTTTGGAAGGAATGGACCACTGGATGCTGACGAGTGGATCCAGAGCACTGAGGATAAACTGATAGCTGCCAAGATACCTGAGGAGACCAAGGTGGAAGTAGCGAAGCTACAGCTGACTGATAATGCAAGGAACTGGTGGCACTTAGCGGAGAAGCATATGGTTAATCCAGTTGAGTGGAGCACTTTCAAATCGATGTTCATGGTGAAATATTTCCCTAAGGCTACGAAGAGAGAGCTCTTGCAGCGATTTGTGAATCGGGGAGTATGTCAGTAGATGAATATGAGGCGGAATTTGAGATGCTCAACAGTTGCGCCCCACATATGGTCAAGAAAGAAGAGAATTGAGCTAATCAGTTTCGCCAGGGGCTGAACCCAAAGATCCAGGCTTCTATGACTTCGGCAGACTTGATTACTATGGAGGCTATACTGAACGCAGCCAGGAACCATGAGACTGTGGCGAGACTGCCTGATCCTCCTGCTGGTGGAGGAAAGCGACCGATGGAGCAGTGCAGGCTAGTAGTTATGCCTACTATGAGGCCCGTTCAGCTAGTGCCTTTCAAGAGGCCAGGAGCACCTGCCCAGAGCCAGACCAAGGGCCCATGCCATTTATGTGGCAAGCCAGGGCATCAGCAGAGCAATTGCAGGAGGAAGTTGGGGTTGTGTCTGGTGTGGGGGGCTGATACACTGTTGCTAGAGATTGCCCGAGGGTACACCATACTGTGGGCGGAGCACCAGTTCTAGTGCAGCGTGGAGCGCTTGCACCTATTCAGAGAGGAGCTGCTGTTCGTAGACCCCCTTTGGTACCACAGGAGCAGATCTACCAGCAAGCAGTGCCACCTCGGAGGCCAGCATATACCATGACAGCCGTGGAGGCTGAGGACATGGATGGCGTCATTGCATGTAATCTCTTAGAACTAGTATTTCATTATAATGAAGTTCATATTGTTTGCATGTGATTGTGTAACCTTGCTGGTTAGATTGTGACCTTTGTTTGACCTTAGTTATTATCTCTTTTCCTTAGACACCATCTTAGTGTCATTTTATCCGACACTAACCTTGTTCGACTCCGATGCATCTATGTGCATCATAACATGGAGATTCGTAATAGAGCACTCCATTCCCACCCATACACTTCCAAAATGTTGGGATATCACTATAGGGAACAGAGCGGTGACGGTTAATTTGGGATACTGGTCGATTTTGGTGGTGATCAGTGGACACGAGCTATATGCCGACTTCATTGTCCATGAACTACCACATTTCGACGATGTCCTTGGCATCGATTGGCAGGGAGATTTCCATGCATCGATCGATGCCGCAGTAAGAAAGTGGTGTTCAGGATACCAGGCCACCCGATGTTCGAGTTTCACAGCAGAGAACGATCGCTTGGGCCCATCAGATTTTGGGCCAAGCCGGAGGAGTCGATCATTGTCGCCATGCAGATGGAGACCAGGGGACCAGCAGTCGTTAGAGACTTTGAGACGTCTTTTTAGAAGATATTTCAGGATTTCCACCCGATAGAGCAGTGGAGTTCAGCATAGACCGTAAGCTGGGAGTGCAACCTATCTCGAAGGTGCCGTATCGAATGGCTCCTGCAGATTTTGAGGAGCTGCGAAAGCAGTTAGATGAACTGTTGCAGAAGGGATTCATACACCCTAGTGTGTCACCTTGGGGTGCACCAGTCCTATTGGTGAAGAAGAAGGATGGATCCCGCAGGATGTGTGTGTGTATTACAGAGGGCGGAATGCAGTGACTGTGAAGAACAAGTATCCGCTGCCCCGCATTGATGATATATTCGACCAGCTCGGAGGTTTGAGAGTCTTCTCAAAATTGGACTTGAGGAGCGGATACCATCAGCTGAAGGTGAAGAAGGATGACATTCTAAAGAAGACAATTACAATAAAGTATGGACACTATGAGTTTGTGGTTATGCCTTTTGGTGTGACCAACACTCCAGCAGTGTTCATGAACTTGATGAACTTGATTTTCTATGACATTCTGGATAAGTTTGTTGTTATCTTCATTGACGACATTCTTATTTACTCAAAGTTTGAGGAAGAGCACAACCGTCATTTGAGGATAGTGTTGGAGACACTAGGGCGTCATCAACTTTATGCCAAGTATAGTAAGTGCGAGTTCTGGTTAGACAGAGTCGTATTCCTAGGACACGTGGTGTCTGGAGATGGCATATCAGTAGATCCGAAGAAGGTCAGAGCGGTCAGCGAGTGGCTGACCCTGCAGTCAGCATCAGATATCAGGAGCTTCCTTGGGTTAGCTGGCTACTATCGTCAGTTCATTAAGGACTTTTCGAGGATCGCAGAGCCAATGACGAAGCTGACGAGGACGGATATGAAGTTCGTTTGGTCAGAGGATTGTGAGAAGGCTATCAGTATTTTGAAGGCGAGATTGACCACATCACTGGTTTTGGTTCTATCGGATCAGAGTGGAGGCTTCGAGATTTACTGTGCTGCATCGAGCAAGGGTCTCGGATGCGTTCTACATCAGCATGGTCCTGTGGTCGCATACACTTCTCGACAGTTGAAAAATCATGGTAGGAACTACCTAACGCATGATCTGGAGTTAGCAGCTGTGATATTTGTGTTGAAGATCTGGAGACACTTCCTGCTGAATGAGAGCGTGAAAATTTTCATCGATCACAAAAGCTTGAAGTACATATTTACTCAGAAGGAGCTCAACATGCGTCAGAGATGATGGTTGGAGCTGATGGCAGATTATGAGATAGATTTGCAGTATCACCCAGGGAAAGTGAATGTAGTGCCAGATGCTTTGAGCAGACTCCCGCAGTGATGATGCATACTACCAAGTGGAGAGTACAACATGAGCAAAGAGGGATGAACATTGAGGTTGTCCTACCAGAGTGACCGTTTCGTTGATGAACTTGCAGATTCAGTCAACAATTGTGGATCGTATCAAGGCAGCTCAGGCAGGAGATCCGAAGCTGCAGAGGATCAGAGGACAGGTAGAAGCTGGACTTCGGACGAAGTTCATCATTCATGAGGATGGATCCCTGAGATATGGCAGTAGACTCTGCATACCTGTAGGAGACATTAGAGATGAGCTGTTGAGTGAGGCACATAGCTCGCCTTATTCCATACATCCTGGAGGCATGAAGATGTATAGGGACCTCCGTCTGTACTATTGGTGGATTGACATGAAGAGGAGTGTGGCACAGAGCGTTGCCAAGTGGCTTGTGTGCCAACAAGTGCAAGCGGAGCATCATCATCAAGTGGAGTATCATCAGGCAGCACATCATGATGGATTTCCTGACAGGTTTACCTCAGAGTCCTGAACAAAACGACTCAGTCTGGGTGATCGTTGATTGATTGACCAAGTCTGCGCATTTCATCCCATTCCGAGTTGGAACGTCCATAGAAATCTTAGCGAGGAAGTATTTAGAGGTAAAGATATTTTACTTCTCTATTTTTAGTTCATCCTTGAGGTTAGTTTGTGATGTAGACCATGTACGTGTAGGAGATTATGCGCTTGCATGGAGTTCCAGTGAGCATTGTATCCGAAAAAGACTCGAGATTCACGTCTCAGTTCTAGAAGAGTCTACAAGAGAACCTTGATACGAGTCTGAGTTTCAGCACGACGTACCACCCGCAGACCGATGGCCAATCGGAAAGGACGATTCAGATTCTGGAGGATATGTTGAGAGCTTGTACACTCGATCTGAAGGGTTCGTGGGAGGACCATCTGCATTTAGTGGAATTCTCCTACAACAACAGCTACCAGGAAAGCATTGGCATGATGCCTTTTGCTGCTCTATATGGAAGAAAATGTCGATCGCCACTGAGCTGGGATGACATCGGAGACAGATAGCTGTTGGTTCCGGAGATGATTGTAGAAGCTGTGGATGTCATGAGAGACATCAGGGATAAGCTCCGGATTGCTCAAGATCGCTTCAAGCATTGGGCAGATACCAAGAGACGACCTTTGGAGTTTCAGCCAGGAGATCATGTCTTCCTAAAGATTTCTCCAAACTGCGGAGTCATTCGTTTCAGGAAGAAGGGAAAGCTGATTCCAAGGTATATTGGACCATTTGACGTGCTGGAGCATGTGGGAGTAGTGGCATATCGCCTTGCTCTACCACCATCTTTGGATGGAGTTCACGATGTGTTCCACGTATCTCAGCTACGGCGATACGTCAGTGATCCCTCGCACACTGTGGACTTTTCAGAGATCACGGCCCGACTGGACCTGACTTATAAACAACAGCCAGTACAGATTTTGGACCGACGACAGAAGAAGTTGAGGAGCAAGGTAGTTGACCTGGTGAGATTGATGTGGCGTCACGGATCACCAGGAGAGTCCACCTGAAAGAGAGAAGATGAGATGAGAGAGCGCTACCCTCATTTGTTTCCTAATCAGTAGGTGTTAGAAATTCCGAGGGCGGAATTTTCTTAAGGTGGGTAGGATGTAACGGCCAGTGTTTTGTTGTACATCTTAGTCGTTTACCCTCTTTGTCTTACATTTTTTTGGCACCATTATTTTATTTTGTGTCCGTAATTTTTTTAGCTTAACGTATTTATTCTTACGTACTCGTAGTAGCTGCGTTTCCTATACGCGATAACTATTAGTAATTTATTTTTTTTCTATAACTTTTCATTTCAAAATTTAATTTTTAACTTCAAATTATTTCTTAACTTGGAGATGAGACTTTTGCTCATCTTTCATTAACACCAAATCCTACCCTCTAATTACTATTAACTCCTTTGTCCCCTTCCATATCAACCTAAAATTTTGAATTGCTTCCTTCTAATCTCTAACTCTATTCTCCCTTAGAGTTAGCCTCCACCCTTCGTACTTCCCTTTAATTCTTCTTTCGTTTCACACAAATTTTGCCCAGGGCAACTCACTCTTCTAGCCCTCTAGCCTTACAAAGTTTGAAAACAAAGGTTTAAGGCAAGTTCCATGCTCACGTGCGTAACCCAGGGACCTTTACAAATCTTTTTTTAAATTTAAGTCTAGCCTAGTACAGCCTACTACATGAAACCCTATCATCTCTTTCCCATATATTTTCAACCTATAAGACTAGGGCTACACTAGAGCACATCAGCCGCACAAACACATAGGCCAAGCCCTCCTGTTATTTTTCAAAATCTATCTCTCTTTCTATTTAAACCTAAACCTAAGCCTACTATTTTGACAGCCAACCCTAGAGGAAACTAGGGCTTCCTATTTTTTTGAGTCGCACAAACACATCAGCCCTATATTCATCTACTCTCTCTCTCCCACCTACCCCTCTACTCTATCTCCCTTCCTCACAGGCCGAAAACTAAAGCCCTAGAGCCCTTGCTGCCTCTCTCTCGACGCGTGCACCACGACCAAGCACAGTTTCCGCGACCATCAACTATCGGCCTCCATCCACGTAACATGCCATTTCCCCTCTCCTCTCCCCTCTCTTCACCCCCCACGACCAAGCAACCGCCGGCCCCTTTGTCCGACAGCCCCACTGCCGATTGATCACTCCTCATTTTACACCTTTTTCTCGCATGTTTGCATGCCATTTAGATCGCCCAAATCATGTTTTTCACGATATATCGATGATATTGCGATGCTTTTCACGATTTGTTGTTTTTGTCGCATTTCAGGTGATTTGGCGCGATTTGGAGTGATCTTGAGATGCGCTCACTTTAGACAGTCACCAACGACCTCCCCGAGGGATATTTTGCTGTTGGAGAGGAGCAGAAGAAGAATGGACGTCGCAGGAGCGACGAGGAGGTCAAAACAAGCAGAATGGGCATTTTATGTGTCCCACTCGGCCGAGTGGAGGAGCCACTCGGCCGACCAGCGAGACACTGCTCGGCCGACCAGAACAGACACGATTTATGTGTGCACTCGGCCGAGCACCGAAGACCACATCGGCCGAGTGACGATATCCCGTCCGCCCGAGTGGCGCCCAGACGAGGCCCTTCCAAAACATCCAAGTTACTGTTTTTTGGCCGCCTGAACTTCAGAAGACCCACTCGGCCGAGTGGATTATTACGTCCGCCCGAGTGCCTTGAAGCCATCGGCCGAGTGACGACAACTCACTCGGCCGAGCCACCCCCGAAGTGAAGACCCCTGAAGGCCCTGACTTACTGGAAAATTACAGGGTTTTCACTCGGCCGAGCGACTTTTGTCACTCGGCCGAGTGCGATGCGCTGCCTGTAGCGAAAACTGCGGAAAACAGGCTGTGCAGGGGTATTTTGGTCACGATTTTTGGACGATTTTGAGGGCTATTTAAGCCCTGTTTTTACCCTAGTTTAGAGAGCCTCTCTCTTAGATTTCTTTGCAGCTTTTTAGATTAGTTTTTAGCTTTATTCTTGTGATTGGAGAAGAGACAAAGTTTGTGATTTTTGTTGGAACAATTGAAGAACTCCATTGGTTTGCATCTCTTTTCCTTAAAAATCCTATTTTTATTGCTTATCTCAATATTGTGATGAATTCTATTGCTTATTTCATCGATTATTTTTGTGATCTCGCTATGAATTTTGAGTAGTGTCCACGTCTTGGGGCGTGGGGATGAACCCTACAAACCCACTTTCATATTTGTGATGAATTGGTAAAAATTGAGCTAGAATCGTTATTAGGGATTAGATTGTGATCAATTTACTACGGATGGCTAGGTATTCATATCAATTGGGATTTGCAAGAGATTGGATCCCAATTCGATAGGAAACCCTAGAAATCCGAATTGGGTTGGAATCGGATTTTCGAAGTATCGGTTTGCAAGAGATTGGACCGATACTAGGATTTCCGATTGCAATTCCATGCCGATACTCGTTTGCAAGAGATTGGACGGGTAGGAACTATCACAATCTAGATCGTGGACCGAGTTTGCAAGAGATTGGACTCGGTGCGCGATTGGACGATGATGTTGATCCTAATGCTAGCTTTCCTAGGTTAGGGTTTGCAAGAGATTGGACCCAAACCTAGGATAGCTATAGACCGGCAACAGCGCGAGAGCGTGAGCTTGGTTCTACATTCAGTTGCAACTAGTTCATCCAAATTCTTATTCAAGCAATTTTGATACCGACGAACCACATTTATGAAATACGATGAGTAGTGGGGATTCCCCATTCCCTAGACGTTCTTTATTTGATTTGATATTTCTGCACTTTGTCTGACGATTGTGACAGGATCGCCAAAGGCAAATTTCTCTCTTAAGTAGCCAGGTTGATTTGGAGCAAGCACGGTCATTCGTCCTCCCTGTGTTCGATATCCCGCTCGCTGCTACACCGTGCACTTGCGGTAAAACTACAACCGTTCTTTGGGTCACATCCCGGAGCGATCAAGTTTTTGGCGCCGTTGCCGGGGAGGCGATTGCGTTTGATTCTTTCTCACCCTAGCTATTTCTTTTTTTATTATTATTATCATTATTTTTATTTCTTATTTCTTACCTAACCCTTCCACGGTTCTAATCATTTCTTTTAAACTCTGTTTTCTTTGTGCATGAACACGAGATCTACGGCGGACCCTGAAGCTATACTATTTGATCCCGAGATCGAACGTACCGTGCGGAGACTTAGAGCGGAAAGGAGACAAAGTCCGGAAGGGAGGTTTATGACCAACCCGGAAACTGCGGAACAATTAGCGGCAAGGATGGCGAGGATAATTTCTATTCGAGATAGGCTTAGGCCTAAGACCTCTTCTACTACCTCGTCCATTGCCATACCGCAGTTGGCGGCTGACAAGAACTTCGAGCTAAAGACTGGATTAGTGGTCCTGATGCAGCAGGATCCATTTTATGGGAATGCCCATGAAAATCCTCACTACCACATACAATTGTTCTTGTCGAAGTGCGCCACATTCCAGATGACGGGGGTCTCCATCGATGCCATCAGACTGCGCCTCTTCCCCTTCACGCTAAAGGACAAGGCACTCTATTGGTTAAGGACGCAAGCTGAGGGTGTCTTCACTACTTGGGACGAGTTGGCGAGTGCATTCATTGACAAGTTCTATCCGCCATCCAAGACGGTGAAGATCCGGAGCGCTCTCATGTCCTTCAAGCAAGGACCACAGGAGATGCTCTATGAGGCTTGGGAGCGTTTTAAGGATCTACAGCATCAATGCCCGCACCACAGTATAGAAGATTGGGAGCTAGTGCACAGCTTCTACAATGGTCTCCAACCGGGGACTAAACAAATTATTGATGCCGCGGCGAATGGTGCTATCTAGTCAAAGACTCCCGAAGAAGCTACGGCCCTAATTGAGGAGATGGCCTCAAATAATCAACAATGGGGCGATGAGCGAGGACACTCTACGTCCTCCTTGAAGCCGACTAGTATTTATGAGGCGAAGGCCGTGGCGGAGCTTACGAGCAAATTTGACTCTCTCCACAAGGTGGTGGAGAGATTGGAGAAGTTTATCACGGAGCCCCAAGGAGCCCCATCCACCTCCGCACCGACCAACCAAATGTGTGATTGGCAAGACCAATCTCAAGCCATGTACGTGGGAGGAGAGCAAGGAGAAGGATCCTTGGAGCAAGTACAATATGTCGCGGGGAACCAAGGATATTGGGCCAATCCGGCCGCAAGAAATCATCCCGGATTCTCCTACGCCAACAATGAAGGAGCTTTGAACCCGCCACAACCGCCACCTCAACAAGCTCAACCACCACCACCCCAACAACAAAACTATCCACCGAGGGGGCCTACTCAACAAAACTTTCAACCGAAGCAACAAGTTCCACCATATAGGCCGCCCGGATACAATCAAGGGTGGAGGAATCAAAATCAAAACCCTCCACAAGCTCAACAACGATCCGACTTCGAAGCTAGAGTGGAGGCGTTCATGGTCGAGCAAAATAAGGTTAATGCTACATTGAAGGCGGGGCAAGACTCTCTTAATACCGTTGTGGCTCAAATATCGGAGCAATTGGCCTTGCTCAATCGGAACACTCAACGATTGCCGACGCAACCCGAGCAAAACCCACGGAGCAACACCGGCCACATCAATGCCGTAGTTGCCGTTACCACTAGAGGCGGGAAGGATACCACCCCCGCTATGATTCCTACTGAGGAGCCCGTGGAGGAAAGTTTGGAGCCGGTTGAGCCGGTAGTTAAGGTTGATAAGGAGAAGGAGCCACAAGACAAGGAGAAATCTAGAGCGGAGGAATTGATTGAGGAAAGACGCTTCATGCCACCGGTCCCATTCCCCCAAAGACTAGCGAGAGCGAAAATAGAGAAAAGGCTAGCGAAGTTCCTCGAGTACCTAAGAGGAGTTAGCCTCAATATTCCCTTCCTCGACGCCATCGTGGAGATCCCCGCGTATGCTAAATTCTTGAAGGACTTGATTTCAGGGAGAAAAAGGAAGGAGAAGATCATGCTAGCCGAGGAGGGCTCTTGGTTTACCAAGAGAGAGAAGGAGCCGGCCAAATTTAAAGATCCGGGGAGTTTTCGGATTCCTTGCACCTTGGGCGGCGTCCCTCTTCAAAAGGCGTTGGTTGATCTAGGGGCTAGTGTGAGCCTCATGCCTCTCTCCATGTTTTTAAGGCTAAACACCGGGACAAAGTTGAAACCTACCGACATGCGCATTCAATTGGCCGATGGGCGAATAACAAGGCCGGTAGGGATCGCCGAAGACATACCGCTACAAGTCCCGGGTGGAATATGCTTGCCATGTGACTTTGTGATCATGGACGTTAAGGAGGAGGGAGACACTTCGTTGATACTTGGATGCCCGTTCCTCGCCACCGCCGGAGTAATTGTTGACGTGCGCGAAGGGACCCTTACTTTAAACGTCGGCAACATCGAGGTGGAGCTCCACATTCCTAAGGCTATGAAGCACATGCCTTATGGTCGGTCCTGAGTATACACCCAAAGAACGGTTGTAGTTTTACCGCAAGCGCACGGTGTAGCGGTGAGCGGGATATCGAACACATGGAGGACGAATGACCGTGCTTGCTCCAAATCAACCTGGCTACTTAAGAGAGAAATTTGCCTTTGGCGATCCTGTCACAATCGTCAGACAAACGTGCAGAAATATCAAATCAAATAAAGAACGTCTAGGGAATGGGGAATCCCCGCTACTCACCGTATTTCATAAATGTGGTTCGTCGGTATCAAAATTGCTTGAATAAGAATTTGGATGAACTAGTTGCAACTGAATGTAGAACCAAGCTCACGCTCTCACGCTGTTGCCGGTCTATAGCTATCCTAGGTTTGGATCCAATCTCTTGCAAACCCTAGCCCAGGAAAGCTAGCATTAGGATCAACATCATCGTCCAATCGCGCACCGAGTCCAATCTCTTGCAAACTCGGTCCACGATCTAGATTGTGATAGTTCCTACCCGTCCAATCTCTTGCAAATGAGTATCGGCATGGAATTGCAACCGGAAATCCTAGTATCGGTCCAATCTCTTGCAAACCGATACTTCGAAAATCCGATTCCAACCCAATTCGGATTTCTAGGGCTTCCTATCAAATTGGGATCCAATCTCTTGCAAATCCCAATCGATATGAATACCTAGCCATCCGTAGTAAATTGATCACAATCTAATCCCTAATTATTAATTCTAGCACAATTTCTACCAATTCATCACAAATATGAAAGTGGGTTTGTAGGGTTCATCCCCACGCCCCAAGACGAGGAGACTACTCACAATTCATAGCAAGATCACAAAAATAATCAATGAAATAAGCAATAGAATTCATCACAATATTGAGATAAGCAATAAAAAATAGAATTTTTAAGGAAAAGAGATGCAAACCAATGGAGTTCTTCAATTGTTCCAACAAAAATCACAAAATTGTCTCTTCTCCAATCACAAGAATAAAGCTAAAAACTAATCTAAAAAGCTGCAAAAAATCTAAGAGAGAGCCTCATCAAACTAGGGTAAAAACAGGGCTTAAATAGCCCCAAAAATCGTCCAAAAATCATGACCAAAATACCCCTGCACAGCCTGTTTTCCGCAGTTTTCACTACAGGCAGCGCATCGCACTCGGCCGAGTGACAAAAGTCGCTCGGCCGAGTGAAAACCCTGTCATTTTCCAGTAAGTCGGGGGCTTCAGGGGTCTTCAGTTCGGGGGCGGCTCGGCCGAGTGAGTTGTCGTCACTCGGCCGATGGCTTCAAGGCACTCGGGCGGACGTAATAATCCACTCGGCCGAGTGGGTCTTCTGAAGCTCAGGCAGCCGAAAAACAGTAACTTCGATGTTTTGGAAGGGCATCGTCTGGGCGCCACTCGGGCGGACGCAATATAGTCACTCGGCCGATGTGGTTTTCGGTGCTCGGCCGAGTGCACATAGAAATCGTATCTGTTCAGGTCGGCCGAGCAGTGTCTTGCTGGTCGGCCGAGTGGCTCCTCCACTCGGCCGAGTGGGACATAAAAAATGCCCAATCTGATTGTTTTGGCCTCCTCGTCGCTCCTGTGACGTCCATTCTTCTTCCGCTCCTCTCCAACAGCAAAATACCCCTCGGGGAGGTCATCGGTGACCGTCTAAAGTGAGCGCATCTCAAGATCACTCCAAATCGCGCCAAATCACCTGAAATGCGACAAAAACAACAAATCATGAAAAGCATCGCAATATCGTCGATATATCGTGAAAAACATGATTTGGACGATCTAAATGGCATGCAAACATGCGGAAAAAAGGTGTAAAATAAGGAGTGATCACCTTACCACGAGGAACTTGACTACATGGACCTCCTTGATGAGGTGATAGAGGAAGCGATCCCCCACTCAATTGGCTCTCTTTTTAATGAAGATTTAGAGGAAGGCCCGGATTTAGGCCACGATGAGAAGATAGATGATTCCCCCGACCTCTCCGCTGAAGATGACGAAGGCGACGCTGATGTCGCAAGGATTCGAGAGCTCTGCAAGCTCTCAAAATCAAGGTCTCCGAAGAAAGCTCCGCCGGTACGGAAACCGGCGTCACCGGTAAAGCCGTTGACCGGAGCAAATGCTAGCTTGGGGGAGCCTCCCCCCAACACTATTCGAGACGGGAGACCACCGCGGGAGAATACGACGCCGCCACGTCCCAATCCAAGCGTTCTCCCCGGAAAGTTCGATGGGTGCATCTCATATGCACCAAACATCCCACATTAATTGAAAATCATAGGGGGTCGAGCTCACGACCTTAAACGAGCGCTTGTCGGGAGGCAACCCGATGGTTTTTGCTTTATTTTTACTTTTTCTTTATTTTCGTTTTAGAAATTTTTAGTGTTTCGAGTCGTTCGCCCAAAAATTTTGTGATAACGGGTCCTATTTTTCTTGACAGGAGAGGAGATAGGTAGATCCATCATGAGGAGGATGAACGAGACGACGAGGAGCGCCCCAAGAAGGCACTCGACGCTTAGGAGGAAGATGGAATCGACTGGAGGAAGAAAGACGGAGTTTAGAGCCCAAACGAAGACAAACAGCAGAAGACATGGCTCACTCGGCCGAGCATACTAGTCACTCGACCGAGTACAGAAGTTCGTCCGGCCGAGCCGCTCACGAATGAGGGAAGTCTGCTGTACCCAACTCTCTGTTTATTTTCCTGATTTCAATATAACTGCTACTCGGCCGAGTACATATTTTCACTCGGCCGAGTAAAACGGATACCCTCCTAGGGCGAGTCATGCCGAGTAGCTTGAGTCACTCGGCCGAATGGACTTACTCCACTCGGCCGAGGCTGGCAAAGCCACTCGGCCGAAGCGATAGCGGGGAGGAAACTTTCATTGGTCTCGCCCGGCCGAGTGACCACGTCACTCGGCCGAGTCGTAAGTTTTTTATATAAAAGGCGAGGGGGGCGCATTTTTCGAAATCGCAAAATCCCCAAAACCGCCCGCGACCCTTCGTTTCCCTCGCCCGATAGCCCTCGCTCGTTCCCCACTCGCCCGTCCCACTCGCCCGCGCCGCCGCTCGGCCCGCCACCGCCGGCCGACCACCGCCGCGACTCGCCCGAGTCGCCGCCGGCGGCAGCTGCTCCGGCCACCTCCGGTATCACCCCTATTGCCCGTTTTCTCCTCTTTTCGTGTATTTCTTGAGGATCCATGTGCTAAACGCCCCCTTACCCCAAATCAATTTCCATATCTATCTATTATACCCCTAATGCTCCATACGTTTTGATTATTACTCACTGATATCGCTATTTCATGTGCATGTTGCTTTTTGGAGCTTAGGGGAGCCCAGGGGAGCTTCTACGGGCTGATCCGGACTTCATGGAGGCGCGGACTTCACACGCTTCCATTATTGAGCACTTGCGGCGTGTCTGGGTATACTCCTTCCACTCTTTTACGTACACCGCACTTTGTACGTTCTTCGGCACGCGCTCGGGGCCGATATGCCGCCCCGGACACGGCCGCGGACGAGGAGACCTTCCGCCAAGCGGAAGCGGTCGGATGATGCCGGCCCCTCCCACGAGGTGGAAGAGTCTCCTCCTCCTTCCCCCACACACGTCGTCCACCCAGCACAGCCTGCAGGCCCCGCACACCCCGCACAGCCTGCAGTGCACCCACAGCCCGCACAGCCTCTCCCCGCCGCTCCACAGCCACCACCACCGGCTCCACTGGTCGGGCCGCTCGGGATTACGTTCCGAGACGACGCACACCGCGCCGTCTTCGAGCGTATCTCCCAGCGCTCGATCGTACCCTCCAGGTTTGCACACCTCGCTGACCTAGGACGCCTGGGGGTACTAGAGGGGATGCTCACGTTGTACGACAACGTGGGCTGGCGAGATTTCTTCCAGGTGTCGGCGGATACTTTTACCCGCCCGACACTTGAGGTTTTGAGTTCGATCGCCCGGACCGACGAGGGATGCTCGTTTCGGTTCATGGATCGAGAGTGCCAGGTCACTCTCGATATGATGAGAGCGTTTTTCTCGTGGCCTGCTGTCCCCGGAGCCGATCGCGGTTACGGCCCTACCCATATCCCCCCACCCTCCTTTGACGACGGTGCCTTCTGGGCACGTATCACGGGTCTCCACGCTGCCTTTGACCCTAGTAGGGCCAAGGCCTCGGCCATCGTCCATCCCTGCCTTCGCATTGCTCAGCGCCTTATGGCGACGACATTTTTGGCCAGATATGAGCCGGGCACGATGTCTACGCCAGAGCTTTACATGCTCTACGCGATGACACGTCCCAGAGCTCTATCTAGGGATGAAGATGAGCTTGTCCCCGCCGTCGTGATCGATATCGCGGCATGGTTTTTAGACCGCATCATTGTATCGGTGGGCACTCGCTCACCGATATGCTGCGGTGGCCTGATTACCTTGCTTGCTCTTATGACCGGCGAGGACTTCCCCGACGACTTGCGACGCGTCCCGGGTCCCACTTCTTTGTCGATCGATGTTATGGCCCGGATGAAGATGCTTCGTCCGCATGGTGAGCGTCACTGGGTCTGGTTGCACGGCCATTTCGGTGCCGATTACATGATTCTCCCGAGCCCAGCTCAGACCCAGATTGCACCAGCCCACGTTGACTGGCTCCCTACGATGGATGTCCTCATCCCCGCTGCTTACGTGCTCGAGGCCGAGGAGGCCGAGCAGGCCCACGCTGCCCCTGTAGACGCTGTAGCCCCTGCCGAGCCTGCTGCCGTGCCTGTCGACCCTGTGGCCCCTCAGCCCGTACCTGACGTTTCCGCTGCTCCTGACACCGCTGTCGGTGTTGGGAGTACCTTAGCTGAGCCCACCTCCACCACTTCCGAGGCTGTCACCACCACTGTCACCACCACCACCGGCCCTCTGTCCGTCGAGCCTCTTTGCTCTGCACTCCCCGAGCGCCCGCTGACCTTTGTTGAGAGTGGAGAGCCCTCGTTTGCCGCGGTCGTGGAGACCATGGCTAGCATGATCTCCGCTGGGGTTGCGCCTTTTGGACCACACTCTTCCACCCCAGCGGTAGTCACCTCTGTCTCCACCCCTGCTGTATTCTCTGAGAGCGTCGTGGCGTCTGTCCACACTTCTGTGCCGTCGACCTCTCTGGCCGCCTCGCTGCCACTTTTGCACTCTTCTTTCGTTGCTGCTGCCTCCACTTCTCACCGCCCGTCCCGGCCTCACACTGAGGCCAGGACCACCTTTGCCGGCGCAGCACCTTTTGTACCCTTTCCCGCTGAGCCCGTCACATACGCGACCCGAGTACGCCATCCCAGACCTGCCCAGCCTCGCCAGGTGCGTCCCTCTGCACCACCTCCCCCTGACACAGTACTTCAGAGCATTCGTGCTCTAGAGGGGGCGGTGAGTGGTCTCAGAGGCGACCTTAGGACCCTGTCCGCCACCGTCTCTGCGATGGCTGGCCGCTTCGAGCTGCTACCACCGATCCACTACTGTCTCACCCAGGTTCTGGAGCGTCTCCCGCGCGTACCCCCACCCAACCAGCAGGTTCCCACCCACACTTCCACACCCACTCAGCCTGCTGCCACTCCCACACCCACCCCCGCTCAGCAGCCTGTCCAGCCAGCACCACCCTCACGACCTCCGCCTCAGGACGGAGACGGCGCAGCACCGCCTTCTTAGGCACTCTTGATGCCATCGTTTCTTCTTGCCGTTGTGCTGCCCGTTTCTGCTGGGTCCTGTTGCACTTTTGTCCACCCCCCTCCCCTCACTTATTTTGGGATTCTATTTTTGATCATATCTATTTGTGCATATCATATCATATCTATTTGGGATTCTATTTTTGATCATATCCTTATATATCTTTTTTGGGAGAGAGGGAGAGTTTTTGGTGCCACTCATATATCTGTTTCACTCCTATCTGTGCATGCATCATGTCCGCATCATATTTTCATTTCTTTATTTTTCTTCTTTATTTTCATTTTTCCATGCATGCATCCTCACATGCCCCTCACATTTCTTGTCTCTCGGTGTGCCACACTTTGCACATTTAGGACACTGTGCCATTTAGCTTGGGGGAGTGAGTTCTCACGTTCTTTTTGATTTACCACCTTTATTTTTAGTTTTTCACGCCATTTCCCACTTTTACACACATTTTCTTCATTTTTCTTTTATCTCACCATGCATCACGTTTTTCTTATTTTTCTGTGTGCCGCATTGTAAATAGTTCTATTTTTCATTTATCTTTATTTCTTTTTCATCTCATGCTAGAGATGACTTTTCTGTGATGATGATGACGTTGGATTTAGCTTACTCTATATGCATGCTATATTTGTCGTGTCTTAGATTTTATTTTCGATATCATATGCTATGACTTGCCTTGCATCTAGAGATAGTAACCCACACTTTTTCCACATGAAAATGGATGAAATTTTATTATTAGCTGAGTCTGAATATTCATATGTATGCTATCACAGAAAACACACCAAGATTCACGCATTGAATGCCTATATCTGGAGTACTGATTTCCTTTTCCTATATCACTTCTATATGCATGAATTGTACACTTCACTTCAGGATGATTGAATGATGTTAGCTATGATAAATCTGGATTAGTTAGCTTTTTTGTGATCGAAACTGAGTAGATTAGATTACCCTGCTGAAGTTGTCATGCATGTCTTATAGAGTGAACTGAGAGTTATATCTATTTCTTTCTCCACAAATCTTGAACATTATTTCTCTACTTTTAAAATCATTGGTGAATCTCCCCTTAGTGATTCTATTATATGGCATTTCCCCCACTACTCATGCCTAGCTCCAAATCTATCATTCTCTAAAAAAAATAAATAAATAAAAGAGAGAAAAACATTCTTGTATATCATTATCTCTCTTGAGTTGGGATCGTTGTGTATATATGCTATATCAAAAAAAAAGAAAAAAAAAGGAAAAAAAAGAGGAAAAATCCTCGATAAAAGATCCCATCTCACTTTCTTCTTTCTTCTTATTACATTTGGAGCTATATAAAAATGGGGATGTAAATATTTTTTATGCCACCATGCTTATAGATAAGCTTGGGGGAGGGGATCCATTGATGTGTGAGAGAGTGATTACTTGACGTTGCACGACGACCTAGGCTAAGTAATATTCTATTTTCGGTGAGATTATTTTTAGCTTTACGAAATCCAGAAATCTAAGCCTAGCGTTCATTTCATGAAATCCATACTTTTCTATTCTCTCTAATCTATAGTGTGATACTCTTATACTCCGGATAGAAAGCGTTCAATTGAAAAGTGTGTGATCTGTGATTTGTATACCGCTTTAAATGATTCAGACGATGTTAATTCTAAAATTATTCCGTTTTTCATGATTATATCGTTGTTCGTGGGTTTTCTATTTCTACTTGCACTATTATACTATGATATCAAAAATTAAACTCTTTGACATGTGTTTTTCATTCAGAGCATGCTATACGAGTAAGTGGAACCCACGTCCTGAGAAAATAATCTAGCAACCTACCTCTTCGCTTCTTTCTTCCTACTTTATTTTATTTCGTTTTCATTCTTCTTCGTTTTTCATTTTTCGTTTTTTTTCGCCGTTCCCGTTTTCCGAATCCACCGGGTTCGCCTTTTACTTATCTTCCTCGAGGACGAGTAAGAGGCAAGCTTGGGGGATTTTGATCACTCCTCATTTTACACCTTTTTCTCGCATGTTTGCATGCCATTTAGATCGCCCAAATCATGTTTTTCACGATATATCGATGATATTGCGATGCTTTTCACAATTTGTTGTTTTTGTCGCATTTCAGGTGATTTGGCGCGATTTGGAGTGATCTTGAGATGCGCTCACTTTAGACAGTCACCAACGACCTCCCCGAGGGATATTTTGCTGTTGGAGAGGAGCGGAAGAAGAATGGACGTCGCAGGAGCGACGAGGAGGTCAAAACAAGCAGAATGGGCATTTTTTGTGTCCCACTCGGCTGAGTGGAGGAGCCACTCGGCCGACCAGCGAGACACTGCTCGACCGACCAGAACAGACACGATTTATGTGTGCACTCGGCCGAGCACCGAAGACCACATCGGCCGAGTGACGATATCCCGTCCGCCCGAGTGGCGCCCAGACGAGGCCCTTCCAAAACATCCAAGTTACTGTTTTTTGGCCGCCTGAACTTCAGAAGACCCACTCGGCCGAGTGGATTATTACGTCCGCCCGAGTGCCTTGAAGCCATCGGCCGAGTGACGACAACTCACTCGGCCGAGCCACCCCCGAAGTGAAGACCCCTGAAGCCCCTGACTTACTGGAAAATTACAGGGTTTTCACTCGGCCGAGCGACTTTTGTCACTCGGCCGAGTGCGATGCGCTGCCTGTAGCGAAAACTGCGGAAAACAGGCTGTGCAGGGGTATTTTGGTCACGATTTTTGGACGATTTTGAGGGCTATTTAAGCCCTGTTTTTACCCTAGTTTAGAGAGCCTCTCTCTTAGATTTCTTTGCAGCTTTTTAGATTAGTTTTTAGCTTTATTCTTGTGATTGGAGAAGAGACAAAGTTTGTGATTTTTGTTGGAACAATTGAAGAACTCCATTGGTTTGCATCTCTTTTCCTTAAAAATCCTATTTTTATTGCTTATCTCAATATTGTGATGAATTCTATTGCTTATTTCATTGATTATTTTTGTGATCTCGCTATGAATTGTGAGTAGTCTCCACGTCTTGGGGCGTGGGGATGAACCCTACAAACCCACTTTCATATTTGTGATGAATTGGTAGAAATTGAGCTAGAATCGTTATTAGGGATTAGATTGTGATCAATTTACTACGGATGGCTAGGTATTCATATCAATTGGGATTTGCAAGAGATTGGATCCCAATTCGATAGGAAACCCTAGAAATCCGAATTGGGTTGGAATCGGATTTTCGAAGTATCGGTTTGCAAGAGATTGGACCGATACTAGGATTTCCGATTGCAATTCCATGCCGATACTCGTTTGCAAGAGATTGGATGGGTAGGAACTATCACAATCTAGATCGTGGACCGAGTTTGCAAGAGATTGGACTCGGTGCGCGATTGGACGATGATGTTGATCCTAATGCTAGCTTTCCTAGGTTAGGGTTTGCAAGAGATTGGACCCAAACCTAGGATAGCTATAGACCGGCAACAGCGCGAGAGCGTGAGCTTGGTTCTACATTCAGTTGCAACTAGTTCATCCAAATTCTTATTCAAGCAATTTTGATACCGACGAACCACATTTATGAAATACGGTGAGTAGTGGGGATTCCCCATTCCCTAGACGTTCTTTATTTGATTTGATATTTCTGCACTTTGTCTGACGATTGTGACAGGATCGCCAAAGGCAAATTTCTCTCTTAAGTAGCCAGGTTGATTTGGAGCAAGCACGGTCATTCGTCCTCCCTGTGTTCGATATCCCGCTCGCTGCTACACCGTGCACTTGCGGTAAAACTACAACCGTTCTTTGGGTCACATCCCGGAGCGATCACCGATCACCCCTGTCCGACCACTCCTCCTCCAGCCTTAAACCCCATGCACGACCACCCTTCCTCCACCTGCAGTCCAGTCTTCCGGCCGTCCACTCCCTGTCGTACCCCCATACAACAGGCCAAGCTTTCCCCCTCTCTTCATCCCCACGGCCAAGCCCTGTCCGACCCTCACAACTCCGGCCATTTCCCATCAACAGCCGCACCCAAGCCTAAAGGCCACAGCCTCCTTCTCCTTGTAGCCGCGGTACTCCTCCCAACTCCGGCCTTCCTCCTTGGGTCACGCTTCCTTCGTGCTGCCCTGCTGCGCTCTTCACTGCCGCACGCCTTACAGCCGTTACCTCTTGTCCAATGCCGAGGTCGTAAGCCGCTGCCACAAGCCTCTCTTGTTACTGCCCCTTGTGGACGCAAGTCACTACTGTTGCTACTATCGTTTTATCATTTCATTGCACTACCCACAGCCGAGACGACCCCGACGAGCCTCCTTACTGTGCTACCTGCAGTCGAGGAACCGAAGCTGAGACGCGAACCATTGCTGCTTCCAGATCCGACGTCAGACTCGTGTGTGTTCGTCGTAATAGGTTGGTGACCCTACTCACAGCAACCCACACGTTACGCCAGTGAAAATTAACTAAAAGTCGACAACTAAACATTAAATTTACTTCTACACACTCTTAAAACTGTTGTGACAACTTAGGCCGACGATTGGACCATATTGACTATGCACATAGGATAAAATCATCATAGAGAATTGTAGAATAGGTCTGGTCATGTGGACACATGATTTGGACTGCTAGGATAGCCACGTTCAACTTAGAAACATACCATAATAGGACTTCTAAAAATACGACCTGACACCATCCTGTTTTGACTTGTTACAGAGAACCGTAATCGACAGGCTACCCGTGACGAGAAGCACCCTACTGACGCACTCCTCACCATTTCAAGCAAGTGTTTTCACTTGCATAGTTTACGGTCGCGTTAGGCCATTCCCTCTTTAAAATTGTAAAAGTACGAACAAGAGACCTAGACGTGAAATGATAACGTCTAGGACACACTCACGATAGCGTAGACTTGACGACGAAGTCTTGGCACAACCACTATAACTGTCATGCATTATTCATGTCATGCCATGTGATGTCATTCATGAATTGTTTTACATAACTTGCGGGTAATAGGGCACTCTCCAGGATAGAGAGAGTGATCCCTTGTATGGATACACAACCTGTGGGTAATAGTGCACTCTCCAAGATAGTACAGACTTGTCTTGTGCACTTGGATGGGGTAGGGTTGAGCAGTCGCACGGTTTAGAGGGTTTGGCTGCCTTCTAACCGTAAGGCATGAATCCTTTCATGACACACACGCAAGGCAACGGGAGGTGTCACGCGTGATCTCGAGGGCCAAACGTCGAAGAATACCATGTTTCAGCCCTTAATTGATCGGGTGGACAGAGCCAACCGATTGGTTCGTGCACACGTATCCGACCCGGATAGAAGTAGAAGTAAAGAAGAGCTCAACCGATTGGTTCAGCAATCGGGTGAAAACGACAGTGCTCTCTGTCTTTTGGAGCTGAATTCCAACCGATCGGGTGACATCTCACCCAATCGGTTCATCTGTAGCCGAAATCTACCAGCTAACGACCCGACGACATCAACCGAACGGTTGAGCGACCGGTTGATGTATCTGAAGAACTGAAGGTAACGTCGACTGTCGACTCACCCGATCGGTTGATGCTTCAACCAATCGGGTGGTCATTTTTTCTATATATAGCCCTAGGTTTTTTCCCAGAACGATCCCCAGTTATTTTTCTGTCTTTTTGGGATTTTTGACGGCTCCGAATTTATTCTGTCTTGTAAGTTTTCTGATTGTTCTGAAACTTTGATATAACATCTATACTATTGTTAGCTCCATATTTCTATTGCTTGATTTTGATTCCAATGGCTAAATTTTGTTGTGTTGATATTTTTGCTATGAATCGTGAGTAGTTCCCCAATCAAGGGCATTGGTGGAAGCCTCTTCGTGGGTTCTCCCTAGAATGACCATAGGATTAGGATTTCGATAGGGTTTGCGAATTTAGATGGTTACGCGGGGCGTTTTATTGTCATCGGCGGGAGAAAGACCGCCTCTGATCGTCGGGCCAAGGGGAAATAAAACTGGTGTTTGATCCCCTAACTACAACTCACACCCTTAGCATAGACATTGAATCCTAGCGTGTGGGAATGACAGGATGACATGTCGGGAGCAATCGTTGCGAGCTTAGTGCTCCCAGAGTTGGTCGGTGTTAATGGACATGGGAATGTCCACCGACCGAACCCGGGTAGACCTAGCATATCACCCTGGGCATCGACCGGAATATCGGGCCCATGTGATGCTATGTATCACTCTCAGAGGCAACGTCTCACCACTAAACCCTAAAATCCGATCGTAATCCTAACCATCGATCGTAATAGAGAGGGCACATGATAGGGTGGAAACCAAAGTCCTAGGTTCCCTTTTATATCTCACATTGTTCGTGTTTCTATTTCGTGACAACCAACCGATTGATCGGGCTAGTTAACCCACCGGGGGATCTGGTTCCTCCTTAATAACACGCACATCACACGCCTCCCTGAGTTCGACCCCCAAACCACACTACAACACCGTGCGCTTGCGGCTACAAATATTTAAATCTGGTATCCCCGATCCTACTGCATATAGTGCTAAATCTAGGGGACGTCAAGCTTTATGGCGCCATTGCCAGGGAGGCAACGTGCTTGTTTCTTTTAGGACCCTATGAACCCCTGAGACTAGTTCACATCCTCACCACGCGATAATTTTCGCATTCTACTCATTTTTTGACTTTACTTGGACATATTGTATATATTCGTTGTATAGGGTTGGTAGATTGTGTCTCCACATCGCCATCACTACTTCTTATCTCTCCATTCATACAACCCGTGCTTTTAACGTGCTCTCTATCCGTGCAGTCTCTCTTAAGAAAGCACTTTACGGTTTGAGACAAGCTCCTCGAGCTTGGTATGACCGTCTAAAGAATTTTCTTTTGGATTTGGGTTTTAAAATGGGTGAAGTTGATTCTACATTATTTGTTAAGTATTCGAATAATGATATTATTTTAGTTCAAATTTACGTTGATGATATCGTTTTCGGTGCTACTAACTTCACTCTTTGCGAAGAGTTTTCTAATGTTATGAAGGATCAATTTGAGATGAGCCACATGGGTGAGCTCAAATATTTCTTAGGTCTCCAAATTCGCCAAATGAACAATGCAATATTCATCCACCAAACCAAGTACACGGTGGAGTTGCTAAAGCGATTTGGAATGGAGAATGCCTCGGGCAAGAAGACTCCAATGAGCACTACTACACATCTTGATAAAGATGTGGGCGGAAAAGATGTAGACATTCGTCTATATCGAGTTATGATAGGTAGTCTATTATATCTTACCGCTAGGCGGCCCGATATTATGTTTGCTGTATGTGTATGTGCTCGTTATCAGTCTCAACCTAAGGAATCTCACTTAGTAGCGCTAAAGCGTATTTTCCGTTATTTAAGTTACACACTCGACTTTGGATTACGCGGATTCCAAAGTCTATCACATATGAGTTAATCTCATATAGTGACGCAGATTATGCGGAATGCAAATCCGACAGGAAAAGTACTAGTGGCACTTGCCATTTTATAGGAAATTCTCTTGTCTCTTAGTTTTCCAAGAAGCAGGATTCCGTATCACTTTCAACCACCGAGGCGGAATATATTGCCGCCGGTGCTGCGTGTGCTCAGGTTCTTTGGATGAGACACACTCTTAAAGACTTTGGTATAAACTGTGATGCTTGCCCTATCATGGTGGACAACCAAAGTGCAATATGTCTCTCTAAGAATCCGGTACACCATTCCCGTTCTAAACACATAGATGTCCGTCACCATTTCTTAGATGATCATGTTGCTAAAAAGGACATCACTTTAGTGTACGTTGAAACCCAGAAGCAAATCGCCGATATTTTCACGAAACCACTCAAGGAAGACTCCTTTGTGCGGTTACGTCGAGAATTGGGGATTATGGGTGAATCCGAGATTTACGATTCATATTTTGTTCAATAATCTTGCATGCTATTTAAATTTTCATTATATATGCTCATGCTAGATTAATTGAGATTTTCTGGATTTTTGGTTGAAATTTCGAAATTTATGCTCGAATTATTCATGAACATCGTATTTAAGATTTTTGATATTTTATGGGGTAGTATAATGATGTAAGAGAGTATTTCGATGTTTCGTCCAAGTGCGATTAGGAGAGAACTCAAAATTTCTAAATTTCAAATTTTTGGACTCTCTTAGTCGGTCCAAGTTTATTGGCCGACCGACTAGATTGAGTTCTAGTCGGTCAGTGAATGAACTCAGACCGACTAACTCAAGCCCTAATTTTGGCTTCAGTTACTGTTTGCACTTAGTCGGTTCATGTTCATTGGCCGACCGACTAGATTGTAATCTAGTCGGTCAGCGCTTGAACTGTGACCGACTAACTGCTTCGGGGGCTGTTGCGTCTTTTGGTCTTCCGATCGACTTATACCTCGCCCGCACCGATTAGAACTCATTCTAATCGGTGCGCTCGTTCCTCCTAAAACCCAAACCCCCCCGAAACTCTTCGACTTCTCCATCTCCTCCGTCGATTGCCGTCGACTTTTTCGGCCATCTCCAACCAAGTAAGCCGTCGATCTCCCTCCATCTTCCTCCTAGGGTATCACTCTCACTCTATCTCTCGTTTTAGGGTTAGATTTCATTCGATTTCCATCGTGCTAGGGTTTATTCTAGGGTTATTCTTCGATTCAGTTTGTGTCGATTTCGTGCATTGATTGCGCGTGTCTCGTCTCGATTATGGCGAAGACATTCATCCCCATCGAACCCTCGCGTTCGTCACCATTGACCGTAGAGTCGCCTCATACGGACCCCCCTCAACCCAAGCGAACTCCTCCCAAACACCGAGCTAAGACCACTCTTCCCTCTTCGTCTTCGCCTCCTCTTAAGAAGAAGAGGACGTCGACTGCGAAGCCTAGAGCAAAATCTCAGCCCAAACCCAAGCCCAGCTCATTTCATGCTCCCACTCCTCCCGATGTCTTCGACACCGAGTATATTCCGGAGACCGAGCATACCGCTAGGGCTCCTACTCCTCCTACCAGATCTAGCACTCGTCCATCAAGGGGAAGGCTCCCATGCCAGTTGGCGGTGTCGATATATCGTTATGTCGCGATGACCCGATGTGTCTCGCTGCATACAATCGTATCGAGCACTGTCCACTGATATTGGAGCACTTCGTTCAGTTCTCCGATTTCCCACATCTTACCGATCTTCTATCCTACAGCGGCCTACTTGACTATCTTTGCCATGACCCCAAGGCGAACCCTCACCCGAACCCCCCGTCTTGTCAAGCTTTTCTATGCGAATCGTGTTCGGGCTCGGTATAACGAGACCCATTCCATTGAGACGACTGTCTTGGGGACACCGATTGTCCTTACGGTAGAAATCTTAGGGAATTTGATAGGTGTCTCCTCTTCTGGCCTCCTCCCCGTCGATATCTCAGTTGATGATATTTCTGATCTTGACCAGACCATGCTTGCCGAGATGTTTTTTCTTATCCCTCCCGCCATGATTGGCGTCCCCTCGAAGTCTTTTAAGCCGAATGCTTGGTTTCTTAATCTTATCCTGAAGTCGTGCCTCCTTCCGAAGTACGGCTCTTTGAGCTTGCCATCCCAGACATTCCTTAAGCTGATCTACGCTCTCTTCATGGGGAGCGAGATCAATTGGGCTGGGATTATCCTTGATAAGATGGACTCTTTCGAATGTATCTGAAATTCCACAAAATCTGCTCACATCCCATATCACTGCCTTCTGACCCTCGTTTTTCGTCACTTCAAGGTCCCTCTCCCTCCCGATGATGAGCGTCCTCTTGGTCCTCCTACGAATGCGACGGCCGTCAAGAAGTCTCTTGCAGTGCTTCGTCACGTTCAGAGGACGACTCCTTCAGCTGCTTCTGCTCCTCCTCCTGCTCCTACTCTCGCTGAGTTTGCCGTCTCTCTGAGATGTGTGGAGTCTCATGTCTCTCGTTCTGAGGAGATGCTCGCTCGCCTCTGTTCTCACTTTGGTATTGAGATTCCTCCGTCTGTTTCTGATGAGGAAGAGATGGATGAGGCTGAGCTCCAGGAGCTTGTTGGATCTGCTGCTCGTGCCACTGAGGGTACGTCTGCTCGTGCTGCTGCTACTTCTACTGGTGATCCCGAGAGCACACCTACTGCCACCATCCCTCCGGTGGATACTTCGTCTGTTGGTGCTCCCGAGACCACTCCCATTGCCACTCTCCCATCAGTTGACACTCCTGCCGTCCCGGAGACCACCACTCCTCTTGTAGAGCCTGCTGCTGCTGCAGATCCTCCCTCCGCCTCCTGAGCTTGCGTTGGAGGACTCTCCCTATGCACATTGGATGATATATCTTGTAGTGAGAGTGTGGGTTAGGATAGTTGGGTGGTGATGCATTTTTGATGTATTTTTGGTGTTTTGATACTACACTTCTGTTGTATGATCATTTTGATGTATGTGGGATAGATGTTGTATGATGTGCCCCGATCTGAGGATCGTTTATATTATTCTTGACAGATGTATACTTTTGATGTATCCATGCTTATATACACACACACATCGTGTTGACATTTACTTCAGTGTGCACATTATTTTTTTGTCTCTGATGTTGACTTCGTCGCTCGATGACTATCTTGATTTAATAGAAATTATTTCTATGACAACATAGAATTGTTTTCCATGCACTAAATTCATCAAGAATGTTGATATTGGAGAGTATGTTCCATAACTCAATACGTGAAATTGATTTGAGTTTTGATGATTTTATTTTTCGATTATCGACTATGGTCTCGTTGGCACGCTTTGATTTACTTCGTATTTTATTTTGGTGTCATTTTGGCCGTGGTCGTATTCTACGACTCCCGTGCTTCTATTTTATTGTAGCCAATGTTGTTGTCGTTGATCTCCTCCCGCTCTTTTTGCTAATGCCAAAGGGGGAGAGAATTAATAATGACGATGTGCTAAATGATAATTCAAAGCAATTTACCGTGAATCTAATTTGATATGTTAGATTCAGGGGGAGTTAAGATATAAAAATGGATTTCAAATCCGATATTTTAATAATTGGATTCTCATTTTATACTTTCCTCGTCTGCTTGATGCGTATGATTATTATTTAATTTGGAATTAACGTGTCATCAATGTAGGGGGAGTAAGTAAATTCCATTTGAATCATTATTTTTGATTATTATTTATGTTGGCTTGTCATCACCAAAAAGGGGGAGAATGTTGAGTATTGACTCCCCGGATATGGTTTTGGATGATGAACAAACATAAATATCGTGAACTAACTCGTTGTGAGCGCAGTTATGGAGATCGTCGCCAAATTTCTATGAACATCAAAAGCGACGTCTCGAGACTTCTCAAAGCGCGTGATCGTATGCTTGAAGCTTCGTTGAAGCTCAAGGACCATTATTGAAGTCAAGAGATTCGGATCGAAGCGATTGAAGACGGTTCGTCAAGTTTTATTTATAGTCTTCTAGCTTCGTTTCGTAGATTGTTAAGCCTTCACTACGTTTTAATCTTCATAACGCTCATATCTTAGAGCTAGGATCTTATTAGAAGCCCATAGAATCTTTCCCGAAGCTTAACGCTTCTCATCGCGGCTTCTTGTGCATGTTAGTTGGTTCAAGAAGAAGAACCAACCGACTAGATGGCAATCTAGTCGGTCGGCAATGCTTCTTGAACCGACTAGAATGCCTTGTTCAATTTCAGATCACTTACTGTTTACAGTTAGTCGGTCCAAGAAGGTTCACCGACCGACTAGTTGTGAAACTAGTCGTTTAAGAATCCTTCTTAGACCAACTAGTTGAGCTTCCATTTTTCAGCCTAACTTACTGTTTACAGTTAGTCGGTCAAAGCACAACGACCGACCGACTAGTTGAGAAACTAGTCGGTTGGAAGTTGTTCATAAACTGACTAGCTGTCTTTGAATTCAGCCAATTCTATTTCATCTGTTAGTCGGTCAAAGAACACTCATCGACCGACTATTTGTGAAACTAGTCGGTTGGCAAGTCTTCTTAGACCGACTAGTTATCTATCTTCTGAACTTCTTCTTTTGGCTGTTCTCCAGTTAGTAGGTTCATGTTGTATCACCGACCGACTAGTTGTGGAACTAGTCGGTTAGTGATCCTTCTTTGACCGACTAGTCTGCTTCAGAATAGCGCCGTTGGAGCATTAAATGCCACGATTTTTGCTCTCTCTTTCCTCTATCCTATATAGGGCTTCATTCATAGCATTCAAGGCTGATATTTATTGAAGTTTAGAGAATCAAAGAGAAGCATTAATTCTCATTTCCAAGCTCATTCATTTCTCAAGAATCTCTCTCTCACTCTTATTTCCAAAGAGAGATTCACATTGATTGTGAGTCACTCAAGCCAAGAGCTTGATCCAAGGTCACCAACATCTTCCTAGCCTCCTATTGCTGGTCAATATCTTAGAGCTAGGGTTTGGTGCCTTCATCTTCCCCAAAATCCTTCTTGCCCTAAAATCGTAAGTTTTACTCAAGGCATAGGGTTTTGTGGTAAGCATTTCATATTTCAATTTACTTTGAATACTGCAAGTTTTACTCTCAGTTGTGAGAGTTGTTTGTGATCCCGGTTTGTGGGGGTCACAATTTCATTTGTGTATGATTTGATCTTGTAGAGGTTTTCTACAAGTATTTCATAGTGCAAATTTGAGTTAGAAGTTTCTAACTCAAGTATCCGGAGGGGATCCGGGTGTTTGGGACGTAGGATCACCGGGAACAAGTCGGGGAGACTTGGGTGGATCCGAACCCGTTATATCGTCTGTTTGCAATTGCATTTCTTTGTTGTCATTATTTACATTTCCGCATTGTTGGTTGAGTTTGCAAGATAATTAGGAATTATCTTCTTAATTATTTTAAAGTACTATTCAACCCCCTCTAGTACTTGTGCAGTAGCTACGTAGGGCGTTACATTTGGTATCAGAGCCAAGTACCTCGCTATGTCTTCCAACGACAACAAAACCATACGTCCACCTTCAGACTACAGCACCTTCAGGAACCGTGAAGGAGCTTCTTCGGTGATGGAAGGACACTCCTCGACTAGGCCTCCTTTCTTCAACGGTACCAACTATGGGTACTGGAAATACCGGATGGAAACGTTCCTCCAGAGTGCTTCATTATGGAGAGCCACGTTGACGGAGTACGTCGAGCCCGAAGAAGAAGGTTTCGCTAAGTGAAATACCACGGAGGTCGCCGAGGAGGTAAGCAATGCCAAGGCAATGAATGCCTTGCAATGCGTTTTGGAGCCCGAAGACTTCAACAAGATATGCAATGTAAGAGAGCATATCAAATCTGGAACTCCCTCCTCATCTTGCATGAAGGAACGAGTAGGGTAAGAGACTCCAAACTCGTTGTTGTAAATAAAGATTATGAGTTATTTCATATGCAACAGTGTGAGAAGTTGAAAGAGTACTATCCTCGCTTCGTCGACATCACCAACGAGTTGGAGGCTCTTGGAAAGACCTACACCCAAAAGGAGAAAGTCTCAAAGATCATTGATGGACTTCCTTCTTGTTGGGAAAAGCGTACCTTCGCCATCGAGGAAGGTAATGATATGAGTAAATATACTGTTATCCAACTAATGGATACCTTGATGTCTTATGAGGTACGCAAGGATAACAAACTAAAGTTGCATGACAAGATGAAGTCTTACTTGAAGCAAGACGAGCCAAAGAAAAAAGCGATTGCATTCAAGGCCGCTCCATCTACATCTACATCTACCGATGATGAAGAATCGGAAGACGAGTTGGACTTGGAATCTATTGCCCTCATGGCAAAGAAGTTCAACCGATTCTTCCGAAAAGGTAATTTCAAGAATAAATCTAAATTTAGTTCTTCTAACGCCTCCGCTCCTTTGTGCTTTAAATGCAACAAGCCAGGACACATGAAAGCGGATTGTCCTCAAAACAAGCAAAAGGAGAAGTGGAAGGCGCCAAAGTTCGACAAGTCAAAGAAGTACAAGAAAGGGTACAAGAAGGGACTTGTCGGCACATTCACCGACTCCGACGAGGACTCCTCAAGTGGAGAGTCGGACGATGAACAAGTGGAGCAAGCACACATGTGCTTCATGGCAAGAGAGGAACATGATCAAGGATCTTCCTCCGATGATAGCGAGGATGAAGGCGATGAGGTAACTATGGACGACCTTAGATTAGCTAACGAGCAAATTTGGTCTAAATATTTTAAATTAGTAAATAGATATACTAAGACAAAAGATGAGTTAGTTAGTCTCCAAACCTCTCCTAAGCCTATCGTCATCAACAACGACACCGTTGTTGAAGACTTGAGAAATGAGATTGTAAACCTCAAATCTCAACTTGAGCATGTTCATATTGAGGAATCGGATGAACATAAGATAGCGGATTAACTTTCTCGAAACTCTACTTTGAGTATTGAGAATGAGAATCTCAAATCTCGTGTTTGTGTACTCACATCGCAAGTGTCCACGTTGGATGCTTCTATGCTTTCTCTCACCGAGAAGTATGAGTGCACATTAGACAGAGTTAATAAATTAAATAAGGGTAAGGACCATTTGGATAATATCCTAAATGATTTACTTCCGGCCAATCACCACATTGGCTTGGGGTATAAGATGGAAAATTCATCCAAATTGTCTACTACCTTTGTTAGGCCAACTTCCGATGCCTCAACGAGTGGGAGCAAACACTCTATTGGTAGTTCATCTACCAATGGTGCTTCCACTTCGTACACATCCTCGTTTGGAAAGAAACCCACTATGGGTGAACCTCCAAAGAAGGGTCATGCATTTATGTACACAAATACCATGCCACGTTGGAACACACATCCTACTCCACATGTTCACACATATGATGATTCGTATGCACCACATCCACGGGCACGTGCACACCAAGTGAGACACCCTCACGCACGTGTTCCTCCAAATGCATATGTTCACCCACACCATCATATGAACAATTATCATCATGCACCATTTCATCATGTGACATATGCCTTTCCACGACATGCATCACGTAGAAATCAACAACGCATGCATGCTCCCAATAGGAATAGGGCTCCCAAAATCTTCACTATTTGGAGCCCGAAGGACACAAGAATGCATGAAAAACAAGCTTACATGAATTCGTATTTTATGAATGTCGTGCAAAATGATGATTATGTGGGGAAGTCTAAGTCCAATTGGACTTGGCTTTCAAAGGTCTAATCTTTTAGGACCCAATGACCTGGGGTACCATGGAATGATATGTTTATCTTTAGGTACTCAAGAAAAGGAAACGGAACAACAAATCCAAATTTAGCTCCAAGAATAATTGGATACTCGATAGCAGGTGTTCAAAACACATGACGGGTGATGCTCAATTGCTCTCCGGAGTGGTGCCCATTGCAAATGGGAACCGGATAGTCTTTGGAGGCAATGAGAGCGGAACCATCGTAGGTGTTGGTAAAGTAGGTAATCCTTCTAAACCACTAATAAGTGATGTTTACCTTGTTAAAGGATTAAACCACAATCTTATTTCAATAAGCCAACTTTGTGACAAAGGTTACAAAGTTAGCTTTGCAAAAGGAATGTGTCATATTTTGAATAAAAATACTAATGATGTATTATTCTCTGGCACACGCCATAAGGATATTTACATATTAGATCTCCCAAAATCACATGAACAATGTCTCATTGCCAACACAAGTGAACAACACTTATGGCATCGACGTTTTGGTCATGTGAACTTTGGAACACTTTTTAAGCTTTCCAAGTTAAATTCTATTAAAGGATTTCCTAAGCTTGTCTTTCAAAAGAAAAGCTTTTTTGACTCGTGTCAACGAGGCAAGCTTCCAAAATCGTCATTTAAACCTATGAAAAGCATTTCTTCTAAGCGGCCTCTAGAGCTTTTACATCTAGATCTTTTTGGGCCAACTAGAGTTGCTTCATTAGGAAATGCACGATATGGACTTGTCATCGTTGATGACTTTTCTAGATTTACTTGGGTATTTTCCTTTAGTAATAAAAATGATGCTTTTGAAAACTTCACAATATTTGTTAAGAAAGTACAAAATCTCATTGGAACCACCATTGTCACTATTCATAGTGATCATGGAGGGAAATTTGAGAATGATTCTTTCTCAAATTTTTGTGATGAAGTTGGTATTACTCACACCTTTTCTTTTCCTTGCGCACCCCCTCAAAATGGTGTTGTTGAGAGGAAGAATAGGACTCTAGTGGAATGTGCTCGCACTATGCTTGATGATAGCCAACTTGGCCATCAATTTTGGACAGAAGCAGTACATACCACTTGCTATGTGTTTAATAGAATATTTTTGAGGCCCGGCACCAAACAAACTTGTTATGAATTGTTGTTTGGTAGATTGCCTCAAGTTAAACACTTTCGAGTTTTCGGTGCAAAATGTTTTATTAAAAACACGTATGGTAGTTTGGAAAAATTTGATTCAAGATCCGATGAGGGGATATTTGTTGGATATTCCTCCCATAGCAAAGCCTACCGGATATACAACAAACAAACCTCAACGATCGAGGAATCTCTTCATGTTTCATTCAAAGAAGGTTTTGTCCCGACTAGAATTACTAATGATGATGACTCCATGGATGTTTTATGTGATTCTATTGGTAATTCTAATTCTATTGATTCTATTGATACTAACCCTACTAATGAATCTTTTGAGAATGTTCCTAGTGATAAGGGAATTCCGAAACGGCTTCATACAGTTCGTGACCATCCCCATGAGCAAGTCATTGGCAACATACTTGATAGTGTCAAGACGATATCTCAAGTCAACTACTTCGCTCATTGCGCCTTTGCCTCCTCAATTGAGCCAAAGAATATTAACGAAGCGTGTGAAGATAGTGCTTGGATCTTAGCCATGGAGGAGGAATTCATTCAATTTGAGAGGAATGAGGTTTGGGAGCTTGTTCCATTGCCTTCGAAGAACCACACCGTTATAGGAACGAAGTGGATTTTCAAGAACAAGACCGACGAAAACCAAATCTTCATCCGGAACAAAGCTCGGTTAGTAGCTCAAGGCTACGGGCAAGAGGAAGGTATAGATTTCGAAGAATCCTTTGCTCCGGTAGCTAGATTAGAATCTTTTAGGTTATTGTTATCTTTTGCATGCCATAACGATTTTAAACTCTTTCAAATGGATGTAAAAAGTGCGTTTTTAAACGGAGATGTCGTTGAGGAAGTTTACATTTCTCAATCTCCGGGTTTTATAAATGAAAAATTACCAAATCACGTTTTCAAACTTAAGAAAGCACTTTACGGTTTGAGACAAGCTCCTCGAGCTTGGTATGACCATCTAAAGAATTTTCTTTTGGATTTGGGTTTTAAAATGGGTGATGTTGATTCTACATTATTTGTTAAGTATTCGAATAATGATATTATTTTAGTTCAAATTTACGTTGATGATATCATTTTCGGTGCTACTAACTTCACTCTTTGCAAAGAGTTTTCTAATGTTATGAAGGATCAATTTGAGACGAGCCACATGGGTGAGCTCAAATATTTCTTAGGTCTCCAAATTCGCCAAATGAACGATGCAATCATCATCAACCAAATCAAGTACACGGTGGAGTTGCTAAAGCGATTTGGAATGGAGAATGCCTCGGGCAAGAAGACTCCAATGAGCACTACTACACATCTTGATAAATATGCGGGCGGAAAAGATGTAGACATTCGTCTATATCGAGGTATGATAGGTAGTCTATTATATCTTACCGCTAGGCGGCCCGATATTATGTTTGCTGTATTTGTATGTGCTTGTTATCAGTCTCAACCTAAGGAATCTCACTTAGTAGCGGTAAAATGTATTTTCCGTTATTTAAGTTACACACTCGACTTTGGATTACTTTATCCAAAGTCTAGCACATATGATTTAATCTCATATAGTGACGCAGATTATGCGGGATGCAAATCCGACAGGAAAAGTACTAGTGGCACTTGCCATTTTATAGGAAATTCTCTTGTCTCTTGGTTTTCCAAGAAGCAGGATTCCGTATCACTTTCAACCACCGAGGCGGAATATATTGCCGCTGGTGCTGCGTGTGCTCAGGTTCTTTGGATGAGACACACTCTTAAAGACTTTGGTATAAAATGTGATACTTGCCCTATCATGGTGGATAACCAAAGTGCAATATGTCTCTCTAAGAATCCGGTACACCATTCCCGTTCTAAACACATAGATGTCCGTCACCATTTCTTAGATGATCATGTTGCTAAAAGGACATCATTTTAGTGTACATTGAAACCCAGAAGCAAATCGCCGATATTTTCACGAAACCACTCAAGGAAGACTCCTTTGTGCGGTTACGTCAAGAATTGGGGATTATGGGTGAATCCGAGATTTAGGATTCATATTTTGTTCAATAATCTTGTATGCTATTTATATTTTCATTATATATGCTCATGTTAGATTAATTGAGATTTTCTGGATTTTTGGTTGAAATTTCGGAATTTATGCTCGAATTATTCATGAACGTCGTATTTAAGATTTTTGATATTTTATGGGGTAGTATAATGATGTAAGAGAGTATTTCGATGTTTCGTCCAAGTGCGATTAGGAGAGAACTCAAAATTTCTAAATTTCAAATTTTTGGACTCTCTTAGTCGGTCCAAGTTCATTGGCCGACCGACTAGATTGAGTTCTAGTCGGTCAGTGAATGAACTCAGACCGACTAACTCTGGCCCTAATTTTGGCTTCAATTACTGTTTGCACTTAGTCGGTTCATGTTCATTGGCCGACCGACTAGATTGTAATCTAGTCGGTCAGCGCTTGAACTGTGACAGACTAACTGCTTCAGGGGCTGTTGCGTCATTTGGTCTTCCGATCGACTTATACCTCGCCTGCACCAATTAGAACTCATTCTAATCGGTGCGCTCGTTCCTCCTAAAACCCAAACCCCCTGAAACTCTTCGACTTCTCCATCTCCTCCGTCGATTGCCGTCGACTTTTCCGGCCATCTCCAACCAAGTAAGCCGTCGATCTCCCTCCATCTTCCTCCTAGGGTATCACTCTCACTCTATCTCTCGTTTTAGGGTTAGATTTCATTCGATTTCCATCGTGCTAGGGTTTATTCTAGGGTTATTCTTCGATTTCGTTTGTGTCGATTTCGTGCGTCGATTGCGCGTGTCTTGTCTCGATTATGGCGAAGACACGCATCCCCATCGAACCCTCACGTCCGTCACCCATGACCATTGAGTCGCCTCATACGGACCCCCCTCAACCCAAGCGAACTCCTCCCAAACGCCGAGCTAAGACCACTCTTCCCTCTTTGTCTTCGCCTCCTCTTAAGAAGAAGAGGACGTCGACTGCGAAGCCTAGAGCCCATTCTCAGCCCAAACCCAAGCCCAGCTCATTTCATGCTCCCACTCCTCCCGATGTCTCCGAAACCGAGTATATTCCGGAGAACGAGCATACCGCTAGGGCTCCTACTCCTCCTCCCAGATCTAGCACTCGTCCATCTAAGGGGAAGGCTCCCATGCCAGTTGGCGGTGTCGATATATCGTTATGTCGCGATGACCCGATGTATCTCCCTGCATACAATCGTATCAAGCACTGTCCACTGATATTGGAGCACTTCGTTCAGTTCTCTGATTTCCCACATCTTGCCGATCTTCTATCCTACAGCGGCCTACTTGACTATCTTTGCCATGACCCCAAGGCGAACCCTCACCCGTACCCCCCTCTTGTCAAGCTTTTCTATGCAAATCGTGTTCGGGCTCAGTATGACGAGACCCATTCCATTGAGACGACTGTCTTGGGGACACCGATTGTCCTCACGGCAAAAATCTTAGGGGATTTGATAGGTGTCTCCTCTTCTGGCCTCCTCCCTGCCGATATCTCTGTTGATGATATTTCTGATCTTTACCAGACCATGCTTGCTGAGATGTTTTCTATTATCCCTCCCGCCATGATTGGCATCCCCTCGAAGTCTTTTAAGCCGAATGCTTGGTTTCTTAAGCTTATCCTGAAGTCGTGCCTCCTTCCGAAGTACGGCTCTTTGAGCTTGCCATCCCAGACGTTCCTTAAGCTGATCTACGCTCTCTTCATGGGGAGCGAGATCAATTGGGATGGGATTATCCTTGATAAGATGGACTCTTTCGAATGTATCCGAAAGTCCACAAAATCTGCTCACATCCCATATCCCTGCCTTCTGACCCTCGTTTTTCGTCACTTCAAGGTCCCTCTCCCTCCCGATGATGAGCGTCCTCTTGGTCCTCCTCTGAATGCGACGGCCGTCAAGAAGTCTCTTGCAGTGCTTCGTCACGTTCAGAGGACGACTCCTTCAGCTTCTGCTTCAGCTGCTTCTGCTCCTCCTCCTGCTCCTACTCTCGCTGAGTTTACCGTCTCTCTGAGATGTGTGGAGTCTCGTGTCTCTCGTTCTGAGGAGATGCTCGCTCGCCTCTGTTCTCACTTTGGAATTGAGATTCCTCCGTCTGTTTCTGACGAGGAAGAGATGGATGAGGCTGAGCTCCA
This sequence comes from Scilla litardierei, assembly GCA_030789695.1. Lineage (NCBI taxonomy): Eukaryota > Viridiplantae > Streptophyta > Magnoliopsida > Asparagales > Asparagaceae > Scilla > Scilla litardierei. The sequence continues at coordinate 175,834,490 of CM061142.1, forward strand.
GGAGCTTGTTGGATCTGCTGCTCGTGCCCCTGAGGGTACGTCTACTCGTGCTGCTGCTACTTCTGCTGGTGATCCCGAGAGCACACCTGCTGCCACCATCCCTCCAGTGGATACTTCGTCTGTTGGTGCTCCCGAGACCACTCCCGTTGCCACTCTCCTATCAGTTGACACTCCTACCGTCCCGGAGACCACCACTCCTCCTGCAGAGCCTGCTGCTGCTGCAGATCCTCCCTCCGCCTCCTGAGCTTGCGTTGGAGGACTCTCCCTATGCACATTGGATGATATATCTTGTAAGTGAGAGTGTGGGTTAGGATAGTTGGGTGGTGATGCATTTTTGATGTATTTTTGGTGTTTTGATACTACACTTCTGTTGTATGATCATTTTGATGTATGTGGGATATATGTTGTATGATGTGCCCCAATCTGAGGATCGTTTATATTATTGTTGACAGATGTATACTTTTGATGTATCCATGCTTATATATATATATACACATCGTGTTGACATTTACTTCAGTGTGCACATTATTTTTTTTGTCTCTGATGTTGACTTCATTGCTCGACGACTATCTTGATTTAATAGAAATTATTTCTATGACAACATAGAATTGTTTTCCATGCACTAAATTTATCAAGAATGTTGATATTGGAGAGTATGTTCCATAACTCAATACGTGAAATTGATTTGAGTTTTGATGATTTTATTTTTCGATTATCGACTATGGTCTCGTTGGCACGCTTTGATTTACTTCGTATTTTATTTTGGTGTCATTTTGGCCGTGGTCGTATTCTACGACTCCCGTGCTTCTATTTTATTGTAGCCAATGTTGTTGTCGTTGATCTCCTCCCGCTCTTTTTGCTAATGCCAAAGGGGGAGAGAATTAATAATGACGATGTGCTAAATAATAATTCAAAGCAATTTACCGTGAATCTAATTTGATATGTTAGATTCAGGGGGAGTTAAGATATAAAAATGGATTTCAAATCCGATATTTTAATAATTGGATTCTCATTTTATACTTTCCTCGTCTGCTTGATGCGTATGATTATTATTTAATTTGGAATTAACGTGTCATCAATGCAGGGGGAGTAAGTAAATTCCATTTGAATCATTATTTTTTATTATTATTTATGTTGGCTTGTCATCACCAAAAAGGGGGAGAATGTTGAGTATTGACTCCCCGGATTTGGTTTTGGATGATGAACAAACATAAATATCGTGAACTAACTCGTTGTGAGCGCAGTTATGGAGATCGTCGCCAAATTTCTATGAACATCAAAAGCGACGTCTCGAGACTTCTCAAAGCGCGTGATCGTATGCTTGAAGCTTCGTTGAAGCTCAAGGACCATTATTGAAGTCAAGAGATTCGGATCGAAGCGATTGAAGACGGTTCGTCAAGTTTTATTTATAGTCTTCTAGCTTCGTTTCATAGAGTGTTAAGCCTTGACTACGTTTTAATCTTCATAACGCTCATATCTTAGAGCTAGGATCTTATTAGAAGCCCATAGAATCTTTCCCGAAGCTTAACGCTTCTCATCGCGGCTTCTTGTGCATGTTAGTTGGTTCAAGAAGAAGAACCAACCGACTAGATGGAAATCTAGTCGGTCGACAATGCTTCTTGAACCGACTAGAATGCCTTGTTCAATTTCAGCTCACTTACTGTTTCAGTTAGTCGGTCCAAGAAGGTTCACCGACCGACTAGTTGTGAAACTAGTCGGTTAAGAATCCTTCTTAGACAAACTAGTTGAGCTTCCATTTTTCAGCCTAACTTACTGTTTACAGTTAGTCGGTCAAAGCACAACGACCGACCGACTAGTTGAGAAACTAGTCGGTTGGAAGTTGTTCTTAAACCGACTAGTTGTCTTTGAATTCAGCCAATTCTATTTCATCTGTTAGTCGGTCAAAGAACACTCACTGACCGACTAGTTGTGAAACTAGTCGGTTGGGAAGTCTTCTTAGACCGACTAGTTATCTGTCTTCTGAACTTCTTCTTTTGGCTGTTCTCCAGTTAGTAGGTTCATGTTGTATCACCGACTGACTAGTTGAGGAACTAGTCGGTCAGTGATCCTTCTTTGACCGACTAGTCTGCTTCATAATAGAGCCGTTGGAGCATTAAATACCACGATTTTTGCTCTCTTTTTTCCTCTATCCTATATATACTTGAAGGGCTTCATTCATAGCATTCAAGGCTGATATTTATTGAAGTTTAGAGAATCAAAGAGAAGCATTAATTCTCAGTTCCAAGCTCATTCATTTCTCAAGAATCTCTCTCTCACTCTTATTTCCAAAGAGAGATTCACATTGATTGTGAGCCACTCAAGCCAAGAGCTTGATCCAAGGTCACCAACATCTTCCTAGCCTCCTATTGCTGGTCAACATCTTAGAGCTAGGGTTTGGTGCCTTCATCTTCCCCAAAATCCTTCTTGCCCTAAAATCGTAAGTTTTACTCAAGGCATAGGGTTTTGTGGTAAGAATTTCATATTTCAATTTACTTTTAATATTGCAAGTTTAACTCTCGGTTGTGAGAGTTGTTTGTGATCCCGGTTTGTGGGAGTCACAATTTCATTTGTGTATGATTTGATCTTGTAGAGGTTTTCTACAAGTATTTCATAGTGCAAATTTGAGTTAGAAGTTTCTAACTCAAGTATCCGGAGAGGATCCAGGTGTTTGGGACGTAGGATCACCGGGAACAAGTCGGGGAGTCTTGGGTGGATCCCAACCCGTTATATCGTCTGTTTGCGATTGCATTTCTTTGTTGTCATTATTTACATTTCCGCATTGTTGGTTGAGTTTGCAAGATAATTAGGAATTATCTTCTTAATTATTATAAAGTACTATTCACCCCCCTTAGTACTTGTGCAGTAGCTACGTAGGACATTACATTTGGTATCATCGCCAAGCACCTAGCTATGTCTTCCATCGACAACAAAACCGTACGTCCACCTTCAGACTATAGCACCTTCAGGAACCGTGAAGGAGCTTCTTCGGTGATGGAAGGACACTCCTCGACTAGGCCTCCTTTCTTCAACGGTACCAACTATGGGTACTGGAAATGCCGGATGGAAACGTTCCTCCGGAGTGCTTCACTATGGAGAGCCACGTTGACGGAGTACGTCGAGCCCGAAGAAGAAGATTTCGCTAAGTGGACTACCGCGGAGGTCGTCACGGAGGTAAGCAATGCCAAGGCAATGAATGCCTTGCAATGCGCTTTGGAGCCCGAAGACTTCAACATGATATGCAATGTAAGAGTGCATATCAAATCTGAAACTCCCTCCTCATCTTGCATGAAGGAACGAGTAGGGTAAGAGACTCCAAACTCGTTGTTGTAAATAAAGATTATGAGTTATTTCATATGCAACAGGGTGAGAAGATGAAAGAGTACTATGCTCGCGTCGTTGACATCACCAACGAGTTGGAGGCTCTTGGAAACACCTACACCCAAAAGGAGAAAGTCTCAAAGATCATTGATGGACTTCCTTCTTGTTGGGAAAAGCGTACCTTCGCCATCGAGGAAGGTAATGATATGAGTAAATATACTGTTATCCAACTAATGGGTACCTTGATGTCTTATGAGGTACGCAAGGATATCAAACTAAAGTTGCAGGACAAGATGAAGTCTTACTTGAAGCAAGACGAGCCAAAGAAAAAGGCGATTGCATTCAAGGCCGCTCCATCTACATCTACATCTATAGATGATGAAGAATCGGAAGATGAGTTGGTCTTGGAATCTATTGCCCTCATGGCAAAGAAGTTCAACGAATTCTTCTGAAAAGGTAATTTCAAGAACAAATCTAAATTTAGTTCTTCTAACTCCTCCGCTCCTTTGTGCTTTAAATGCAACAAGCCGGGACACATGAAAGCGGATTGTCCTCAAAACAAACAAAAGGAGATGTGGAAGGCGCCAAAGTTCGACAAGTCAAAGAAGTACAAGAAAGGGTACAAGAAGGGACTTGTCGGCACATTCACCGACTCCGACGAGGACTCCTCAAATGGAGAGTCGGACGATGAACAAGTGGAGCAAGCACACATGTGCTTCATGGCAAGAGAGGAACATGATCAAGGATCTTCCTCCGATGATAGCGAGGATGAAGGCGATGAGGTAACTATGGACGACCTTAGATTAGCTAACGAGCAAATTTGGTCTAAATATTCTAAATTAGTAAATAGATATACTAAGACAAAAGATGAGTTAGTTAGTCACCAAACCTCTCCTAAGCCTATCGTCATCAACAACGACACCGTTGTTGAAGACTTGAGAAATGAGATTGTAAATCTCAAATCTCAACTTGAGCATGTTCATATTGAGGAATCGGATGAACATGAGATAGCGGATTTAATTTCTCGAAACTCTACTTTGAGTATTGAGAATGAGAATCTCAAATGTCGTGTTTGTGTACTTACATCGCAAGTGTCCACATTGGATGCTTCTATGCTTTCTCTCACCGAGAAGTATGAGTGCACATTAGACAGAGTTAATAAATTCAATAAGGATAAGGACCATTTGGATAATATCCTAAATGATTTACTTTCGACCAATCACCACATTGGCTTGGGGTATAAGATGGAAAATTCATCCAAATCGTCTACTACCTTTGTTAGGCCAACTTCCGATGCCTCAACAAGTGGGAGCAAACACTCTATTGGTAGTTCATCTACAAATGGTGCTTCCACTTCGTACACATCCTTGTTTGGAAAGAAACCCACTATGGGTGGTCCTCCAAAGAAGGGTCATGCATTTATGTACACAAATACCATGCCACGTTGGAATACACATCTTACTTCACATGTTCACACATATGATGATTCGTATGCACCACATCCACGGGCACGTGCACACCAAGTGAGACACCCTCACGCATGTGTTCCTCCACATGCATATGTTCACCCACACCATCATATGAACAATTATCATCATGCACCATTTCATCATGTGACATATGCCTTTCCACGACATGCATCACGTAGAAATCAACAACGCATGCATGCTCCCAATAGGAATAGGGCTCTCAAAATCTTCCTTATTTGGAGCCTGAAGGACACAAGAACGCATGAAAAACAAGCTTACATGAATTCGTATTTTATGAATGTCGTGCATAATGATGATTATGTGGATAAGTCTAAGTCCAATTGGACTTGGCTTCCAAAGGTCTAATCTTTTAGGACCCAATGACCTTGGGTACCATGGAAGGATATGTTTATCTTTAGGTACTCAAGAAAAGGAAACGGAGCAACAAATCCAAATTTAGCTCCAAGAATAATTGGATACTTGATAGCAGGAGTTCAAAACACATGACGGGTGATGCTCAATTGCTCTCCGAAGTGGTGCCCATTGCAAATAGGAACCGGGTAGTCTTTGGAGGCAACGAGAGCGGAACCATCATAGGTGTTGGTAAAGTAGGTAATCCTTCTAAACCACTAATAAGTGATGTTTACCTTGTTAAAGGATTAAACCACAATCTTATTTCAATAAGCCAACTTTGTGACAAAGGTTACAAAGTTAGCTTTGCGAAAGGAATGTGTCATATTTTGAATAAAAATACTAATGATGTATTATTCTCTGGCACACGGCATAAGGATATTTATATATTAGATCTCCCAAAATCACATGAACAATGTCTCATTGCCAACACAAGTGAACAACACTTATGGCATCGACGTTTTGGCCATGTGAACTTTGGAACACTTTTTAAGCTTTCCAAGTTAAATTCTATTAAAGGATTTCCTAAGCTTGTCTTTCAAAAGAAAAGCTTTTGTGACTCGTGTCAACGAGGCAAGCTTCCAAAATCGTCATTTAAACCTAAGAAAAGCATTTCTTCTAAGCGGCCTCTAGAGCTTTTACATCTAGATCTTTTTGGGCCAACTAGAGTTGCTTCATTAGGAAATGCACGATATGGACTTGTCATCGTTGATGACTTTTCTAGATTTACTTGGGTATTTTCTTTTAGTAATAAAAATGATGCTTTTGAAAACTTCACAATATTTGTTAAGAAAGTACAAAATCTCATTGGAACCACCATTGTCACTATTCATAGTGATCATGGAGGGAAATTTGAGAATGATTCTTTCTCAAATTTTTGTGATGAAGTTGGTATTACTCACACATTTTCTTTTCCTCGCGCACCTCCTCAAAATGGTGTTGTTGAGAGGAAGAATAGGACTCTAGTGGAATGTGCTCGCACTATGCTTGATGATAGCCAACCTGGCCATCAATTTTAGGCGGAAGCAGTACATACCGCTTGCTATGTGTTTAATAGAATATTTTTGAGGCCCGACATCAAACAAACTTGTTATGAATTGTTGTTTGGTAGATTGCCTCAAGTTAAACACTTTCTAGTTTTTGGCGCAAAATGTTTTATTAAAAACACGTATGGTAGTTTGGACAAATTTGATTCAAGATCCGATGAGGGGATATTTGTTGGATATTCCTTCCGTAGCAAAGCCTACCTGATATACAACAAAAGAACCTCAACGATCGAGGAAACTCTTCATGTTTCATTCAATGAAGGTTTTGTCCCGACTAGAATTACTAATGATGATGACTCCATGGATGTCTTATGTGATTCTATTGGTAATTCTAATTCTATTGATTCTATTGATACTAACCCTACTAATGAATCTTTTGAGAATGTTCCTAGTGATCAGGGAATTCACAAACGGCTTCATACAGTTCGTGACCATCCCCATGAGCAAGTCATTGGCAACATACTTGATAGTGTCAAGACTAGATCTCAAGTCAACTACTTCGCTCATTGCGCCTTTGCCTCCTCAATTGAACCAAAGAATATTAACGAAGCGTGCGAAGATAGTGCTTGGATCTTAGCCATGGAGGAGGAACTCATTCAATTTTAGAGGAATGAGGTTTGGGAGCTTGTTCCATTGCCTTCGAAGAACCACACTGTTATAGGAACGAAGTGGATTTTCAAGAACATGACCGACGAAAACCAAATCGTCATCCGGAACAAAGCTCGGTTAGTAGCTCAAGGCTACCGGTAAGAGGAAGGTATAGATTTCGAAGAATCCTTTGCTCTGGTAGTTAGATTAGAATCTATTAGGTTATTGTTATCTTTTGCATGCCATAACGATTTTAAACTCTTTCAAATGGATGTAAAAAGTGCGTTTTTAAACGGAGATGTCGTTAAGGAAGCTTACGTTTCTCAACCTCCGGGTTTTATAAATGAAAAATTTCCAAATCATGTTTTCAAACTTAAGAAAGCACTTTACGGTTTGAGACAAGCTCCTCGAGCTTGGTATGACCGTCTAAAGAATTTTCTTTTGGATTTGGGTTTTAAAATGGGTGAAGTTGACTCTACATTATTTGTTAAGTATTTGAATAATGATATTATTTTAGTTCAAATTTACGTTCATGATATCATTTTCGGTGCTACTAACTTCACTCTTTGCGAAGAGTTTTCTAATGTTATGAAGGATCAATTTGAGATGAGCCACATGGGTGAGCTAAAATATTTCTTAGGTCTCCAAATTCGCCAAATGAACGATGCAATCTTCATCCATCAAACCAAGTACACGGTGGAGTTGCTAAAGCGATTTGGAATGGAGAATGACTCGGGCAAGAAGACTCCAATGATCACTACTACACATCTTGATAAAGATGCGGGCGGAAAAGATGTAGACATTCGTCTATATCGAGGTATGATAGGTAGTATATTATATCTTACCGCTAGGCGGCCTGATATTATGTTTGCTGTATGTGTATGTGCTCGTTATCAGTCTCAACCTAAGGAATCTCACTTAGTAGCGGTAAAACGTATTTTCCGTTATTTAAGTTACACACTCGACTTTGGATTACTTTATCCAAAGTCTAGCACATATGAGTTAATCTCATATAGTGACGCAGATTATGCGGGATGCAAATCCGACAGGAAAAGTACTAGTGGCACTTGCCATTTTATAGGAAATTCTCTTGTCTCTTGGTTTTCCAAGAAGCAGAATTCCGTATCACTTTCAACCACCGAGGCGGAATATATTGCCGCTGGTGCTGCGTGTGCTCAGGTTCTTTGGATGAGACACACTCTTAAAGACTTTGGTATAAAATGTGATACTTGCCCTATCATGGTGGATAACCAAAGTGCAATATGTCTCTCTAAGAATCCGGTACACCATTCCCGTTCTAAACACATAGATGTCCGTCACCATTTCTTAGATGATCATGTTGCTAAAAGGACATCATTTTAGTGTACGTTGAAACCCAGAAGCAAATCGCCGATATTTTCACGAAACCACTCAAGGAAGACTCCTTTGTGCGGTTACGTCGAGAATTGGGGATTATGGGTGAATCCGAGATTTAGGATTCATATTTTGTTCAATAATCTTGTATGCTATTTATATTTTCATTATATATACTCATGTTAGATTAATTGAGATTTTCTGGATTTTTGGTTGAAATTTCGGAATTTATGCTCGAATTATTCATGAACGTCGTATTTAAGATTTTTGATATTTTATGGGGTAGTATAATGATGTAAGAGAGTATTTCGATGTTTCGTCCAAGTGCGATTAGGAGAGAACTCAAAATTTCTAAATTTCAAATTTTTGGACTCTCTTAGTCGGTCCAAGTTCATTGGCCGACCGACTAGATTGAGTTCTAGTCGGTCAGTGAATGAACTCAGACCGACTAACTCAAGCCCTAATTTTGGCTTCAGTTACTGTTTGCACTTAGTCGGTTCATGTTCATTGGTCGACCGACTAGATTGTAATCTAGTCGGTCAGCGCTTGAACTGTGACCGACTAACTGCTTCGGGGGCTGTTGCATCTTTTGGTCTTCCGATCGACTTATACCTCGCCCGCACCGATTAGAACTCATTTTAATCGGTGCGCTCGTTCCTCCTAAAACCCAAACCCCCCGAAACTCTTTGACTTCTCCATCTCCTCCGTCGATTGCGATCGACTTTTCCGGCCATCTCCGACCAAGTCGGCCGTCGATCTCCCTCCATCTTCCTCCTAGGGTATCACTCTCACTCTATCTCTCGTTTTAGGGTTAGATTTCATTCGATTTCCATCGTGCTAGGGTTTATTCTAGGGTTATTCTTCGATTCCGTTTGTGTCGATTTCGTGCGTCGATTGCGCATGTCTCATCTCGATTATGGCGAAGACACGCATCCCCATCGAACCCTCGCGTCCGTCACCCATGACCGTAGAGTCGCCTCCTATAGACCCCCTTCAACCCAAGCGAACTCCTCCCAAACACCGAGCTAAGACCACTCTTCCCTCTTCGTCTTCGCCTCCTCTTAAGAAGAAGAGGACGTCGACTGCGAAGCCTAGAGCCCAATCTCAGCCCAAACCCAAGCCCAGCTCATTTCGTGCTCCCACTCCTCCCGATGATTCCGACACCGAGTATATTCTGGAGACCGAGCATACCGCTAGGGCTCCTACTCCTCCTCCCAGATCTAGCACTCGTCCATCTAAGGGGAAGGCTCCCATGCCAGTTGGCGGTGTCGATATATCGTTATGTCGCGATGACCCAATGTGTCTCCTGCATACAATCGTATCGAGCAATGTCCACTGATATTGGATCACTTTGTTCAGTTCTCCGATTTCCCACATCTTGCTGATCTTTTATCCTACAGCGGCCTACTTGATTATCTTTGCCATGACCCCAAGGCGAACCCTCACCCGTACCCCCGTCTTGTCAAGCTTTTCTATGCGAACCGTGTTCGGGCTCAGTATGACGAGACCCATTCCATTGAGATGACTATCTTGGGGACACCGATTGTCCTCACGACAGAAATCTGAGGGGATTTGATAGGTGTCTCCTCTTCTGTCCTCCTCCCTGTCGATATCTCTGTTGATGATATTTTTGATCTTGACCAGACCGTGCTTGCCGAGATGATTTCTGTTATCCCTCGCGCCATGATTGGCGTCCCCTCGAAGTCTTTTAAGCCGAATGCTTGGTTTCTTAATCTTATCCTGAAGTCGTGCCTCCTTCCGAAGTACGGCTCTTCGAGCTTGCCATCCCAGCCGTTCCTTAAGCTGATCTACGCTCTCTTCATGGGGAGCGAGATCAATTGGGCTAGGATTATCCTTGATAAGATGGACTCTTTCCAATGTATCCGAAAGTCTACAAAATCTTATCACATCCCATATCCCTGCCTTCTGACCCACGTTTTTCGTCACTTCAAGGTCCCTCTCCCTCCCGATGATGAGCGTCCTCTTGGTCCTCCTCTAAATGCGACGACCGGCAAGAAGTCTCTTACGGCGCTTCGTCACGTTCAGAGGACGACTCCTTCGGCTTCTGCTTCAGCTGCTTCTGCTCCTCCTCCTTCTCCTACTCTCGCTGAGGTTGCCGTCTCTCTGAGACGTGTGGAGTCTCGTGTCTCTCGTTCTGAGGAGATGCTCGCTCGCCTCTGTTCTCACTTTGGTATTGAGATTCCTCCGTCTGTTTTTGACGAGGAAGAGATGGATGAGGCTGAGCTCCAGGAGCTTGTTGGATCTGCTGCTGGTGCCCCTGAGGGTACGGCTGCTCGTGCTGCTGCTACTTCTGCTGGTGATCCTGATCACTCCATATTTTACACCTTTTTTCCGCATGATTGAATGCCATTTAGATCGCTCAAATCACGTTTTTCACGATTTATCGACAATATTGCGATACTTTTCACGATTTGTTGTTTTTGTCGTATTTCAGGAGATTTGGAGCGATTTGGATAGATTCCGAGATACACCTACTCCGGAGTGTCACCGATGACTTCCCTGAGGGGTATTTTCAGATTGGAGAGGAGCGGAAGAAGAAAGAACGTCGTAGGAGCGACGAGGAGGTAAAAACACTCAGAATGGGCATTTTAGTGTTCCACTCGGCCGAGTGAAGGAGTCACTCGGCCGATCAGCGAGACCCCGCTCGGCCGGCCAGATCGGACACGCTCCCAGTGTGCACTCGGCCGAGCATCAGAAGCCACATCGGCCGAGTGATGCAACTCCGTCCGCCCGAGTGGCACTCAGACGACGCCCATCAAAAACTCCCAACTTACTGTTTTTCGTCAGTCTGAGCATCAGAAGACCCACTCGGCCGAGTGGCAATTGTCGACCGCCCGAGTGAAGAGAAGCCCATCGGCCGAGTGACGACAACTCACTCGGCCGAGTAACCTCCGAAGTGAAGACCCCCAAGACCCCAGACTTACTCGAAATTCTCAGGGTCTCCCACTCGGCCGAGCGACTTTTGTCACTCGGCCGAGTGAGCCACGCTGCCTGTAGCGTAAATTGCGATTTTCAGGCTGCGCAGGGGCAATTTTGTCACAGTTTTTTGGGCGATTTTAGGGGGTATTTAACCCCAGTTTTTAACCTAGGTTAGAGAGCTTTTTCCTTACTTTTTGGCAGCCTTTTAGATTAAACTTTTTAGAATTTTATTCTTGTGATGGGAGAGGAGAGAAAAGGATTATTTTGTTGGATTCTTGAAGAACTACATTGGTTTGTCTCCCTCTTCATTAAAAATCTCATTTTTATTGCTTATTTGAATATTGCTATGAATTATATTACTATTTCAATTGATTATTCTTCTATTCGTGAAATGATTTGTGAGTAGTCCTTACGTCTTAGGGCGTGGGGATGAACTCTACGAGCCCAATTTCCGATTTGTGATGATTTGGTAGAACTATTGCTAGAATTGCTATTAGGTTTAGTTTGGGATCGATATATTACGGATAGCTAGGTGTTCATACCGATTGGGATTTGCAAGAGATTGGATCCTAATTCGATAGGAAACCCTAGAAATCCGAATTGGGTTGAAATTGAGTTTCCGTAGTATCGGTTTGCAAGAGATTGGACCGATACTAGGGTTCTCGGTTGCAATTCCATACCGATACCCGTTTGCAAGAGATTGGACGGGTAGGAACTATCCCAACCTTGGTCGCAGCCCGAGTTTGCACGAGAGTGGGCTCGAGATGCGATTGAACGATGACGTTGATCCTAATGCTAGCTTGCCTAGGCTAGGGTTTGCAAGAGATTGGGCCCGAGCCTAGGTTAGCTATAGACCGGCAACAACACGAGAGCGTGAGCTAGGTTTTACATTCAGTTGCAACTAGTTCATCCGACATTCTACCCTAGCAATTGTGATATCAATGAATCACATTGATGAGATACGGTGAGTAGCGGGGATTCTCTATTCCCTAGGCGTCTTTATTTGATTTTATATCTCCATACTTTGTCTGACGATTGTGACAGCATCGCCGAAAGGCAAATTCCCTCTTTTCTGTCCCTATAGCCAGGTTGTTCGGAGAAGGCACTGTCATACGTCCGCCCTGTGTTCGATACCCGCTCGCCGCTACACCGTGTGCTTGAGGTAAAACTACACGGTCGCTCTTTTGGGTGTACGCCCGGAAGCGATCAAGTTTTTGGCGCCGTTGCCGGGGAGGCGATTGTGTTTGATCCTACCACCCTAGCTATTTCTTTCTTTTTGTTTTATTTCTTTATTTTTATCTAACCCTTCCATTGTGCTAATCACTTCTTTGAAACTTTGTTCTCCCGTGCATGTACACGAGATCCACAGCGGACCCCATCGATATATTGTTTGATCCTGAGATTGAGCGTACATTGCGGAGAATCAGAGCGGAGAGGAGACCCGATACGGAAGGGAGGTTTATGAACGTCCGGGAGACGCCTGAAGAGTTAGCGGCAAGAATGGCGAGGATTATTTCCATTCGAGATAGGCTCCGGCCTAAGACTTCCTCGACGACCTCGTCCATAGCCATGCCGGAGTTGGCGGCCGACAAGAATTTTGAGTTGAAGACCGGGCTTGTGGTTCTGATGCAGCAGGATCCATTTCATGGGAACGCCCATGAAAATCCCCACTACCACATCCAGCTCTTCCTATCGAAGTGCGCCACCTTCCAGATGCCGGGCGTTACCCTAGATGCCATCAGACTGCGCCTCTTCCCCTTCACATTAAAGGATAAACTCTTTATTGGTTGAGGACACAAGCTGAGGGAGTCTTTACCACATGGGATGAGTTGGCAAGTGCTTTCATCGACAAGTTCTATTCGCCTTTCAAGACGGTAAAGATTAGGAGTGCTCTCATGTCCTTCAAGCAAGGACCTCAAGAGACGCTCTACGAGGCTTGGGAGCGCTTCAAAGACCTGCAGCATCAGTGCCCCCACCATAGCATTGAAGATTGGGAGCTAGTCCATAGCTTCTACAATGGTCTCCAACCGGGGACCAAGCAGATTATTGATGCCGCGGCAAATGGGGCCATCCTATCGAAGACTTCCGACGAAGCTACGGCCTTAATTGAGGAGATGGCCTTGAACAATCAACAATGGGGCGACGAGCGAGGACACTCTTCGTCCTCCTTGAAGCCATCTAGCATCTATGAGGCAAAGGCCGTAGCGGAGCTGACCAACAAGTTCGATTCTCTCCACAAGGTAGTGGAGAGACTGGAGAAGTATATTACGGAGCCCCAAGGAACCCCTTTCTCATCCGCACCAACAAATCAAATGTGTGATTGGCAAGACTAATCCCAAGCTATGTATTTGGGAGGAGAACAAGGAGAGGGATCTTTGGAGCAAGTTCAATACGTCGCGGGGAACCAAGGATATTGGGCCAATCCGGCCACTAGAAACCATCCCGGTTTCTCCTATGTAAACAATGATAGAGCATTGAACCCGTCGCAACAACTACCTCAACAAGCTCGACCACCACCACCACAACAACAACATTATCCACCGAGGGGGCCTCCGCAACAAAATTTCCCACCAAAGCAACAAGTTGGACCCTATAGGCCGCCCGGATACAATCAAGGGTGGAGAAATCCAAACCCTCTACAAGCTCAACAACGATCTGAATTTGAAGCTAAGGTGGAGGAGTTTATGGTCGAGCAGAAGAAGATCAATGCTTCCTTGAAGGCGGGCCAAGACTCTCTTACAACTGTCGTTGGACAAATTGCGGAGCAACTTGTGTTGCTCAATAGAAACAGTCAACAGTTACCGGCTCAACCCGAGCAAAAATCCACGGGGCAACACCGGCCATATCAACGCCGTGGTTACAGTTACTACGAGAGGTGGGAAGGATACCACTCCCGTCATGATTCCTACCGAGGAGCCCGTGGTGGAGATTGTAGAGCCAAGCGAGCCGGTCATTGAAGTTGAGAGAGAGAAAGAGCCGCAAAGGGAAGAAAAGTCCAGAGCGGAGCAATTGATTGAAGAGAGGCATTTTATGCCACCGATCCCATTCCCTCAGAGGCTTGCTAGAGCAAAGATGGAGAAGCGACTAGCCAAGTTTCTCGAGTATTTGAGAGGGGTAAGACTCAAAATCCCCTTCCTCGACGCTATCGTGGAAATCCCGACATACGCCAAGTTCCTAAAAGATTTGATTACGGGAAGAAAGAGGAAGGAGAAAATCATGCTCGCTGAGGAGGGGTCTTGGTTCACCAAGAGAGAGAAGGAGCCCGCCAAATTCAAAGACCCGGGGAGTTTCTGAATTCCTTGCACCTTAGGCGGCGTCCCTCTACAAAAGGCGTTAGTGGACTTAGGGGCTAGTGTTAGCCTCATGCCTCTCTCTATGTTCCTAAGACTAAACACCGGCACAAAATTGAAACCTACCGACATGCGGATACAACTAGCAGATGGTCGGATCACAAGGCCGGTAGGGATCGCAGAGGATATCCCGTTACAAGTCCCGGGGGGAATATGTTTGCCATGTGACTTCGTGATCATGGATGTCAAGGAGAAGGGAGATACGTCGCTAATACTTGGACGCCCGTTCCTCGCCACCACCGGTGTCATTGTCGACGTACGTGAAGGGACTCTAACATTGAATGTCGGCAACATCGAGGTGGAGCTTCATATTCCCAAGGCAATGAAACACATGTCTTATCATGAGGAGCTGGACTATATGGACCTCCTTGACGAGGTTATTGAGGAGGCGATCCCCCATTCCATCGGCGCCCTATTCAATGATGACTTTGAGGAAGGGCCGGACTTGGGGCAAGAAGAAAAGATGGAGCATTCCCCCGACCCCTCCATGGAAATTGATGAAGGCGACGCTGATGTCGCGAGAATACGAGAGCTCTGCAAGCTCTCAAAGATGAAGACTCCAAAGAAAGCCCCACCGATACGAAAATCGGTGTCACCGGTGAAGCCGAGGCCCGGAGCAAGCACTAGCTTGGGGGAGTCACCCCCCAACACTACCCGAGGCAAAGGAGCACCGAGGAAGAACACGCCGCCACAACATCCAAATTTAAGCGTTCTTCCCAATAAATTCGACGGGTGCATCTCATATGCACCCAATATCCCGCATTAAATTGAAAATCAAAGGGGGTCGAGCTCAAGACCTTAAACGAGCGCTTGTCGGGAGGCAACCCGACGGTTATCGCTTTATTTTTACTTTTCCTTTATTTTTGTTATAGAAATTATTAGTGTTTTGAGTCGTTTGCCTAAAAATTTCGTGATAACGGGTCCTATTTTTCTTTGACAGGAGAGGAGAAAGGGATATCTATCATTAGGAGGATGAACAAGGCAACGAGGAGCGCTCCAGGAATGCGCTCGATGCTTAGGAGGAAGATGAAATCGAATGGAGGAAGAAAAACAGAGTTTAAAGCCCAAACGAAGCCAAACAGCAGAAAACAGGACTCACTCGGCCGAGTATACTAGTCACTCGGCCGAGCACATAAGCTCGTCCGCCCGAGCGGCTCACGAACGAGGGAAGTCTGCTGTACCCAACTCTCTGTTTCTTTTCTTGATTTCAGTATAATTGCCACTCGGCCGAGTATAAATCTTCACTCGGCCGAGTGAAACTGATACGCTCCTAGGGCGAGTATTGCCGAGTAGCTTGTGCCACTCGGCCCAATGGACTTTTTCCACTCGGCCGAGTAGTAAGGGGGAGGAATTTTTTAAAATATTTCCGTTACGATCACTCGGCCGAGCGACTTAGTCACTCGGTCGAGTCGTAACTTTTCCTATATAAAGGGGAGCGGGTCGGCGCGTTTTTCGAAACGAGAGAAATCCCAAAAATCACGACCGCTCGTATCCCTTGCCCGCTGCCCCCCCTCACTCGCCCGACCTCGCTCGCCGCCGCCGCGCTCGGCCACCCACCGCCGGTCGAAGCTGCCACGCCTCCGCCCGAGTCGCCGCCGGCGACCTCCTTGCCGGCCGAGCTCCGGTACCCTTATTTTGCCTATTTCCTCCTCTTTCTTGTATTTTTTGACGATCCGCACACTAATCAAGCCCCAAATTCAAATTAACTTCATTATCTATCTATTATACCCCTAACCCCCCATACGTTTTGAATATTACTCACTGATATCTTCGTCTGATGTGCAGGGTATATTGGGGAGCTTAGGGGAGCCCAGGGGAGCTTCCGGGGAGCGTTTTTGGCTTCGTGGAGGCGGCTTCTTCGCACGCGTCCACTATATTGCTCTCGCGGCGTGTTACGGTATACTCGTTCCACTCATTTGCGCACGCCGCATTTTTTACGCTTTTGGTGAGCACCCGGGGCCCATATGCCGCCCCGGACACGGCCACAGTCGAGGAGAGCTTCCGCCAAGCGAAAGCGGCCGGATGAGCCCGGCCCCTCCCACGAGGTGGAGGACTCTCCTCCGCCTACACCACCACACCCCGTTCACCCTGCACTGCCTGCAGACCCCGCACACCCCGCACAGCCTGCAGGGCCCGTTCACCCCGCACAGCCACTCCCTGCCGACCCACAGCCACCACCACCGCCATCGGCTCCACTTGTCGGGCCGCTGGGGATTAGGTTCCGAGACGACGCACACCGCGTCGTTTTTGAACGCATTACCCAGCGCTCGATTGTACCCTCCAGGTTCGCACACCTTGCAGACCTAGGACGCCTGGGGGTACTTGAGGGGATGCTCACGTTGTATGACAACGTGGGTTGGCGAGATTTTTTCCAAGTGTCGGCGGACACGTTCGTCCGTCTGACACTTGAGGTGCTTAGTTCTATCGCCCGGACCGACGAGGGATGCTCGTTTAGGTTTATGGACCGAGAGTGCCAGGTCACTCTCGGTATGATGAGAGCTTTCTTTTCGTGGCCCGATGTCCACAGGGCCGACCGTGGTTACGCCCCCACTCACATTCCCCCACCTTCCTTCGATTCCAGCGATTTCTGGGCCCGGATCACGGGTTTACCAGCTGCCTTCGACCCTAGTAGGGCCAAGGCCTCGGCCATCGTCCACCCCTGCCTCCGCATAGCTCAGCGCCTTATGGCGACTACCTTTTTGGCGAGGTATGAGCCTGGGACGATGTCCACGCCGGAGCTTTATATGCTCTATGTGATGATGCGCCCCAGAGCTCTAGCTAGGGAGAGTGACGAGTTGGTCCCCGTCGTCGTGATTGATATCGCGAGCTGGTTTTTGGACCGCATCATCGTATCGGTGAGCGCTCGCTCACCGATATGTTGCGGCGGTCTGATCACCCTGCTCGCCCTGATGACCGGCGAGGACCTTCTGGCTGACCTGCGACGATCCCCGGGCCCCACTTCACTGTCTATAGACGTCATGGCCCGGATGAAGATGCTATGTCCACATGGTCAGCGGCACTGGGTTTGGTTGCACAGTCCCTACGGTGCTGATTACATGATCCTTCCGAGCCCAGCTCGGACACAGATAGCACCAGCACAGGTGGACTGGCTTCTGGCGATGGATCTCCTGATCCCCGCCGCCTACGTTCTTGAGGCCGAGGAGGCCGAGGAGGCTGAGCAGGCCCACGCTGCACCCGCTGCACCCGCTGACCCCGTGGCCCCTCAGTAGCCTGATATTTCGGCTGCTCCCGACACCTCTATCCACACTTCTACCGGTGTCAGGAGTACACTCGCTGAGACCACCTCCACTACCTCCACCACTCCCACCACTCCCACCACAGCTGGCCCTCTGTCCGTTGAGCCCCTATCCTCCGCCCTACCCGAGCACCCACCGACTATTGTTGAGAGCGGAGGGCCCTCTTTCGCTGCCGTCGTGGAGACCGTGGTTGTCACCTCTGTCTCCACCGCAGTCGTACTTTCTGAGAGTGTCATGACGTCTGTTCCCACGTCGGTGTCACCGACCTCTCTGGCCGCCTCGTCGCCACTTTTATACTCCACTTCCGCTGCTGCTGCTTCCACCTCATACCAGCCTGCGCCCCAGCCTCGCACTGAGGCTAGGCCCACACTTGTGAGCACAGCACCCTTCCTCCACATGCCTGCTGAGCCCATCCACTACACCACCCGAGTCCGCCAGCCCCGTCCTACACAGCACAGACAGGTGCGTCCCTTTGCACCACCTCCTCCCGACCCTGTACTTCAGAGCATTCATGCTCTCGAGGGGGTGGTGAGTGCCCTCAGAGGTGACCTTAGGACCATGTCTGCCACCGTCACCGCTATGGCCAGCCACTTCGACCTAATTCCGGGCATTCACTATTGCCTCACTCAGATTCTCGAGCGGCTTCCTCGCGTACCCACACCCACCCAGCAGGTACCCACCCCCACTCCTACACACACCCAGCCTGCTTCCACACCCACACCCACACCCACCCAGCAGACTGTTCCCCAGCCACCACCTCCTCCTCCTCCGCCTCAGGACGGAGACGGCGCAGCCCCACCCTCTTAGGCACCCTTGATGCCATTGATCTTTTTTGACGTCATGCTGCCCGTCTCTGCTCGGTCCTGATGATTTTTGCCCACCCCCTCCCCTCACTGTTTTGGGTCCACATTTTGCTCATATCTTTCTATATCATTTTTGGGAGAGAGGGAGAGATTTTTGGTGTCACACTATAATATCTGATTCACTCCTATATCTGCATGCATCATGTCCCCATCATATTTTTCATTTCGTTATTTTTATTTTCTTTTTCCTCATGCATGCATCCTCACCTACCCCTCACATTACACGTCTCTCGGTGTGCCACACTTCGCACATTGAGGACACTGTGCACTTTAGCTTGGGGGAGTGAGTTCTCACGTTCTTTTCGATTTACCACCTTTATTTTTAGTTTTTTCACGCCATTTTCCGCATTTGCACTCACTTTCATCACTTTTTCTTTTTTTTACCATGCATCACGTTTTTCTTATTTTCTTTGTGTGCTGCATTGTAATTAGTTTCATTTTCCCTTTTTATCTTTTACTTCCTTCATCTCATGCTAGAGATGATTTTTCTGTGATGATGATGACGTGGAGTTAGCTTTCTCTATATGCATACTATATTTGTCATGTCTTAGATTTTGTTTCTGATATCATATGCTGTGATTTGCCTTGCATTTAGAGATAGTAACCCAAACTTTTTTCGCATGAAAATGGATGAAATTTTATTATTAGCTGAGTCTGAATATTCATATGTATGCTATCGTAGAAAACACACCAAGATTCACGCATTGAATGCTTATATCTGGAGTACCGTTTTCTTTTCCTATATCACTTCTATTTGCATGACTTGTACACTTCACTTCAGGATGATTGAATGATGTTAGCTATGATAAATCTGGATTAGTTAGCTTTTTTGTGATCGAAACCGAGTAGATTAGATTACCCTGCTGAAGTTGTCGTGCACGTCTTATAGAGTGAACTGAGAGACATATTTATTTCTTTCTCCACATATCTTGAACATTAATTCTCTATTTTAAAATCATTGGTGAATCTCCCCTTAGCGATTCTAATATATGGCATTTCCCCGTTATTGAAATCCTAGCTCCAAATTTCCCAAAACCAAAAAGAAAAAGAAAAATTCTTGTATATCCTTATTTCTCTTTGATTTGGGATCATTGTGTATATATGCTATTAAAAAAGAAAAAGAAAAAAAGAAAAAAAAAGAGAGAGAGAAAAAAAGAAAAAGAAAAGAAAAGAGAAAAGAATCTCAAATAACGATCCCATCTCATGTTCTCCCTCTTTCTTCCCTCTTTTTGTTTTTATTTTTGTTTTCTTTTGCATTTGGAGCTTCAAAAGAAATGGGGAATGTAAATATCGTTTTTGTGCCACCACGCTTATAGATAAGCTTGGAGAGAGAATCCAATGATGTGTGAGAGAGTGACTACTTGACGGTGCATGACAACCTAGGCTAAGTAATATTCTATACTCGGTGAGATTGTTTTAGCTTCACGAAATCCAGAAATCTATGCCTAGCACTCATTTCATGAAATCCACGCTTTTCTATTCTTTCTATTCTATTGTGTGATATTCTTATACTCCTCATAGAAAACATTCAATTGAAAAGTGTGTGATCTGCGATATTGTATACCGCTTTAAATGATTCAGACGATGTTAATTTTAGAATTATTCCGTTTTTCATGCTATATCATTATTCTTGGGTTTTCTATTTCTATTTGCACCATCATACTATGATATCGAAATAAAAGTCTTTGACATGTGTTCTACGTTCGGTGCATGCTATATGAGTAAGCAAAACCCATGTCCTGAGAAAAATGATCTAGCAGCTTCCCTCTTCGCCTTCTTCTTTCTTCTTCGTTTTTCGTTTTCCGTTTTTCCATCGTTTTCATTTTCTGAATCCACCGGGTTCGCCTTTTACTTATCTTCCTCGAGGACGAGTAAGAGGTAAGCTTGGGGGATTTTGATCACTCCATATTTTACACCTTTTTTCCGCATGATTGCATACCATTTAGATCGCTCAAATCACGTTTTTCACGATTTATCGACAATATTGCGATACTTTTCACGATTTGTTGTTTTTGTTGTATTTCAGGAGATTTGGAGCGATTTGGAGTGATTCCGAGATACACCTACTCCGGAGTGTCACCGAAGACTTCCCTGAGGGGTATTTTCAGATTGGAGAGGAGCGGAAGAAGAAAGAACATCGTAGGAGCGATGAGGAGGCAAAAACACTCAGAATGGGCATTTTTAGTGTTCCACTCGGCCGAGTGAAGGAGTCACTAAGCCGACCAGCGAGACCCCGCTCGGCCGGCCAGATCGGACACGCTCCCAGTGTGCACTCGGCCGAGCATCAGAAGCCACATCGGCCGAGTGACGCAACTCCGTCCGCCCGAGTGGCACTCAGACGACGCCCATCAAAAACTCCCAACTTACTGTTTTTCGTCAGTCTGAGCATCAGAAGACCCACTCGACCGAGTGGCAATTGTCGACCGCCCGAGTGAAGAGAAGCCCATCGGCCGAGTGACGACAACTCACTCGGCCGAGTGACCCCCGAAGTGAAGACCCCCAAGACCCCAGACTTACTGGAAATTCTCAGGGTCTCCCACTCGACCGAGCGACTTTTGTCACTCGGCCGAGTGAGCCGCGCTGCCTGTAGCGTAAATTGCGATTTTCAGGCTGCGCAGGGGCAATTTTGTCACAGTTTTTTGGGCGATTTTGGGGGGTATTTAACCCCAGTTTTTAACCTAGGTTAGAGAGATTTTTCCTTACTTTTTGGCAGCCTTTTAGATTAAACTTTTTAGAATTTTATTCTTGTGATTGGAGAGGAGAGAAAAGGTTTATTTTGTTGGATTCTTGAAGAACTACATTGGTTTGTCTCCCTCTTCATTAAAAATCTCATTTTTATTGCTTATTTGAATATTGCTATGAATTCTATTGCTATTTCAATTGATTATTCTTCTATTTGTGAAATGATTTGTGAGTAGTCCTTACGTCGTAGGGCGTGGGGATGAACCCTACGAGCCCAATTTCCGATTTGTGATGATTTGGTAGAACTATTGCTAGAATTTCTATTAGGGTTAGTTTGGGATCGATATATTACGGATAGCTAGGTGTTCATACCGATTGGGATTTGCAAGAGATTGGATCCCAATTCGATAGGAAACCCTAGAAATCCGAATTGGGTTGAAATTGAGTTTCCGTAGTATCGGTTTGCAAGAGATTAGACCGATACTAGGGTTCTCGGTTGCAATTCCATACCGATACCCGTTTGCAAGAGATTGGACGGGTAGGAACTATCCCAACCTAGGTCGCAGCCCGAGTTTGCACGAGAGTGGGCTCGAGATGCGATTGAACGATGACGTTGATCCTAATGCTAGCTTGCCTAGGCTAGGGTTTGCAAGAGATTGGGCCCGATCCTAGGTTAGCTATAGACCGACAACAGCGCGAGAGCGTGAGCTAGGTTTTACACTCAGTTGCAACTAGTTCATCCGACATTCTACACTAGCAATTGTAATACCAATGAATCACATTGACGAGATACGGTGAGTAGCAGGGATTCCCTATTCCCTAGGCGTCTTTATTTGATTTTATATCTCCATACTTTGTCTGACGATTGTGACAGCATCGCCGAAAGGCAAATTCCCTCTTTTCTGTCCCTATAGCCAGGTTGTTCGGAGAAGGCACTGTCATACGTCCTCCCTGTGTTCGATACCCGCTCGCCACTACACCGTGCGCTTGCGGTAAAACTACACGGTCGCTCTTTTGGGTGTACACCCGGAAGCGATCAGATCCCGAGAGCACACCTGCTGCCACCATCCCTCCGGTGGATACTTCGTCTGTTGGTGCTCCTGAGACCACTCCCGTTGCCACTCTCCCATCAGTTGACACTCCTGCCATCTCGGAGACCACCACTCCTCTTGCAGAGCCTGCTGCTGCTGCAGATCCTCCCTCCTCCTCCTGAGCTTGCGTTGGAGGACTCTCCCTATGCACATTGGATGATATATCTTGTAGTGAGGGTGTGGGTTAGGATAGTTGGGTGGTGATGCATTTTTGATGTATTTTTGGTGTTTTGATACTACACTTTTGTTGTATGATCATTTTGATGTATGTGAGATATATGTTGTATGATGTGCCCCGATCTGAGGATCGTTTATGTTATTGTTGACAGATGTATACTTTTGATGTATCCATGCTTATATATATATATATATATATATATATATATATATATATCGTGTTGACATTTACTTCGGTGTGCACATTATTTTTTTGTCTCTGATGTTGACTTCGTCGCTCGACGACTATCTTGATTTAATAGAAATTATTTCTATGACAACATAGAATTGTTTTCCATGCACTAAATTCATCAAGAATATTGATATTGGAGAGTATGTTCCATAACTCAATACGTGAAATTGATTTGAGTTTTGATGATTTTAATTTTCGATTATCGACTATGGTCTCGTTGGCACGCTTTGATTTACTTCGTATTTTATTTTGGTGTCATTTTGGCCGTGGTCATATTCTACGACTCCTGTGCTTCTATTTTATTGTAGCCATTGTTGTTGTCATTGATCTCCTCCCGCTCTTTTTGCTAATGCCAAAGGGGGAGAGAATTAATAATGACGATGTGCTAAATGATAATTCAAAGCAATTTACTGTGAATCTAATTTGATATGTTAGATTCAGGGGGAGTTAAGATATAAAAATGGATTTCAAATCCGATATTTTAATAATTGGATTCTCATTTTATACTTTCCTCGTCTGCTTGATGCGTATGATTATTATTTAATTTGGAATTAATGTGTTATCAATGTAAGGGGAGTAAGTAAATTCCATTTG
This sequence comes from Scilla litardierei, assembly GCA_030789695.1. Lineage (NCBI taxonomy): Eukaryota > Viridiplantae > Streptophyta > Magnoliopsida > Asparagales > Asparagaceae > Scilla > Scilla litardierei. The sequence continues at coordinate 175,857,861 of CM061142.1, forward strand.
AATCATTATTTTTTATTATTATTTATGTTGGCTTGTCATCACCAACAAGGGGGAGAATGTTGAGTATTGACTCCCCGGATTTGGTTTTGGATGATGAACAAACATAAATATCGTGAACTAACTCGTTGTGAGCGCAGTTATGGAGATCGTCGCCAAATTTCTATGAACATCAAAAGCGACGTCTCGAGACTCTCAAAGCACGTGATCGTATGCTTGAAGCTTCGTTGAAGCTCAAGGACCATTATTGAAGTCAAGAGATTCGGATCGAAGCGATTGAAGACGGTTCGTCAAGTTTTATTTATAGTCTTCTAGCTTCGTTTCGTAGATTGTTAAGCCTTGAGTAGGTCTTACGTTTTAATCTTCATAACGCTCATATCTTAGAGCTAGGATCTTATTAGAAGCCCATAGAATCTTTCCCGAAGCTTAACGCTTCTCATCACGGCTTCTTGTGCATGTTAGTTGGTTCAAGAAGAAGAACCAACCGACTAGATGGCAATCTAGTCGGTCGACAATGCTTCTTGAACCGACTAGAATGCCTTGTTCAATTTCAGCTCACTTACTGTTTATAGTTAGTCGGTCCAAGAAGATTCACCGACCGACTAGTTGTGAAACTAGTCGGTTAAGAATCCTTCTTAGACCGACTAGTTGAGATTCCATTTTTCTGCCTAACTTACTGTTTACAGTTAGTCGGTCAAAGCACAACGACCGACCGACTAGTTGAGAAACTAGTCGGTTGGAAGTTATTCTTAAACCGACTAGCTGTCTTTGAATTCAGCCTATTCTATTTCATCTGTTAGTCGGTCAGAGAACACTCACCGATCGACTAGTTGTGAAACTAGTCGGTTGGCAAGTCTTCTTAGACCGACTAGTTATCTATCTTCTGAACTTCTTCTTTTGGCTGTTCTCCAGTTAGTCGGTTCATGTTGTATCACCGACCGACTAGTTGAGAAACTAGTCTGTCAGTGATCCTTCTTTGACTGACTAGTCTGCTTCAGAATAGAGCCGTTGGAGCATTAAATGCCACGATTTTTGCTCTCTCTTTCCTCTATCCTATATATACTTGAAGTGCTTCATTCATAGCATTCAAGGCTGATATTAATTGAAGTTTAGAGAATCAAAGAGAAGCATTAATTCTCATTTCCAAGCTCATTCATTTCTCAAGAATCTTTCTCTCACTCTTATTTCCAAAGAGAGATTCACATTGATTGTGAGCCACTCAAGCCAAGAGCTTGATCCAAGGTCACCAACATCTTCCTAGCCTCCTATTGCTGGTCAACATCTTGGAGCTAGGGTTTGGTGCCTTCATCTTCCCCAAAATCCTTCTTGCCCTAAAATCGTAAGTTTTACTCAAGGCATATGGTTTTGTGGTAAGCGTTTCATATTTCAATTTACTTTGAATATTGCAAGTTTTACTCTCTGTTGTGAGAGTTGTTTGTGATCCCGGTTTGTGGGAGTCACAATTTCATTTGTGTATGATTTGATCTTGTAGAGGTTTTCTACAAGTATTTCATAGTGCAAATTTGAGTTAGAAGTTTCTAACTCAAGTATCCGGAGGGGATCCGGGTGTTTGGGACGTAGGATCACCGGGAACAAGTCGGGGAGACTTTGGTGGATCCGAATCCGTTATATCGTCTGTTTGCGATTACATTTCTTTGTTGTCATTATTTACATTTCCGCATTGTTGGTTGAGTTTGCAAGATAATTAGGAATTATCTTCTTAATTATTTTAAAGTACTATTCACCCCCCTCTAGTACTTGTGTAGTAGCTACATAGGGCATTACAGTCCCCTCACTACCTTGCAAGGCTTCGCCATGCGGAACCACTGCTGAAAATGAAGTTCCAGATGCTAGCATCCAGGAGACCCAGGAAGAGGTCCTTTCATTAGAGGATGCTTAGTTTGAAAAATATGTGTCAGGACCTCAAGAAGTTGATATGAAGGAGTTACCTCCGAGATTGAAGTATGAATATTTGGGGGAGGATTCGACGCTGCCAGTCATAGTGAATTCCTCGCTGTCCGAAGACCAAATGACCAATCTACTTGATGTTCTAAAAATATTTAAAAATTTTTTCGGGTATGCAATCGAAGATTTGAAGGGAGTGAGCTTGGGGCTTTGCTAGCATAGAATACTACTTGAAGATGAGCAAGCCACTTCAATTGAGCCATAACGAAGATTGAATCCCATTATGATGGAAGTGGTTAAGAAGGAAATCGTTAGAATTCTCTATGCCGAGATCATATACCCTATTTTCGACAGTCATTGGGTTAGCCCGGTGCAAGTTGTACCCACGAAGGGAGGAATGCCGGTCATTCATAATGAGAAAAACGAGCTCATACCCACGAGGATCGTCACCGGGTATCGGATGTGCATCGATTACCTGAAATTGAACAAGGCCACAAGGAAAGATCACTATTTTCTCCCTTTTATTGATCAGATGCTCGAAAGACAGGCCAAGCACAATTACTTCTGCTTCATGGATGGATACTCTGGCTTTCTACAAATTCCCATCCACAATGATGACCAGGAGAAGACAACTTTTACTTGTCCATTTGGGACGTATGCTTACAGGAGAATGCCGTTTGGGCTTTGCAACACCCCGACTACATTTCAAAGATTGATGTCTGCAATCTTCTTCGATTACCCCCAGGATATAATGGAGGTCTTCATGGACGATTTCTCCTTCTATGGAACGAAGTTTGACTCATGTCTCCGCAACCTGACTAAAGTCCTGGAAATGTGTCAAGATAAAGGAGTAGTTCTGAATTGGGAAAAATGCCACTTTACGGTCCAGGAAGAAGTCGTGTTGGGGCACGTTATTTCTTCAAGAGGGATTGAGGTGGACAAGGCAAAGGTGGATGAGATCGAAAAGCTTCCTCCTCCACTTAACCTTCGGGGAGTCTGTGGTTCTTATGGCATGCGGGATTCTACCACCGGTTCATAAAAGACTTCTCTAAAATTTCTAGGCCATTGACTCAACTCCTCGTGAAGGATACGCCCTTCGTCTTCGATGACGAGTGTATGGAAGCTTTCCGCCTTTTGAAGCAAGCCCTTATTTCCGCACCTGTGATTCAACCGCTCGACTGGAGTCTACCTTTCGAGTTAATGTGAGATGCTAGCGACTACACAGTTGGGGCCGTCTTGGGGCAGAGGAAGGATAAAAATCTGCATGTTATATACTATACAAGCAAGACCCTCGACTAAGCCCAAAGGAACTATACGACCACTGAGAAGGAATTGCTAGCCGTCATACATGCCATGGACAAGTTCCAGCCGTATCTTGTGGGTGCCAAAGTAATCATGCACACTGATCACGCCACCCTCAAATACCTTTTGAGCAAGAATGAGGCCAAGCCGCGCCTCATAAGGTGGATTCTCCTCATCCATGAATTCGACTTGGAGATCAAGGACAAGAAAGGGGCTGAGAATGTCGTTACCGACCACCTGTCCAGGTTGCCTGCTCTCGATCCGGATGCTACTCCTATTGACGACTCGCTCCCTGACGAGCATATTTTCTCTATCTCTTCTGTTTGGACTCCATGGTATGCCGACATCGCCAATTATCTAACATGTGCCATCGTCCCCCACAATGTGAGCAATCAGCAGAAGAAGAAATTCTTTCACGAGGTCCGGAAATTTTATTGGGACGACCCTTATTTGTACAAGACCTGCAATGATGGGGTGATACGAAGGTGCATTCCCAAAATAGAAGCAACCTCCATAATTTCTCATTGCCATGATCAATAGTGTGGAGGCCATGCGAGTGCTTACAAGACCACGACGAAGATCCTCCAGAGTGGCTTCTATTGGCCGACTCTTATCAAGGACACATACGCTTATGTCCAGGCTTGCGACAAGTGCCAAAGGACGGGAAACATCTCCAAGATGAACGCATGCCTCATCATTACATTTTGGAAGTCGAGATCTTTTATGTTTGGGGAGTCGACTTCATGGGGCCGTTTCCCTCGTCCGCAGGAAATTAGTACATCTTGGTGGCTGTAGATTATGTGTCCAAGGGGGTAGAAGCGATAGCTAGCCCCACTAATGATTCCTAGGTGGTGGCCAAATTCTTTAAAAATAATATTTTCCCGAGATTCGGCGTGCCTCAAGTCTTAATCAGTGATGGAGGGAGCCACTTTATAGAGAAGAAATTTGAAGCTCTTTTGAAGAAGTACGAAGTGCAGCATCGAATCGGACATGCCTATCACCCGCAGACAAGCGGCCAGGTGGAAGTTTCAAATAGAGAGATAAAGAGCATATTAGAGAAAACTGTGGATAACTCTAGGAAGGATTGGTCATTGAAACTTTCAGACGCGCTCTGGGCCTACAGGACTGCGTTCCAGACTCCGATCGGCACAACCCCTTACCGACTTGTCTACGGAAAGGCATGTCATCTGTCTGTGGAATTGGAGCACAAGGCATTTTGGGCCGTCAAGAATCTGAATTTCGACGCCAAGGAGGCAGGAAGCCACCGACAGCTACAACTGAGTGAGCTTGACGAGATCCGGCTCAACGCTTACGAAAATGCCTGAATCTACAAAGAGAAGTTGAAGCGGTGGCATGACAAGCGCATTTTGAAGAAAGAATTCAGGGAAGGAGACTTAGTTCTCCTATTCAATTCGAGACTGAGTCTCTTTCCTAGAAAGCTCAAGTCTAGGTGGTCGGGACCATACCGAGTCAACAAGGTCTTTCCGCATGGAGCAATTGAGATAATGGGAAGAGATGAACCGTTCAAAGTCAATGGGCAGCGTCTAAAACATTATGTGATCAGCGAGCCCGTAATCTCTCTGGTAGGAATCTCAATGACCAATGGCTCATCTACAAATCCTCCGGATCCGAATTGATCACGAAATGAGGAGTCGAGCTACCGACTATAACTAAGCGCTTCATGGGAGGCAACCCATGTTCTAAACTTATATCATTTCTCTTTTTAGAATTAGTCTACCAAATTTTAGGGAATGAATACTGCTATGGGAATTTTTACCGGGAGACTTAGATAAATTTTTGTATCTACGCAGGCGATTGCCCTCACCCGATCGGGGGAGGCATCAACCGATCGGGTGGACCGTATCTGAAGATGGCCATGTATCAGCACATCAGCGAACCGATCGGGTGGCACATGTGACTGACCAGGTGGCAGATCGAGTGACAATAGCAGAGCTCTCAGGAATTTTGGTGAAATACCACCGATCGGTTGGTAGACGCTGTGATCGGATGACAGACCAGGTGAAAATAACAGTACTCTCGGGAAACTTGGGAAGCAGTCAACCGATCAGGTGAAACCACCGGTAGCTATTGATCCACAAGAGAATTTCGAAAATCGACCCAACCGATTAGGTGAACTTTCACTTGATCGGTTCGCCTACCCCTATATCTACATACCCCCTCACTCGACCTCATTGCCCTGACGTCCAGCAACTCCCTTTCGAACGGTGATCTCTCCTTCCTCTCAATCGCTCTCTTTCCTCACTGCCACTACTCCAAATCGCTTTTCCTCACTTATTCCCACATGGTCCCCACCATCAAAACCCTCCCATTGACCATATACACCCACAAATCACTCAAACCCTAACCGTAGCCCCCAATTTTCGAAATTTCAGTTCTTGTTGGTTTAGAGAGCGGCGACTCCCCAAATCACTCAATCGAACAGCAGGGTATCTAGTGGGGAGTATCTAGCTTGTAGCTGCATCACTGTTGGGTAACCTCTTTCCAAGCTTTATGTTTACCCACTTGTGTGCAATGTTTTGATTTTGTGTTTACTTCCTACATCTGCTTTACCATAATTGTAGACACATTCCCACATATAATTGTTCTTCCCCTACGCCATTACCATGTCTGGGAAGGGAAAAGAGCCAGCATCATCATCACAAACACGGCCCTTTTCCCACATCTTTCCTTGGCATCTATCCTTTAACTGAAGAACAATCCGCACGTTTGCACACCCTTCTTCATCGCCCCATGCGACCTACCCTTTTTGCTGATCGCCCCACACTCGAATCTCTCGGACTTTTTAGGGGCATCGCCAAACTTTTCGAATGCATTAGGTGCGATTTCCTTCTGAGTGCTTTTGCCCACACATATCGGAATCTCACACTCGAGTTCCTTTCTTCTCTCGACGTGTATGATTAGGGATTCACTTTCCGCGCTTTTAACTCTGAATTTACAATGATGTTTGACGAGCTTAACAATTCGCTAAATTTCCCTCACCCCGATCGTTATGTTGAATGTTCAACTCGTGATCGGTCTGACATCTATTCTTACTTCCAGGATGACGGCGTTTGGTAAAGATTCACCCGGTATCCATCCTTCCCATCGGAGGCTCTTGCCTCTTACATCATACACCCATGTTATCGCTTCGCCCACTGCCTCTGTGCCACCAACATTTTTTCCCGTGTGGATGTTTCCACGGTATCTAGGGACGAGCTTTTCTTTATGTATGACATGTCTCACGACAGGATCCATGGACATGACCCCTTACCCATCAACACCAGCCATTGGATCATCCACGAAATTTTGTCTGTTAGCCGTGCAACTTCCGGACCAATTTTTTGCGGTGGGATGATCACCCTTATTGTCAGTCATTTTTTGAGGCTGCCATCTGACCTACAAATTTTATCGGGACGTACCCATATCGATCGCGACTACTTGATGGATATCGGTATGATCACTCCTTTTGGTCATGAACGCGCAGTCTACCTTTATAGTCCTGACAATACTCCATTTGCCGTCCTCCCACCATCATCTCTTCAGCGAATCCCCATTTGCATTTCTCATTTACTGTGGGAATTCTATCCGGATCCTTGGTACTCCTCACTAGTGTATTTTCCTCCCTTGGATCCTCCCGATTGGCACCCGTGTGTCGGTTCACCCGGAGCCATCATAATTCACCACGATCCACCAATCAATTTCGATCCACCTATGATCCAGCCAGTTGCCCCTCCTTCTCCTGTCGGCACTCCCTCTCCATCGTCCACACTATCATCTTTCGTCCACTATTCACATCCTTCTTCACCATCTCCCTACTATTCCTCCGATGACAGCTCCGACTGATTTATTTTTTCCCCTAGCTATTTCTTCTGATTCACCACGATCAATTCTTTTCTCTAGCATTGTCATGATCAGCTTGAGAAAAGTCAATCTTTTGTGATATGTTGTCATGTCATGTTTGCCGTGTGCCTATTTATACGTGTTCTTTTGATGTGTTTTTCTATCTTTTATTTTTGTTTTTGTGTTTCTTTTTCTTCTTTTTTCTGTTTCGTTTGTGTGTTTTTCATGTTTTTCATCTTTTTGTGTCAGTGCGTACTTCCCTCCCATTTTTGTTGCCCTCCAATATTTACTACTTTTGCATTGAGGACAATGCAAGTTTCAGCTTGGGGGAGTCGTACATTGTGCGTCAGTTGTGTCTTTTTCATCATTGTTTGAGTCTTTTTAGTGGTGGTTTTCTTTTTCTTCTCATCCTTTTGTTCTCCCTCTCCTAGAGATGATCCAACATGATGAAGTGCCACGGAACCACACACACACACACACACACACACACACACACACACACACACCTAGCTTAGCTACGATAATCACCTTCACTAACCCTAGGAAGCCGAGTCCTATTGCATTTCATGCTACGTGGATTCACTTTGCTTTTATGTGAGTCATGTGTCGTGACTAGCTAGTTGGTGTGCTTTTACTTTGTGATTTTGTTTTTATATACCTGTCCTTGGTTGACCCCTAGACTATCATGCTTCAATTTCGAATATGCGGTATTTTTCCTCACTGTCTGCTTCTCTATGCATGAATAATTTATATATATATTACGCTTATATTCGCATGTGTCGGGACTCTACCAATAGCACTAGGATAACCCATTTTTCTTATGCTCTGATTTGCGAGAAAAATTTTCTTTTGCCCAATTGTTTAGAAATCGATTTCTTTTTTGTTTTACTTGGTGCAAATCCTCTCGTCATGTACTGTTCGCCCACTTGGAAGAGTACACAAGTACATAGCCAAAAATCCAAAAGCCCAAAAAGAAAAAAGAGAGAAGAAAAATCCAAAAGAAAAAAGGAAGAAAAAGATATGTATAGCCAAAAACAAAAAAATACAAATACCCAAAACCCAAAAAAAATTTCCCGTTGTGAATATCATTCCTATCTACCGTGAATAAAGGGAAGGCGAGAATTTACACCGAGTGTTCTACTTCACACCTTCTCAACATCCTTCGTTTTCGAACACACATGGCATAGGAATTTTCTAGCGATTATCTAGGCAATAGTGCGGTGATCTTCTAGTTCCTAGCAGTCGAGTCCCCGAACATGATACGTTTCGATTCTTATTCTATTCTCATGCATGCTTGAGCTGTTATTCACCGCTTATTCGAATTGAATCGATATTTGGGTCATTCCTTGGGTATGTGTATATGGAGCTTTATTGCACAATTTGGATAGTAACACCGTCTGCTAGCTCACGGCCTCACTCACTCGTGCTTCACCGTATGGGCCCACGACACTTGTATGGACTCAAATTCCTGGGTTTAGTGATGTGTTTATCGCATGCTTGCTTAGTGTGGTGTGATTGATTTTGTTGGCTCTGACGAGCGATCTAGGATTTTATTTTCTTCATTTCTGTTTCTTCCTTTCTATTTTTCCCTCCAGCTCCTACTCTCACTCGTCTTCCTTAAGGACGAGGAAGGGTTCAGCTTGGGGGATTTTGACGTGCGTTTATATTTAATATATTCACGTGCGTCTTCTTCGTGATTTTCCGTTGTTTTCCGGTGTTTCGTATCCATTCTCTCGTGATTTTTAGTTTTCTTTCACTTCTTTGTGTTTTTGCGCCAATGCAGGAGATTGCCAGTGTTGGGGACGTTGGGGACATATAAAGTAGATATCATGAGTCCCTAGAGCAACAGGAGGTGTCACGCACGATCCCGAGGGCCAAACATCGAAGAATACCATGTTTCAGACCTCAACCGATCGGGTGGACAGAGCCAACCGATCGGTTCGTGCACGCGTATCCGACCCAGACAGAAGCAGAAGTGAAGAAGAGCTCAACCGATTGGTTCAGCGATCGGGTGAAAACGACAGTGCTCTCTGTCTTTTGGAGCTGAATTCCAACCGATCGGGTGACATCTCACCCAATCGGTTCATCTGTAGCCGAAATCTCCCAGCTAACGACCCGACGACATCAACCGATCGGTTCAGCGACCGGTTGATGTATCTGAAGAACTGAAGGTAACATCGACCGTCGACTTACCCGATCGGTTGATGCTTCAACCGATCGGGTGGTCGTGTTTTCTATATATAGCCCTAGGTTTTTTCCCAGAATGATACCCATTTATCTTTCTGTCTTTTGGGATTTTTTACGGCTCCGAATTTATTCTGTCTTGTAAGTTTTCTGATTGTTCTGAAACTTAGATATAACATTAATACTATTGTTAGCTCCATGTTTCTATTGCTTGATTTTGATTCCAATGGCTAAATTTTGTTGTGTTGATATTTTTTCTATGAATCGTGAGTAGTTCCCCAATGTAGGGCATTGGTGGAAGCCTCTTCATGGGTTCTCCATAGAACGACCATAGGATTAGGATTTCGATAGGGTTTGGGAATTTAGATGGTTACGCGGGGCGTTTTATTGTCATTGGTGGGAGAAAGACCGCCTCTGATCATCGGGCCAAGGGGAAATAAAACTGGTGTTTGACCCCCTAACCACAGCTCACACCCCTAGTGTAGACATTAAATCCTAGCACGTGGGAACGTCAGGATGAAATGTCGGGAGCAATCGTTACGAGCTTAGTGCTCCCGGAGTTGGTCGGTGTTAATGGATATGGGAATGCCCACCGATCGAACCCGGGTAGACCTAGCATATCATCCTGGGCATCGACCGAAATATCGGGCCCATGTGATGCTAGGTATCACTCTCAGAGGCAACGTCTCACCACTAAACCCTTAAATCCGATCGTAATCCTAACCATCAGTCGTAATAGAGAGGGCACATGATAGCGTGGAAACCAAAGTCCTAGGTTCCCTTTTATATCTTCCATTCTTCGTGTTTCTATTTCGTGACAACCAACCGATTGATCAGGCTAGCTCACCCACCGGGGGATCTGGTTCCTCCTTGATAACCCGCACAATACACGCCTCCCTGAGTTTGACCCCCAAGCCACACTACAACACCGTGCGCTTGCGGTTACAAATATTTAAATCTGGTATCCCCGATCCTACTGCATATAGTGCTAAATCTAGGGGACGTCAAGCTTTATGGTGCCGTTGCTGGGGAGGCAACGTGCTTGTTTCTTTTAGGACCCTGTGAACCCCTGAGACTAGTTCACATCCTCACCATGCGATAATTTTCGCATTCTACTCACTTTTTGACTTTACTTGGACATATTGTATATATTCGTTGTATAGGGTTGGTAGACTGTGTCTCCACACCACCATCACTAGTTCTTATCTGTCCATTCATACAACCAGTGCTTTCAACGTGCTCTCTATCTGTGCAGTCTCTCTCTCCCCCTCCTTTTCTTGCAGGTTTTCTGCTCTACAACAAGAATGTCGTGTGCCGTTTCAGGTGATATCTGTGCTCATGCACACCACGTCAGCTGTTTGGCCCAGAGTTTGACAGAATCTCTAAGCGTCTCGAACGTCCTATCCTTTCTGTCAGCGGCTGTAGTGAATCAAAAGAGGAATCATGATGTTCAGCAGCATCCAGACACGACAAATTTTTTCCCTCCCGATGAAGCGATGCTTATTGACATGCCCAATACAGAATTCAGTGGGGGAGAGTTATGCACCTAAGAGGAGGTTTGTCTGGAGGACCATCAGGCAGAGTTTGTCGAGTGTGTGGAGCAGGAATCTATCTTGTCCTTGCAGACCTCTACAGTGCACCCTGGACCTTGGGATCATGAGGAAGCTGAAGATAGTGGTGGAGAACTATCAACTATTGAGACCTATTTTCGCGTTGAAGCATTCTTCTCGGATGATTATCATGTACTTACGAAGACCCAAAGCCCTCCTCCGTAGTCCCCTCTCTACCTTGCAAGGCTTCGCCATGAGAAACCACTGTATTATTGACATCAGTCGCCTGTATGCTTATCTGGAGAAAGAGTGCAGCTCTCTGTTTTATTCCAACCCCTGCAGCAGTCGCCCGCTAAAGGTTTTACAGGCGCCTGTCCTGTTTTCAGTCGACTGTATCGACTTCATCAATCGACTGTCCTGGCTCAGATTATAGCCGTTGGATATTTTCTATCCGTTGATCAGTCAACTGTCTTATGATCATCAGTCGACTGTTCCTGTCGTTTTTACCCAGTTTCTATCCGTTGCAGAATTGATTTTTTGGCTATTTTCTTGGGTTTTGGGGTTTGATATAGGGTTCCTATATATATGGGTGTGCTGCCATCTCTTATACTTCTTGATGCTATTGAAAATCTCAAGAGATCCATAAGCAACTCTCAAACTCCCCCTCAATTCCCTCTTTTGAGCTCTCATTCCTCTTCTTGCATTGAAGTCCAGCTCAAGGGAATTCATCCAAGTGCTCTCAAGTATATCTTAACACTTGGAGATCCTCTTCCGTGCCTTGTATCCATTCATGAGTAAGCATCTCAAGGCATAGGTAAGAGTATTTATTTTACTTGGTGAATTTGTAACACTAATTCTCTTAGTGGGAATTAGTCTTTCTCTCTTTGTGGGAGTTTATCTCTTTGTGGGATTAGGATATTCTCTTAGTGGGAATAACTCTCTTAGTGGGAGTAACTCTCTTTGTGGGAGTTTAGTGTCCTAGTGTAGGGCTAACCCTAATTCTCTGGGTGGGAGTTAGTGATTCTCTGTGTGGGAGTCTTGACCCTCGTGTAGGGTTGGTTAGATCCTTGTGTAGGGCATAAATCCTCTTTGTGGGGGTATCTCCTTGTGAGATTTGTATTCACTTCTCTGTGTGGGAATATAGTGAATATTGGTGAGGCTGGACGTACCCAAGTTTGGGGAACCAGGGTAAAATCTTGTGTTTGCGTTTGGATTGATTGTGTCAATTATTTTCTCTTGCATTTATAATTCCGCATTTGCAAGTTTAATTTAAATTGGAAAATTTTATTGCCATTACACTATTTACCCCCCTCTAGTGAGTGTTGTTAGTATTACAACGGTAAGGCGATCCTTACAATTAGTATCAAAGCGAGGTTATAGCATACTGCAACGATGGCATTCAACGCCTCATCCGTGTCTCATGAAGAAGGTCATTCAACTGTCCGACCCCCGCTCTTCAACGGAACCAACTACCCTAGTTGGAAGATCAGGATGAAGGTCTATTTGAAGGGTCACGACCTTTGGAATATCACGAAGTCGCCTTTTGAGGAGCCTACTTCACCCGCAGCCTCGAGGACTAAAGCGGAAAAGGACTTAATCAGAGTCAATGCTAGGGCTATGTGTGTACTCCATTGCGCACTCACTTCGGATGAGTTCGAACACATCTCCATGTGCAAATCGGCCAACAATATTTGGCATACTTTGGGGATTTTCCATGAAGTGTTACTTCAACTTAAGGAAGAGATTCAGCCAACCAAGCCTGAGAAGAAAAAGGGGGATGCACTCCATGTCGAGAAGGAGTCATTCATGTGGAGAAAGAACTTTCAACGGGAAGCTCCGAGTGAAAATGGTGATGAAGAATATGTTAGCGACGATGACTACATCGAGCTTGCCAAGCAATTTAAAAATTTCAAGACATTCCTCAAGGACAAACAAGGTATATCTTCGTCAAAGTTTGCCTCCCAGTCTAACAAGTTTATTTGTTTCAATTGTGGAGGAAAAGGTCATCTTGCTACTGAATGTCCTTCCAAACCCACCAAATATACCTATAAGGATAAAGGGAAGAAATATTGGAAAGCCAAGTCCGAGGTCAAGAACCAAAAGAAGGGACTTATTGGCACATTTGATGATTCCGATGTGGACACATCAAATGATGAAGAAGAGGATGACAAGGAGCATGATCACAGATGTTTCGTTGCTTTTGATGATTCTTCATCAACTTCCTCTAACTCAAGCGATGAAGAGATAGAGGCGTGGCTCAACTCCAAAGAAGAATGTTGCTTCATGGATAATGGGGGAAGAGTCTTCGTCAAGCGCAAGCAAGGAGGAAAGCGATGAGGAAGTCAAGGAGAAAAGAGATGAGGAAATTGAGGAGGAAAAGCTATCCTACGAGGAGCTCGAATATCGCCTAAATATGGCCTCCAATTTGGCAAGTAAGTGCATCGACTCATATGGTAAAATGAAAGCTAAACTTGATAATGCTATGAGTAGTGTGCATGCTTTAGAATCTACTAGTGTAAATAATCATGATGCGTTGCATGTCTGTGACACTAGTGAGAGAGACACACTTCTCTCTCAAGTTAAGGAATTAAGCCTTACAAATGAAAATCTTGTTGCTCAAAACCTTAGCTTAGGATCTCACATTCAACAACTTACGTTGAAATGTGAAGAGGAATCCCGTATGCTCATAAGCTTTGTGTATTCTAGGGATTCACTCTACGATTTGTTGGAAAAACAACATCCGACAAATCATAGAGGAAGTTTGGGTTATATTCAAAATGTGGTACCCAAACCCACCTCTAATTCCTCTTATGGTGCAAATACAAGAAATATTGCTAAAGCACCTAAGAAGAATCACCATGCGTTCTTGTACAACAATAACATCAACAAGAAGCATGTAGATCACGAGGTAATGCGGAAGAATGAAAAATCTTCATTTTTTACTAAGAAGCAAAATCATCATTCTTTGCATGTCAAGAAATTAGTTTCTACACCTAAGCATGCAACATCCATCCCTCCTGCAAAGGCAAAACCCTTGCCAAGGAAATCCTTCATTTTATAGATTCCCACTAAGCTTCACTAAGCTTAGTGTGCATGTCACGCCCCGCTTCCCAAAAACGTGGAGGTGAAGCGTGAGAAGGTCCGCTCAGACTTGAAGCTACAAAGCTGCAAGTCCGATAAGCGTTAATCAACATTATATCGCAGGTCCTTGCAACGCGAAACGAAACAAAGATAATAATAACGAAAAGAGACAAAAGAGATATATCAGAATATCCATAATAATAAATTCCAACATCGCAGAAAAGCCACCAGGCCAAAAGAAAAGAGTCTAAAGGCCCAAACATGGCCAACAAAAGTACAACGTACAGAGAAAAGGTGCCACGCACCGACAACTAACAACAAAACCTAAAACAAAAGGAAGCTCAGCAAGGGTCACCGGTGTCCGCAAAACTCCTCCTGGGCAAACATGGACTCAGACTCCACGTCAGCAAAACATCACGTACTCAGCAACGGTCTCTGGCTCAGGGCCTAACATGTGACACCCAAAAGAGCAAGGGGCACATATCAGCAAGTCTACAAGAGACTTGTACAAGGAAACTGAAAGTAGGCAAAAGTAAAGCAACCTAGCAGTTCTAGCATGAATGCAATGACATGGCAGTTAAAGTATGAGTACAAGTAAGGTAAAGTAAAGTAAAGTACGAGCATGGCATGGATGTCAAGTTTTTCAAGAAACACTCACTAGTACAAGACAAGTAAAGTAAGCACCTCGTGCACAGAGATTACGCCTTCTAGCTAGAGTGGCTGATCGGGCCACTCCTAAGCTCAGGTGATCGCTTATCCCTACCCCTCCACGTGTATCGAGCCAGGTCCTTACCCCCGAACGGTAATGCTCGCTTCTGGATCACGAGCCAGGAAGTGTTTTATCACGATGGCATAGGGGTGCACCTAGCCGGACAAGGAAACCGGGCATTGGCTTTTGACCAACACATGAGGCCCGTTCCCAGGAAGTAGCATTCATGATGGCATAGGGGTGCACCTAGCCGGACAAGAAGTACAAGTACAAGTATTGTAGCGTGTGCTACAAATGCGACATTCAATGCATGGATGACATGACATGGCAAGTAGTAAAGCGTACAGGTAAGGAAAGTAAACATGACAGTTTAGTATGCATGATCAACAAGTTAAAGAGTTGGTTTTGTCAAGCTAGATCAATTTAGGTGACGGATCTAGTTTCGTTGTCAAACTAGATCAAGTAGGCGTCTAGCCAGCTATCATTTCACTGACTAGTCTCTTTTACGCTAAAAACAAGGACGTGGCCTAAAAACATGGCCCTACACAAGAGTTGGCAAGTTTCACTTGCCTGCAAGTACAACGTCTGAGCACACCGTCCATCGAGTCCAAAATCACAATATCCTACGTGTACAAGTCCGCCGGCCTACATCCGTTTTATTAATATTGATTAGTGGATTCTAAAACATTTAAAATACTTTAAAAATACTGATTTTAGTCTTGATTAGCAGGCAATAGGTTGGGGGTCCTAGGGGTGCAAAGCGTTACCTCAACACGACACGAAAGCTACACTGGCGTCGGGTAGCGACGCCCGGGGTTGGAATAAGAGAATGCGCTCCAAGTCCTGATTCCAATATAGATTCCTCGCTGGAAAGTTCAGAGCATCAACCTGAGCAACGAGTCCAGATTCCAAAGCTAGCACGTGCGACGACGGCTACGACGTGTCGCAACGTCGTACACGGCCAATCGTCGGAGAGAAAGCACCTAGGTGGGGCCCACAGTAGTCCTAGGGACCAATAGGGGACCCACAATACCTCTGGAGAATGGGGGGCACGGTGGCAAGCAGTGAGACGGGTGCGGGGTTGCGACGAATGGCTATCGGTCGGACACGCTCGGTGTGGGGGATTCCATCGGTCGGACACATGCGGCGGGGCTGTGCAGCGCTTGGGGTCGGTCGCAGTGGCGGGTGCGGAGAAATCCATCGGTCGGTGCGATAGAGCGGGCCGGTCGGTGTGGGCGACAGAGCGTTGCAACGTTGCAAGTGTTGCAATGTTACGGGTGCGGGCGGGGGCTTCGGTCGGGCACGGTGCGGAGCGGAGCGACAGAGCGGGGCTCGGTGCGGGGTCGATGCGGAGCGGGGATGCGAGCCAGGCTCTCGGTCAGACCGAGAGCTTCTCTCGGTCGGTGCGAGCGAACGGAGCGGGCGGGGTTGCAGCGGGTGCGAGCGGATGCGGGTGAGGGGAAAATGGCCTTGTTTCTTCGGTCGGAGCGGGGGAAGTTCGTTGCAACGTTGCGACGATTCGTCGCAACGTCAAATTTGAGTTTTGGAAGCGGCTAGGGTTATTTTCTTGCGAAAATAGGTCTTCCTAAAGGTTGTTTATATAGTGTAGATGGGTTGACTAGGTCTAGGACTAATCCTAATGGGATTAGGAGTTTAAAAATATTTAAAATTTAAATCTCACCATTTCCAACTCACCCAAGGCTAGGGTGCGGCCCAAATGAGCTGGAATTCGGATCAAAAATTATTTAAAACAATTAAAACTCAAATAAATTTTATTGGGCCGAAAATAATTTAAATCCTAATTATTAAAAATATTATAAACCTTGCTAAAAATATAAAAGTGGTCAAATAAACTCCAAAAATTATAAAATAAAAATAGGGATGATCGTGATGACGAAAGTGACCTAACTAAGAAGACGGATCTCAATTTCGACGTCAGACGACGAAACTAAAAATAGAAACGTCTCCCGTCAAAAGTGAAAATCACAACGTCTCATCAAATAAGATTAAATTGTGGGAAAACGACTCGAGAAATGTCGTTCCAAATTAGTGCCACTATTTAATACTCTCAGAGACGTTCCCAACGGCATATCACAACAAAGTGTTCGCAAACATCCAAAGTATAAAATAAACACGTGCACGGCCAAAAGCACGTGCACGAGCATCGTACAACGAAAAGTGGTCGTTACAGTGCAAGAGATGGATAGTTACATTAACTCTCTAGTTAGGGATGTGATCACCTCATGTGATTACATTAGGAAGTCAAACTCCTCTTGGGTTTGGTTGTCTAATGTTTAGGTTCCTCACACATATGCATATTGCATGGGTATTATGCTTGAATGTTTATTTTTAGCATACCCATTTTTTGTGTGTGTGTCATGATTTAAAAATGTTTTCAAAGTTATTTCTTTTCATGAAAAAGGGGACCTTGGGGTTTATTGACATGCATGTATTTTTTTGATCCATGTGTATGTCAATGGGGGAATTAATATGTTGTATGTTTAAAATATTTTTAAAACATATTTTAATTCTAATTTCTGGGGATGTTTGAGATCATTATTTACAATTGGTTATTTTTTGTCTCAAACTAAACATCTTGTATATTGCCAACATGTTCATGTTTTATTTTGTTTTGGCAATATCTTTGTGTATCATTGAAGCTTGATTTTTCCATATTTATTGCTTTGATTCACTTTAGGCCCATGGCTCTATTAATTGTATATCAATTTGTAAAGAGGATTATTTTCCAAGTTTCTTTTTCTACAATTGGTATTTACCTCAATTGTTAGAGATTGTTAATTTCCTTCTTTATAATTAGTATTAGATCCTAGAAGTCAAAGTTTGACCATTTCTATGATCTAGGGGGAGCATGGGATAGTGAATTGATACCCACTAAATTTTTTAATTTGGTATCATACATCTCCTTTATTCTTGCATATTGTCACATCTTTCTTAAGATGACAAAGGGGGATAGGTTTGATGTCCACCTTTTTGACGATGTAAAGGGGGAGAGTTATATGCATTATGTAACCTTATAGGGGAGAGTTTTATACATATGCATATGGGGAGAGATATATGGGATTTGATAAACCATTCATGTTTGCATGATTTTGTCTATTGCAATTGGTTTATGTTATCCACGCCTATTATATGTCACCATGATCTTATTTGGTAGAATGAGTATTTATTTTTGTGTAGCTCATTGTATAATTGGTGCATATAAGTAGGGGGGGCTCATTAGCATTGTGCTTTAATTCTTTGTGTTTTACATAATGTGTGTCATCATCAAAATGGGGGAGATTGTTGAGTTTTGATGTTTCATACCAATCTTATTTTGATGATGATCACAACATTATGTTGTTGCTAATGACTCTCTTATTTAGTCTCACAGTTTCATTCCTAGAATATCTTTCTTGGAGACTAATCACTTGGGGCAAGGATGGACATCAAGTGGAGAAGGGCCAAAGCTTGGACTCAAGGAGTGCCAAAGCTTGAAGATGATGGACAGCTTCAAGGCATCAAGATTGAAGACTTAGACTCTAAGGAAAGCAATGTAATCCATGTAATATTTACTTTATTGCTTTCTCTCTCTTTTGAGTCTAGGTTAATGTAATGTCTTGTTAGATGGTTTACTCATTCATGCATATGCATCTAACCATCTTAGTGAGTCTTAGGATTATCTTAGAATCCAACCCAATAGGCTCATCTTGTCCAAAGACTCATTTGGAGTCTCTGGCTTTCCATAAGTCTCCTGCTGAAGGATAAACAGTCGACTGGGTGATTTCCAGTCGCCTGTAGATCCTTCTACAGTCTCCTGATATGCACGGCTCAAGTCAACATTTCAATTGACTCAAACTTGAGCTTTACGCACAGTCGACTGCTGCTCTGTTTACAGTCGCCTGTAGATTTACAGTCGCCTGGGAATTGACCAACAATCGTCTGAGTAGCATAAGTGCATTCTCTGCATCTCTTTGTCTTTTCTCCATCTTATACAGTAGTCGACTGATGAAGGTATTATAGTCGCCTGACTATAAGACAGTCGACTGTATTATTGACATCAGTCGCCTGTATGCAGTCGCCTGGAGAAAGAGAGCAGCTCTCTGTTTTATTCCATCCCCTGCAGCAGTCGCCTGCTGAAGGTTTTACAAGCGCATGTTCTGTTTTCAATCGACTGTATCAACTTCATCAGTCGACTGTCCTAGCTCAGATTATAGCCATTGGATATTTTCTAGCCGTTGATCAGTCGACTGTCTTATGATCATCAGTTGACTGTTCCTGTCGTTTTCGCCCAGTTTCTAGCCATTGCAGAATTGATTTTTTTGGCTGTTTTCTTGGGTTTTGGGGTTTGATATCGGGTTCCTATATATATGGGTGTGCTGCCATCTCTTATACGTCTTGATGCTATTGAAAATCTCAAGAGATCCATAAGCAACTCTCAAACTCCCTCAATTCCCTCTTTTGAGCTCTCATTCCTCTTCATGCATTGAAGTCCAGCTCAAGGGAATTCATCCAAGTGCTCTCAAGCATATCTCAACACTTGGAGATCCTCTTCTGTGCCTTGCATCCATTCATGAGTAAGCATCTCAAGGCATATGTAAGAGTATTTATTTTACTTGGTGAATTTGTAACACTAATTCTCTTAGTGGGAATTAGTCTTTCTCTCTTTGTGGGAGTTTATCTCTTTGTGGGATTAGGATATTCTCTTAGTGGGAATAACTCTCTTAGTGGGAATAACTCTCTTAGTGGGAGTTTAGTGTCCTAGTGTAAGGCTAACCCTAATTCTCTGAGTGGGAGTTAGTGATTCTCTGTGTGGGAGTCTTGACCCTCGTGTAGGGTTGGTTGGGTCCTTATGTATGGCATAAATCCTCTTTGTGGGGTATCCCTAGTGAGATTTGTTTTCACTTCTCTGTGTGGGAATATAGTGAATATTGGTGAGGCTGGACGTACCCAAGTTTGGGGAACCAGGGTAAAAGCTTGTGTTTGTGTTTGGATTGATTGTGTCAATTATTTTCTCTTGCATTTATAATTCCGCATTTGCAAGTTTAATTTTAATTGGACAATTTTATTGCCATTACACTATTCACCCCCTCTAGTGTGTGTTGTTAGTATTGCAAGGGTAAGGCGATCCTTACAACATTAATACTATTGTTAGCTCCATATTTCTATTGCTTGATTTTGATTCCAATGGCTAAATTTTGTTGTGTTGATATTTTTGCTAAGAATCGTGAGTAGTTCCCCAATCTAGGGCATTGGTGGAAGCCTCTTGGTGTGTTCTCCCTAGAACAACCATATGATTAGGATTTCGATAGGGTTTGGGAATTTAGATGGTTACGCGGGGCGATTTATTGTCATTGGCGGGAGAACGACCGCCTCTGACCGTCGGACCAAGGGGAAATAAAACTGGCATTTGATCCCCTAACCACAGCTCACACCCCTAGCGTAGACATTGAATCCAAGCGCGTGGGAATGGCAGGATGAAATGTCGGGAGCAATCATTGCGAGCTTAGTGCTCCCGGAGTCGGTCGGTGTTAATGGACATGGGAATACCCACTGACCGAACCGAGGTAGACCTAGCGTATCATCCTGGGCATCGACCGGAATATCGGGCCCATGGGACGCTAGGTATCACTCTCAAAGGCAACGTCTCACCATTAAACCCTAAAATCCGATCGTAATCCTAACTGTCGGTCGTAATAGAGAGGGCACATGATTGGGTGGAAATCAAAGTCATAGGTTCCCTTTTATATCTTACATTCTTCATGTTTCTATTTCGTGACAACCAACTGATTGATTGGGCTAGCTCACCCACTGGGTGAACCGGTTCCTCCTTGATAACAAGCACAGCACATGCCTCCCTGAGTTCGACCCCCAAGCCACACTACAACACCGTGCGCTTGCAGTTACAAATATTTAAATCTGGTATCCCCGATCCTACTGCATATAGTTCTAAATCTAGGGGACGTCAGTAGGTCGGAGATTGTTCCTTGGTGGCTCATGCGGACGCTTGCTCTCTCCAGTCTGAAGCACCTTCTTCTGATTCACAATAAGTTCGTGCTTTCTGGCAGCATCCAGTACATCCTGGTGTGTAGTCAAATTCACCGAAGATATCGAAGCCTGATAGTCTAGGTCCAGACCCTGGCGGAACTGATATGCTCGATCCTTGGGATCCTCGACTAGATGTGGAGCAAATCGACTAAGCATTGAGAACTCTGCCTCGTATTTGTCAATGGTACACTTGCATTGCTTCAGGTTGACTAACCATTGCTGCAGTTCCATCTTCACTGATCGGGGAAAATACTAAGCGTCGAAACGCTCTCGAAACATGGTCCAATTGATAGGCTTGACTAGACGAGCTTCTTCATTGTCCCACCAGTTCCGTGCATTGCCCGTCAGTTGCTTCTTGGCCACTTCTACCCATCCAGCTTGATCAATCTGGGAAAGACTCAGATCGGCTTCTGTACTTCTGACCCATTCTTCTGCTTCTAGCGGCCCTTCTCTTTCGGAGAATCTTTTCGGGTTCAGCTCCCGAAATTGCTTGGCTCCCGATGAAGCTCGCGGAGGCGGTGGTGCAGGTTGTACAGCTTGTTGTTGTTGACCTTGCTGAATAAGCTGTTGTTGGATCTCCAACATGCCTCTCATGACTCCCATGAGCTCGTGGATGTCGGGAGTTTCGTTCCCGTTGACTCCATTTCCGTTGCGGGTATTGTGCCGTCCTGCCATTCTGCAAACAAATAAAGTAAACATTTTGTGTACTAATTTGTTCAAACTTTCTGGTGAGTAATAATATTTGCATTGTTCCTGAAATATCTTGCAGGTTGTAAGAGGACCTGCATGGGCCACCACTAAAACCTGTCACGCCCCACATCCCATTATAATTAGAAGCGAGGACATGAGCGGGTCTGCATGTGCTTAAGTAAAGAAGAAGTACCCTTTTTATTTCTTCTTTGACTTAAGCACAATACGCGTTTTGTGTAGATAGCAACTAGGTCATTGCAACCGCAATCATCAGAAACAACACAAACATTTATTACAACTGTGCCCAGAGTTCAAAATAAGTACACAAATGAGTTAGGCCTAGCATGACCGTACAATTTTATTACAAAAGCAACACACTTGCAACAATAATTAAAACTAAACAAATGATGACATCAGCAATTTTCTAGTCTTTAGCGGGGATGATCTCAACATCCTCGTAAATCTGATCAGCGGGGTCTGCAACGTACTCAGTCTCTGAACCTAACATATATTTCATAATTATATTGAAATATATGTCAGCGAATAGCTCGGCAAGATTTTATAGTAATTGAAAAGATTTTATAGTAACTGAAACGAAACGTCAGAGGCAGATATAATAAACAAGTGCATAAAGTAAAGGTGAGCATGCTGAATTAATGGAACAGATAAATTGCATTTTAAAGGAATTAACACATTTTCAAATAGAATATTCTCAATTATTTGTGCTCGTGTAGGTTCATATCTGAGTAAGTATAGTGTTCTCGATACACCCTACATCAGGGGTTTACCGTGACGCTTCTTACCATCCCTAACATGAGAAATAGCCAAGATGCTTGCTTCCATTAGTGTGGTATCGAAGTAGCCGTAAGATGTACAAGACACACTTACAGACTCTACTACATGAACCAACCCCACCCACGTGTCTGTCTAGTCGTCCGACTAGGTTTATCCCATATGTTTTCGATGGTGTTGCATATGTATTTCGAGATTGTGTCCTGCCCTGTCTAGTTTAGTTCTTTAGGCTAGCAGATAGATGATAATTTGTTCCCAGTTACACCTTTATGTCACATGTCGAATCATACCAAAAACAACTATTAGAGAAAAGTATGATTCAGTCCCAATGTCCACATGCATATCAAATAATGAGCAGTTATGGTTTGCAGTTTATTCACAATAAAATACTTACCTTGGGGTTTGTTGAGTGTCCCAGCGGTTGTAACGGGAGGTGTGGTTTATCTGTGCTATGGATTATTAATATTAAACAGTTAGCTCAATCTTAGACAATTATTATTAAAGTTATTCGTATATAACCATGTTGTTAATTAGAGTACTAACATAATTACTAAGTGTTTGCATAGTATAAGATATAACACTTACTGATATTTATTGTAACGGCCGGTATTTTTAGCCGTGCTTTAGTTCGTGTGTATCGGTATTTTTCCATCAGTCGTCTGGTTAACTTTCGTCCGTACGTTTCGTGTTATGCGTGTGTGAGTCGGTATTTCCATTTTTACCGGAATGTCATTAATTGATCATCTAGTTTAACTAAAAACTTTAATTTAATTATTTTACTAATTACTTTTGTTATTCTCACTAATTACTTTTGGTATTTTAATAATAACATTTTAAAACTTAATTAATTAATTAAGTGATTCTCTTCATTCAACAATCACGTGTAGTTTTAGGAGGAGAAGTTTTATACGATTCATTCGTTCCCCTCGTTAGTCAGCGACACCATTTAAACCCATCTTAATCCCCAACCTAATCGAATTAAATGGCGTTGAAAAATTGGAAAGTTGTTTCCTGCAAACTTGTTTTTAAGAAGACATTTCATCTACAAAATCATCATCTCCCTACAAACAAAATCTTACAGCAAATATTTCCCTACATCTTGATAATAATCATCCTCACCAAATCAGAAACCAACCACAACCCATTATCTTCCCTTATCCAAATTTCTCAAACATCCACACTGAAATCAAATTCAGCCTTCCAAAACCAAAAGCAAACCAGAAATCCAAACCAATCCAATCAACCAAAATTTTCAGATTCTTTTCAGAATCAAGGAGAAATCAAATAACAACCCAGATCTGAAAGTATTTTTCAGATTCAAATCAAAAACAAACACTAATTTCAGATCCCAAAACCCAACTCAGATTCAAAACTTCATTCTTCCTCTTCCTCATCTTCCTCCCTCAGCCCCAAACCCTCCCCTTGGCCGCATCTCCCCCTCACCCACGCCTGCAGCGAAGCCGCCGGAACCCTCCTGCCACCGGCCAACTGCGCTGCGCCGCTGCCCGAAGCCGCCCGACCCCGCCTGAAGCCGCCGCCCGGAGTCGCCTGAAGCCGCGCACGCCACCCAGCGAAGAACCGCCGCCGCCGTGCCCCTGTTGCGCCGCCGGATCCCGACGTTCAGCCGCCGCAGAAGCCGCCTGGAGCCCCGCCGTGAAGCCGCTTCCCTTCCCTCCGTGCGAAGGTGAATACTCCTTCCCCCTTGCTACACGTGAGAGCCCCCTTTGCCTGCAAGTTGAAACGAATAGAAACAAACAAAAAAAATAGAAGAAGAAATAATTAAGAAGGAGACAGGAGAGAGAGAGGGACAATGAAGGGTTGAATGAATGTTATAGGCCTTTGACAGTCTGTGAGAATTAAAGGATATAGGCCTTTGACAGCCTGTGAGAATTAAAGGATAAGTTTAAAATAATAAAGAAAGAGAAAGAGTCTGAGAAAGAGAAAACTGAGTGTCAGCCTTGTTAAACAATGAAGAGAGATGAATGATACCTTGATGTTATCATATTTACTCTTAGTCAGAGTTACTGCTAGTAGGTAGGAATATTTAATACCCTGTTAACCCATGTAATTAGCTTAAGTAAGTTAATTAACATTAGTAGTGTTATTTTAAATGTTAATTTGTTGTGTTATTTAAATTCAGTATGTTAGATTTATAACGTCAGTATAATAAATACTAGTATAGAATAAGGCGTGCCGTGTTAGTATGACCCTATACAACGTTACACTGGCCGGAGAATCCGATAAATTAACCGAACACACTCTAGATATTATTTTAATATTGTAGAATCTAATTCGTGGATTTATTTAACCAAAACAGAGAACCGGTCATACCAACACGTAGTAACCGTCGAGAGGAACCCAACGACACCAAAATCACCGAAATCAGGCAAGTATACAATTTATAATGTATTTTTTGAAATTAGATGCTCCATTGGTCTTTTACTTGATATATGTCAAATTTTTAATGATAACAAAGAAAAAATCATTTTCTGTAAAATGTTCATCAAAACAACCTGCTTGCCATTCTTTTATTTATTATGAATGTTGTAAATTAATGATGAAATGTTGACGACTTAAATTGAAAGAACATCTTGCTTGGTCATTAGAGAGTGACATCGTGAAATCGTGCGCCTCGAAGGCGAAATCGTGATTTTCAAGCTGTCATTGAGTTGACAAATTCGTGCTTGTAATTCGTGAATTAGGTTGGCTCGTGTTCCAGCACAAATCTTGGGTGGGGTTGGATTGGGCGGCCCCTAGGCGTATGAAAGAGTACTCTCTTCAAGGGCACCATCCATAGGCGGTGGGTTAGCGCCAGTCACGGTAAACCCCGTGAGAAGGACGACTCGCTCATCACGACCTAAAGGCGTGAATCCTTTTTAGACATGAAATGCTAACAGACATGAAATGCTAATATACGTGAAATGCTAACATGAAACAACTTACTAACTTGGAATTGTTATCTCTGTTAAATTGCCATGCTAATGAACCAAAGAAAGGATTCCTCTAATTGTTAAACTGCTTAGAATTGCATGATAGGATGTCTTTTACTTTATTCCATTTTATAAATTACTTGTTTAAATCTTGTTGTCGCCATCTCATTTAAATTATTAACGCCTCTTAAATGCAGTATAAATTTGTATATTTCTTGCCTTAGGTTCTAACACCTTTTTGCAGACCCTTGCTGACATACATTCATGTTTTTGGATGTATGTCAGATCCCGAGCTTGAGTATCAGGAGGTTCCTTACGAGACACCTGACTTGGAGAGTCAGGAGTTCGCTGTAGACGCCGAGTCTCTCCCTGCGGAGAACTAGTGGTCGATTCCGTTGCTGCTTGCCGTAGTTGTTTTCTATTATTATTGAATGTACGTCTTTACTTTGGCCCAGCTGTGGCTTGTTGATGTATTGCGTGTACGGAAATTTATAATTCTGGATTTGGCTTGTAATGTATGAATAATTCTGGTTGTTCTGAAAAGCGTGCGAAGGACCTGCCCTTGTGTTTTACCACAGACGCTTCATGAACCTGAGTTTCACAGCTCTGGTTCAAGCGGACCTAGTAACACTCTCGCTTCCGACATTTTTGGGAAGCGGGGCGTTACAGGTTTTAGTGGTGGCTCATGCAGGTCCGTCTCTTTGCATTTGCGAATTCAGAACAATGAGAATATTTTCATCAGCCAAACATCTAGAAGATCACATACGCGGGGTTAACTCGGGTTTTTCCTATCTCAGAATGGCTGAGGAACGAAGCACCCAAAATGGACCCGTACCTGCTGGTGGTGGAAGTGATGACATCCGCCAGATGCTTGGTGTTATGAGGGAAATGCTTGAAGTTCAGCACCACTTGGTCCAGCAGGGACGTCAGGCTGGACCAGCTCCCCCACCAACTCGTTATGAGCCTGGAGCCAAGCAGTTCCGAGAGATGCACCCGACGAACTTCTCGGGACGAGAGGGCCCACTAGCGGCCGAGGAATGGCTTCGCAACACTGCGGATAATTTGGGTCTTGCCCGAGTCAATCCGAACGATTGGGTAGATCTCGCCAAGAAGCAGCTGACAGACAATGCACGTCACTGGTGGGATGCCGAAGAGGCTAGGCTGACTGATCGATCCGGGATGTGACCCAAAGAACGGTTGTAGTTTTACCGCAAGTGCACGGTGTAGCAGCGAGCGGGATATCGAACACAGGGAGGACGAATGACCGTGCTTGCTCCAAATCAACCTGGCTACTTAAGAGAGAAATTTGCCTTTGGCGATCCTGTCACAATCGTCAGACAAAGTATAGAAATATCAAATCAAATAAAGAACGTCTAGGGAATGGGGAATCCCCACTACTCACCGTATTTCATAAATGTGGTTCGTCGGTATCAAAATTGCTTGAATAAGAATTTGGATGAACTAGTTGCAACTGAATGTAGAACCAAGCTCACGCTCTCGCGCTGTTGCCGGTCTATAGCTATCCTAGGTTTGGGTCCAATCTCTTGCAAACCCTAACCTAGGAAAGCTAGCATTAGGATCAACATCATCGTACAATCGCGCACCGAGTCCAATCTCTTGCAAACTCGGTCCACGATCTAGATTGTGATAGTTCCTACCCATCCAATCTCTTGCAAACGAGTATCGGCATGGAATTGCAATCGGAAATCCTAGTATCGGTCCAATCTCTTGCAAACCGATACTTCGAAAATCCGATTCCAACCCAATTCGGATTTCTAGGGTTTCCTATCGAATTGGGATCCAATCTCTTGCAAATCCCAATTGATATGAATACCTAGCCATCCGTAGTAAATTGATCACAATCTAATCCCTAATAACAATTCTAGCACAATTTCTACCAATTCATCACAAATATGAAAGTGGGTTTGTAGGGTTCATCACCACGCCCCAAGACGTGGAGACTACTCACAATTCATAGCGAGATCACAAAAATAATCAATGAAATAAGCAATAGAATTCATCACAATATTGAGATAAGCAATAAAAATAGGATTTTTAAGGAAAAGAGATGCAAACCAATGGAGTTCTTCAATTGTTCCAACAAAAATCACAAACTTTGTCTCTTCTCCAATCACAAGAATAAAGCTAAAAACTAATCTAAAAAGCTGCAAAAAATCTAAGAGAGAGGCTCTCTAAACTAGGGTAAAAACAGGGCTTAAATAGCCCTCAAAATCGTCCAAAAATCGTGACCAAAATACCCCTGCACAGCCTGTTTTCCGCAGTTTTCGCTACAGGCAGCGCATCGCACTCGGCCGAGTGACAAAAGTCGCTCGGCCGAGTGAAAACCCTGTAATTTTCCAGTAAGTCAGGGCCTTCAGGGGTCTTCACTTCGGGGGCGGCTCGGCCGAGTGAGTTGTCGTCACTCGGCCGATGGCTTCAAGGCACTCAGGCAGACGTAATAATCCACTCGGCCGAGTGGGTCTTCTGAAGTTCAGGCGGCCGAAAAACAGTAACTTGGATGTTTTGGAAGGGCCTCGTCTGGGCGCCACTCGGGCGGACGGGATATCGTCACTCGGCCGATGTGGTCTTCGGTGCTCGGCCGAGTGCACACATAAATCGTGTCTGTTCTGGTCGGCCGAGCAGTGTCTCGCTGGTCGGCCGAGTGGCTCCTCCACTCGGCCGAGTGGGACACAAAAAATGCCCATTCTGCTTGTTTTGGCCTCCTCGTCGCTCCTGCAACGTCCATTCTTCTTCCGCTCCTCTCCAACAGCAAAATATCCCTCGGGGAGGTCGTTGGTGACCGTCTAAAGTGAGCGCATATCGAGATCACTCCAAATCGCGCCAAATCACCTGAAATGCGACAAAAACAACAAATCGTGAAAAGCATCGCAATATCATCGATATATCGTGAAAAACATGATTTGGGCGATCTAAATGGCATGCAAACATGCGGGAAAAAGGTGTAAAATAAGGAGTGATCAAAATCCCCCAAGCTTGCCTCTTACTCGTCCTCGAGGAAGATAAGTAAAAGGCGAACCCGGTGGATTCGGAAAACGGAAACGGCGAAAAAAAACGAAAAATGAAAAACGAAGAAGAATGAATACGAAATAAAATAAAGTAGGAAGAAAGAAGCGAAGAAGTAGGTTGCTAGATTATTTTCTCAGGACGTGGGTTCCACTTACTCGTATAGCATGCTCTGAATGAAAAACACATGTCAAAGAGTTTAATTTTTGATATCATAGTATAATAGTGCAAGTAGAAATAGAAAACCCACGAACAACGATATAATCCTGAAAAACGGAATAATTTTAGAATTAACATCGTCTGAATCATTTAAAGCGGTATACAAATCACAGATCACACACTTTTCAATTGAACGCTTTCTATCCGGAGTATAAGAGTATCGCACTATAGAATAGAGAGAATAGAAAAGTATGGATTTCATGAAATGAACGCTAGGCTTAGATTTCTGGATTTCGTAAAGCTAAAAATAATCTCACCGAGTATAGAATATTACTTAGCCTAGGTCGTCGTGCAACGTCAAGTAATCACTCTCTCACACATCAGTGGATCCCCTCCCCCAAGCTTATCTATAAGCATGGTGGCATAAAAAATATTTACATCCCCATTTTTATATAGCTCCAAAAAAGAAAGAAGGAAGAAAGAAAGTGAGATGGGATCTTTTATTGAGGATTTTTCCTCTTTTCTCCTTTTTTTTCTTCTCTTTTTTTTTGCATATAGCATATATACAACGATCCCAACTCAAAGAGAGATAATGATATACAGGAATGTTTTTCTCTCTTTTATTTTTTTTTTATTTTTAGACAATAGAGATTTGGAGCTAGGCATGAGTAGTGGGGGAAATGCCATATAATAGAATCACTAAGGGGAGATTCACCAATGATTTTAAAAGTAGAGAAATAATGTTCAAGATTTGTGGAGAAAGAAATAGATATACTCTCAGTTCACTCTATAAGACATGCACGACAACTTCAGCAGGGTAATCTAATCTACTCAGTTTCGATCACAAAAAAGCTAACTAATCCAGATTTATCATAGCTAACATCATTCAATCATCCTGAAGTGAAGTGTACAATTCATGCATATAGAAGTGATATAGGAAAGGAAATCAGTACTCCAGGTATAGGCATTCAATGCGTGAATCTTGGTGTGTTTTCTGTGATAGCATACATATGAATATTCAGACTCAGCTAAAAATAAAACTTCATCCATTTTCATGTGGAAAAAGTGTGGGTTACTATCTCTAGATGCAAGGCAAGTCATAGCATATGATATCAGAAATAAAATCTAAGACATGACAAATATAGCATGCATATAGAGTAAGCTAAATCCAACGTCATCATCATCACAGAAAAGTCATCTCTAGCATGAGATGAAAAAGAAATAAAGATAAAGGGAAAATAGAACTATTTACAATGCGGCACACAGAAAAATAAGAAAAACGTGATGCATGGTAAAATGAAAGAAAAATAATGAAAATGAGTGTAAAAGTGGAAAATGGCGTGAAAAACTAAAAATAAAGGTGGTAAATCAAAAAGAACGTGAGAACTCACTCCCCCAAGCTAAATGGCACAGTGTCCTCAATGTGCAAAGTGTGGCACACCGAGAGACAAGAAATGTGAGGGGCAAGTGAGGATGCATGCATGGAAAAAAATGAAAATGAAAAGAAAAATAAAGAAATGAAAATATGATGCGGACATGATGCATGCACAGATAGGAGTGAAACAGATATATGAGTGGCACCAAAAACTCTCCCTCTCTCCCAAAAAAGATATATAAGGATATGATCAAAAATAGAATCCCAAATAGATATGATATGATATGCACAAATAGATATGATCAAAAATAGAATCCCAAAATAAGTGAGGGGAGGGGGGTGGACAAAAGTGCAACAGGACCCAGCAGAAACGGGCAGCACAACGGCAAGAAGAAACGATGGCATCAAGAGTGCCTAAGAAGGCGGTGCTGCGCCGTCTCCGTCCTGAGGCGGAGGTCGTGAGGGTGGTGCTGGCTGGACAGGCTGCTGAGCGGGGGTGGGTGTGGGAGTGGCAGCAGGCTGAGTGGGTGTGGAAGTGTGGGTGGGAACCTGCTGGGTGGATGGGGGTACGCGCGGGAGACGCTCCAGAACCAGGGTGAGACAGTAGTGGATCTGCGGTAGCAGCTCGAAGCGGCCAGCCATCGCAAAGACGGTGGCGGACAGGGTCCTAAGGTCGCCTCTGAGACCACTCACCGCCCCCTCTAGAGCACGAATGCTCTGAAGTACTGTGTCAGGGGGAGGTGGTGCAGAGGGACGCACCTGGCGAGGCTGGGCAGGTCTGGGCTGGCGTACTCGGGTCGCGTATGTGACGGGCTCAGCGGGAAAGGGTACAAAAGGTGCTGCGCCGGCAAAGGTGGTCCTGGCCTCAGTGTGAGGCCGGGGCGGGCGGTGAGAAGTGGAGGCAGCAGCAACGAAAGAAGAGTGCAAAAGTGGCAGCGAGGCGGCCAGAGAGGTCGACGGCACAGAAGTGTGGACAGACGCCACGACGCTCTCAGAGAATACAGCAGGGGTGGAGACAGAGGTGACTACCGCTGGGGTGGAAGAGTGTGGTCTAAAAGGCGCAATCCCAGCGGAGATCATGCTAGCCATGGTCTCCACGACCGCGGCAAACGAGGGCTCTCCACTCTCAACAAAGGTCTGCGGGCGCTCAGGGAGTGCAGAGCAAAGAGGCTCGACGGACAGAGGGCCGGTGGTGGTGGTGGGAGTGGTGGTGACAGCCTCGGAAGTGGTGGAGGTGGTGGAAGTGGGCTCAACTAAGGTACTCCCGACACCGACAGCGGTGTCAGGAGCGACGGAAACGTCAGGGGTAGGCTGAGGGGCCACAGGGTCAACAGGCACGGCAGCAGGCTCGTTAGGGGCTACAGGGTCTACAGGGGCAGCGTGGGCCTGCTCGGCCTCCTCGGCCTCGAGCACGTAAGCAGCGGGGATGAGGACATCCATCGCAGGGAGCCAGTCAACGTGGGCTGGTGCAATCTGGGTCCGAGCTGGGCTCGGGAGAATCATGTAATCGGCACCGAAAGGGCCGTGCAACCAGACCCAGTGACGCTCACCATGCAGACGAAGCATCTTCATCCGGGCCATAACATCGATCGACAAAGAAGTGGGGCCCGGGACGCGTCGCAAGTCGTCGGGGAAGTCCTCGCCGGTCATAAGAGCAAGCAAGGTAATCAGGCCGCCGCAGCATATCGGTGAGCGAGCGCCCACCGATACAATGATGCGGTCTAAAAACCATGCCGCGATATCGATCACGACGGCGGGGACAAGCTCATCTCCATCCCTAGATAGAGCTCTGGGACGTGTCATCGTGTAGAGCATGTAAAGCTCTGGCGTAGACATCGTGCCCGGCTCATATCTGGCCAAAAATGTCGTCGCCATAAGGCGCTGAGCAATGCGAAGGCAGGGATGGACGATGGCCGAGGCCTTGGCCCTACTAGGGTCAAAGGCAGCGTGGATACCCGTGATACGTGCCCAGAAGGCACTGGCGTCAAAGGAGGGTGGGGGGATATGGGTAGGGCCGTAACCGCGATCGGCTCCGGGGACAGCGGGCCACGAGAAAAACGCTCTCATCATATCGAGAGTGACCTGACACTCTCGATCCATGAACCAAAACGAGCATCCCTCGTCGGTCCGGGCGATCGAACTCAAAACCTCAAGTGTCGGGCGGGTAAACGTATCCGCCGACACCTGCAGAAAATCTCGCCAACCCACGTTGTCGTACAACGTGAGCATCCCCTCAAGTACCCCCAGGCGTCCTAGGTCAGCGAGGTGTGCAAACCTGGAGGGTACGATCGAGCGCTGGGAGATACGCTCGAAGACGACGCGGTGTGCGTCGTCTCGGAACGTAATCCCGAGCGGCCCGACCAGTGGAGCCGGTGGTGGTGGCTGTGCAGCGGCGGGGAGAGGCTGTGCAGGCTGTGCGGGGTGTGCGGGGCCTGCAGGCTGTGCTGGGTGGACGGCGTGTGTGGGGGAAGGAGGAGGAGACTCTTCCACCTCGTGGGAGGGGCCGGCATCATCTGACCGCTTCCGCTTGGCGGAAGGTCTCCTCGTCCGCGGCCGTGTCCGGGGCGGCATATCGGCCCCGAGCGCGTGCCGAAGAACGTGCAAAGTGCGGTGTTCGTAAAAGAGTGGAAGGAGTATACCCAGACACGCCGCGAGTGCTCAGTAATGGAAGCGTGCGAAGTCCGCGCCTCCACGAAGTCCGGATCAGCCCGTAGAAGCTCCCCTGGGCTCCCCTAAGCTCCAAAAAGCAACCTGCGCATGAAATAGCGATATCAGTGAGTAATAATCAAAACGTATGGAGCATTAGGGGTATAATAGATAGATATGGAAATTGATTTGGGGTAGGGGGGCGTTTAGCACATGGATCCTCAAGAAATACACGAAAAGAGGAGAAAACGGGCAATAGGGGTGATACCGGAGGTGGCCGGAGCAGCTGCCGCCGGCGGCGACTCGGGCGAGTCGCGGCGGTGGTCGGCCGGTGGTGGCGGGCCGAGCGGCGGCGCGAGTGAGTGGGACGGGTGAGTGGGGTGCGAGCGAGGGCTATCGGGCGAGGGAAACGAAGGGTCGCGGGCGGTTTTGGGGATTTTGCGATTTCGAAAAATGCGCCCCCCCCCCTCGCCTTTTATATAAAAAACTTACGACTCGGCTGAGTGACGTGGTCACTCGGCCGGGCGAGACCAATGAAAGTTTCCTCCCCGCTATCGCTTCGGCCGAGTGGCTTTGCCAGCCTCGGCCGAGTGGAGTAAGTCCATTCGGCCGAGTGACTCAAGCTACTCGGCATGACTCGCCCTAGGAGGGTATCCGTTTTACTCGGCCGAGTGAAAATATGTACTCGGCCGAGTAGCAGTTATATTGAAATCAGTAAAATAAACAGAGAGTTGGGTACAGCAGACTTCCCTCGTTCGTGAGCGGCTCGGCCGGACGAACTTCTGTACTCGGCCGAGTGACTAGTATGCTCGGCCGAGTGAGCCATGTCTTCTGCTGTTTGTCTTCGTTTGGGCTCTAAACTCCGTCTTTCTTCCTCCAGTCGATTCCATCTTCCTCCTAAGCGTCGAGCGCCTTCTTGGGGCGCTCCTCGTCATCTCGTTCATCCTCCTCATGATGGATCTACCTATCTCCTCTCCTGTCAAGAAAAATAGGACCCGTTATCACAAAATTTTTGGGCGAACGACTCGAAACACTAAAAATTTCTAAAACGAAAATAAAGAAAAAGTAAAAATAAAGCAAAAACCATCGGGTTGCCTCCCGACAAGCGCTCGTTTAAGGTCGTGAGCTCGACCCCCTATGATTTTCAATTAATGTGGGATGTTTGGTGCATATGAGATGCACCCATCGAACTTTCCGGGGAGAACGCTTGGATTGGGACGTGGCGGCGTCGTATTCTCCCGCGGTGGTCTCCTGTCTCGAATAGTGTTGGGGGGAGGCTCCCCCAAGCTAGCATTTGCTCCGGTCAATGGCTTTACCGGTGACGCCGGTTTCCGTACCGGCGGAGCTTTCTTCGGAGACCTTGATTTCGAGAGCTTGCAGAGCTCTCGAATCCTTGCGACATCAGCGTCGCCTTCGTCATCTTCAGCGGAGAGGTCGGGGGAATCATCTATCTTCTCATCGTGGCCTAAATCCGGGCCTTCCTCTAAATCTTCATCAAAAAGAGAGCCAATTGAGTGGGGGATCGCTTCCTCTATCACCTCATCAAGGAGGTCCATGTAGTCAAGTTCCTCGTGGTAAGGCATGTGCTTCATAGCCTTAGGAATGTGGAGCTCCACCTCGATGTTGCCGAAGTTTAAAGTAAGGGTCCCTTCGCGCACGTCAACAATTACTCCGGCGGTGGCGAGGAACGGGCGTCCAAGTATCAACGAAGTGTCTCCCTCCTCCTTAACGTCCATGATCACAAAGTCACATGGCAAGCATATTCCACCCGGGACTTGTAGCGGTATGTCTTCGGCGATCCCTACCGGCCTTGTTATTCGCCCATCGGCCAATTGAATGCGCATGTCGGTAGGTTTCAACTTTGTCCCGGTGTTTAGCCTTAAAAACATGGAGAGAGACATGAGGCTCACACTAGCCCCTAGATCAACCAACGCCTTTTGAAGAGGGACGCCGCCTAAGGTGCAAGGAATCCGAAAACTCCCCGGATCTTTAAATTTGGCCGGCTCCTTCTCTCTCTTGGTAAACCAAGAGCCCTCCTCGGCTAGCATGATCTTCTCCTTCCTTTTTCTCCCCGAAATCAAGTCCTTCAAGAATTTAGCATACGTGGGGATCTCCACGATGGCGTCGAGGAAGGGAATATTGAGGCTAACTCCTCTTAGGTACTCGAGGAACTTCGCTAGCCTTTTCTCCATTTTCGCTCTTGCTAGTCTTTGGGGGAAAGGGACCGGTGGCATGAAGCGTCTTTCCTCAATCAATTCCTCCGCTCTAGATTTCTCCTTTTCTTGTGGCTCCTTCTCCTTATCAACCTCAACTACCGGCTCAACCGGCTCCAAACTTTCCTCCACGTGCTCCTCGGTAGGAATCATAGCGGGGGTGGTATCCTTCAAATGGATCCTATGCGTACAAAGCCTAGGGCTTATCCCCTTTAGATCGGAGATAGTGTATCCCAGGACATCTTTATGGCTCCTAAGAACATCTAGGAGTTTTTCAAGTTGGTCCGGCGTTAGGTGGGAGTTAACTATCACCGGGAAAGTTAATTTGTTACCCAAAAAGGCGTACCTTAGATTCGGAGGTAACTGTTTAAGTTCTACCTGAAGAGGCGCCTCTCCTTCTACTTCATCGGCTCGCATGAGTTCCGTTCCTTCCTTGCCATCCGGGTCTAGCTCGTGCTCAGGTGGTGCGCTCTCTTGTGAAGAGTCAGACTCACTACTTAGTGAGGACGATGCATCGAAATAAGCGCTCTCCGATTCTGTGCTAGCTTCGTCAGAGCTTTCACTCGGCTCCGGTTCATCCCTGGAATCAAGAAACACGTCAGACGATTCATAGAAGCAGGAGTAAGTGTCATGAGGTGTAACTCCCTGAACGTTGGTTTGCTCTGAAGATTCTTCCGAAGTATAGTGATCTTCGACACTTGTTCCACCGTTTTCGAAATATAATTTGTCGTCGATCACGTCAACTCTGACATTGCCCCCGATAGTCCCATCCGGGGAGATTTGGTCCATCACGAAACTAGCAAACAGTTTGTCACGCCCCGCTTCCCAAAAATGTGGAGGCGAGACGTGAGAAGGTCCGCACAGACTTAAAGCCGTGAAGCTCCAAGTCTGATAAGCGTATAAAAATCACTTATTGTGGCAAGTCCTTGCAAAGCAAAACGAAACAACAATGATAATAAGGAAATGAGACGACATTTTATTGAATCTCCAAATGTCCATAAACAAATTACAATATCGCAGAAAAGCCACCAGGCTAAAAGAAAGAGTCTAGGGGCCCAGAACAAGGCCAAACAAAAGCAACGACATAAATAAGTATAGGTGCCACGCACCGATAACAAAACAACTGTCTAACAAAAATAAAACACAACGGAGACACTAGGACTGGTCCCCAGTGTCCACGTACTCCCCGTCCAACACGGGCTCAAGCTCGGCGTCCGCAAACACCTCACCCTCAGCGGGCAACTCAGGCTCAAGGTCTAACATGCGTCACCCAAAAGAGAAAGGGGCACATGTCAGCAAGTCTAAAAGACTTGGGCAAGGAAACTGAAAGTGAGGCAACTAGCAACCTAGCAGTTTAGTATGCATGACATGGCAGTTATAACATGAGTGCACAATTTAAAACATGGCAAGACAAATTGTACAAGGGAACAATTTATCGGGACAAGACAAGAGTAGCCAAGCTACTATCAATTCAATCAATTCACATTTTGTAGGTGTTTACGCCCTTCGCTGAATGGTAAAACATTTCAGACCGATCGGCACTAAACACAATTCACATTTCACGTTGTTTTGTAGATGTTTGCGCCCTTCGCTGAATGGTAAAACATTTCAGACCGATCGGCACTAAACACAATTCACATTTCACGTTGTTTTGTAGATGTTTGCGCCCTTTGCTGAATGGCTAGCATGTCAGTCTGATCGGCCCTAAACACTACCCCACCCCAAAGAGTTTACGCCTTACAACTGCAGTTGTTGATCAAACAGACCCCCAGTTGAATGGCCGCTTAACCCTCACCCCATCCTGCACTAAACAAGCCAGGGTCCCTGCACATGAGCCCAGCTAGTGAGCCAGGGTTGCCCCGCACGGGAGCTTGTTTCTTAGTTCACAATTCAATATATCGAGCGTTGGGGTTAGCAACTCATTATGCTCGCTTCTGGTCACGAGCCAGGAAACACGCAATTCGGGCATTGGCTTTCAACCAACACATGGCCCGCTTCTGGAACACGAGCCAGGAACACAAGCAATGTAGCAAAGCTACGCAATCACTGAAATACATAAAGGATGCAATGAAATGACAATTAATTTGCGTACCGTTAATGGAAAGTAAACATGACATGGTAAGTGTGCAACATGCTAAATGTCGGAACTAGCTTCGTTGGCAAGCTAGTTCCCCAATTTGCGCCTAGGCGAGTATCATTTCGTCGCCTAGCCTCTTTTACGCCTACAACTAGCAAATGGCCTAAAACATGGCCTAAACCCTAAGTGGCAAGTTTCACTTGCCTAGCACTGGGGATGACGACCACTTCGCCTCACGGGTGCTAAGCCTACAGGGAATCGCTGTTATGGGGAGCAATCATCAAAACACAAGTGTTTTATTAGGGTTTCATAAAAATTACAATAGGATAAGAAAACAACGGTAGATCGATTTCTTACCGAGAGGAGGCGGAAGAAACACTCCGGGGAACCCTAGGATCAGATCTGGAAAAGATTGGAGAAGTTTGGAGAAACTAGGGTTTTGGGGGATTTTGGGGATTTGATGGATTTTGGTGAGATTTTGGGGAAGATGAGTGGTAGATAGAGTGAATGGATGGATTGGATGATGGATTTAGGGCTTGGAATGAAGGATTGAAGCTTGGAGGAAGATGGGGGCTCAATGGGGGAGAAACTAGGGCTTAGGGTCGTGTTGGAGAAGATGAAAACGTTTGGGTTGGGTATTTATAGGCTAGGCTGGCGGCTGCCCAGAAATTAGGGTTTTAACACTGGTTAGTCGGTCAAAGAACAACCACTGACCGACTAGTTTGGCAACTAGTCGGTCGGTCGACCAACGCAGACCGACTAAGTGCAAACAGTAACTCCTGAACGAAAATAGGATTTAGAGTTAGTCGGTCCATGAACAAATACTGACCGACTAGTTTAGCATCTAGTCGGTCGATGAACGTTCTTAGACCGACTAAGAGTAAACAGTAACTCCTGAGAAATTTAGAAAGCTAACTAGTCGGTCCAAGAAGGATTGCCGACCGACTGGATCGACATCTAGTCGGTCGGTGCCCCTTCTTATACCGGCTAATGAGCACCAAAAGTGTCGATTCGAAGCGCGAAGCTTCGGGAAGATTTCTATGGCTTCTAGGATCGATTTATACTCTAAGATATGAGCGATTTGAAGCTCGTCACGAATGACTTACTCCGAAACCGACGATCGAAGGAAGAAGATAGAAAAATCACGACGAAACGATCGAAGGTGAAAGCATGGGCGACGAAAACCTCACATCCAAGGAGAAAATCCACCAAGCATATATTATAATATAAATAATCCAATTACACGAAAACCAGTCGTTACATCCTACCCACCTTAGAATAAAGTCCGTCCTCGGACTTTCTAACTATAGCTATATCTAGTCACCCTAGTAACTACCCTCAATCAATATCTCATCAAAATTTCAACCAAGTACATTCATTTCAAGTGCTTATATATATATATACTCTAGGTAGTCAATCATTAACAACACGGAAGTAAATACATATTCACGCACATAGTACACTTATACTTATTATAATCAAACAACTCCATTCACGTATTCCAATCACAAATATATAGTCAATATATTTATACAACAATAAACACTTATTACTTACTATAAGAAAATATCCAAGCCTCTCTTATTTGAAAATAATTTCACATTTGTTTAGTCATTCAAGTACATGCAATATTTCGCCATATTTTCACCTCGCATATAGTCCTATAGCTATAATCACGACACACCACACATACCATAGTCGCCAATTCCCATAACTACTGCATACTTACCCGTGCATGGTGCACACCCACACACGCTATTATTTCATTCATATATATACACCAATCACGCCAATATATGCTTAGCACGTCTACGCACCTAGTTTAGTTAGCGCACATATACTCACACAACCAAGACCTTAGTGAATAACTATACCACAAGACCAACTCACATACTATATATTGGTATAGCCACCCACAATCGTGTGCGTAACACAACCAGGCACAAACAAGCCAAACATTATACATACTTCACCCATCACTATACACCAACCACATACAATACACCAATGTAC
Organism: Scilla litardierei; assembly: GCA_030789695.1. Lineage (NCBI taxonomy): Eukaryota > Viridiplantae > Streptophyta > Magnoliopsida > Asparagales > Asparagaceae > Scilla > Scilla litardierei. Next base: position 175,896,393 of record CM061142.1, read on the forward strand.
ATAGAGTCTACCCACTCAAGCTTGAGTGAGACTCAAAATCATAGCGGAATAATTCCATATACATAACATAGCATCCATACGTATGCCAAAACTAGCTAATGCATACACGCCTGTCAACATAACCACATACACATTTAAATGTCAAACACCCTTAATATCAAATCAGATAATATCACATATTTCAATCACTTCATATACCGTGATATCATTACAAACATTAGCACACCTATAATTACATTATTCTCCCTAATAAAAGTATTTACCTATAGTCACACCCAAGCATCACATATATTCATACCATATCCATCCACCCATAAGTGATACATCAATACATTTACTTCATACACTAGTTAAGATATGCAGTAGTCGGGCACACCTCATGGTATACACGCATACGACATCTCATAAAAACAAGTAACACCAATCAAACAATTATAATCCTACCATCATACGTTTATCACGCTTACACCCATGCAGCTAGTACATAACTACCTACACACAATATACCAATACCAACACACATATACAACTTCATATGCACCATGAAATTAAATACACTACGACGACACATCAAATTACACTAATGGGGCCCACCAAACTATATTAAGGTCGACACGGCGACGACAAGCTCTATTGGCTAGACAAGAGGAAAGAAATCAAGAGTGTAACGAATAGAAGGATCGAAAAGCATGAAAACGGTTGTGTAATGATGTAATGATGCTCCATTAGGACACATGGAAAATAGTGTAAATAACATATTCTAAAATACGAAAAGTTTGAAAACTGTCACACTTCGAAGTTGGAGTCCTTTTCCGTATAAAAATATTTAGAGGTCGACAAAACAAATTGTTTGAAATAAGTTTGAGTCGAATATACATAATAGGAGAAAACGATTCATTGGCTCACGTAAGGTCATTAAAAGGAAGTAAATCATTCACACGAATCTTGAGGTCGTAGTTTTAGAAAATATTACACGGCGATGATTTAATAATGTTGGCAAAAGTTTTGAAACGAAATTAAATTAACGAAAGAATTTTAAACTCATGCCAAATACCTTCAAAGTCTTTAGGCCAGGAAGCTCAAATAATCAATATTGAAACTACCTCTTAATGTAACCAGGATTTGCCAAAAGAAATCGTTTTTTTTTTTGAAATATTTTTGTCGAATGGAAGATAATAACATCTTTTATATCGATACGAAAGTATATGCTGAAGATATTATTAAAAATCTCAACACAAGTTTCGATATCTAAAAACATAAACAATTTAAGTCGGCGGAGGATCATGAAACCTTACATATGTCAAAAGTGTTTCGAACAAATTCAAACTTAACGAAAGGAGAAGATCGAAGATACTTTTAGGGAAACAAGGATTCGCCAAAAGAACGTGTTGGTATAAAAACTTTTGAGGTACGAGTACGACGAACCTAAAATTGATATATATACAAAATTAGTTGAAGTCCATTCAGTTTTGGAAAAATACCCCTAAAGGTATGTAAGATAAGTGGTTAGAATAAAATTTTGTATTTAGGAAAAAGGGACGGTACATCGGACCATCAGGATAGCAACAAAGTTCTAAAAAAATCGAAGTGCGAAAGATACATTGTTAGAAAATAGTTCAAGATAGTAATTTTAGGATTACGACCAAAAATCTTCAAAATTCAAGAACGACTTTGAACTCCATCGAAATCTAGGGAGACATATTTAAAGAAGTTTAGAACAAATTTAAATTGAGTGAAAACTTCAAACAAGGAAGGCATTCGGAAATATCTTCGGAAGAATCAAGATTTGCAACGGAAAACATTTGAAAGATCAAGGATAATTGGAATGAGGTGGTCATGTGAATTGAGGACAAGGGAAGTGGTTACGGAAACGTAATTTTCCAAAAATTTGTAGTCGGGAAAATGTTTGGACACAACTTGATTTGTTGAAAGCTGAAATCATCTGTGACTTGAAAAGTATATTAAGGGAGCGCGACGAGTCATTTGAATATCATAAATAAGAAAGGAAGATTCATAAATCGAATTTGGAAAATAGAATTGCGGCTCAGGATTAAATCGATTTATGAAAAGGGACAAGATATTCAAATAGGTATGAAAGGTATAGGCTGTAAAACATTATAAAACAGTAATCAAAATCTCGTCAAAGCCTTCGAATTTCAAAAATTAATTTAAGTCAACGAAGGAGTACGAGATATAAGTATACATATAACAATTGAAATTCCATTTAGCTTGGAAAAGATTTTAAAGTATGTATGTCATGCGATTAAAATGGATCTCATAGTTAGAAAATGGTACATCGAATTTTTCCAAAATAGTATTGGAGTCTTTAAACCACAATGCGATAATATAGACAAGAAAATGGTTACGAGATAGCAATTATAATTACAACTATTAGACTCCGAAATCTACAAGGAATTTTGACTCAATCAAAAAGTGAGAAATTCAAGTATATACGTAGCGGGTTTAAAACAAAATTTGAACTTAACAAAAACTTAATAAGGAAAATCGAAAAATAACTTTAAAAGAAATTAAGCCTTGCGAACGGGGACATTCGAAGGATCAACGATTATCGAAACATGGTGGTCATGGGATTCGAGGCAAGGGGCTTGGTCAGATGATTAAAGCACAAATACGCCTAGGATACGACTTAGGAAAATCTACGGGGATCTCCTACGGTCAACCAGCTAAAGATTATGGAACTAAGCGCTAAGACTCCTTAAGGCTAGACAGCGACGAAAAGAGTTCAGCTGGGTCCGAAATCGACGAACCCAAGCGAGAGACCAAAGAATTCTAGAAGTCTATCCTAGTCAAGCTAGACATGAACCACTAAGGTAACTCTTAAGACAATCAAATAAATCACTAACATGGAGTCTAGCTAACAATCAAGGATTCCTAACTAGCAAGCACAGACGTCTATCTAAGTCTAGCTAGGGTCCTGATCTAATGGGTTCCTATTAAGCTAAGACAGATGCTCTAACACGCCTACCAGCTACTTAAGGCATAGGAACGCTAAAAACTAGACTCAAGGCTTATAACTTGGATGTTCTAATTTATTTAATGGACACTCTATAATTATTATTATTGTTCCGATAGTTCGCATTTGCAAAAAGGACCTGCATGGGCCACCACTAAAACCTGTCACGCCCCGCTTCCCAAAAATGTGGAGGCGAGACGTGAGAAGGTCCGCACAGACTTAAAGCCGTGAAGCTCCAAGTCTGATAAGCGTATAAAAATCACTTATTGTGGCAAGTCCTTGCAAAGCAAAACGAAACAACAATGATAATAAGGAAATGAGACGACATTTTATTGAATCTCCAAATGTCCATAAACAAATTACAATATCGCAGAAAAGCCACCAGGCTAAAAGAAAGAGTCTAGGGGCCCAGAACAAGGCCAAACAAAAGCAACGACATAAATAAGTATAGGTGCCACGCACCGATAACAAAACAACTGTCTAACAAAAATAAAACACAACGGAGACACTAGGACTGGTCCCCAGTGTCCACGTACTCCCCGTCCAACACGGGCTCAAGCTCGGCGTCCGCAAACACCTCACCCTCAACGGGCAACTCAGGCTCAAGGTCTAACATGCGTCACCCAAAAGAGAAAGGGGCACATGTCAGCAAGTCTAAAAGACTTGGGCAAGGAAACTGAAAGTGAGGCAACTAGCAACCTAGCAGTTTAGTATGCATGACATGGCAGTTATAACATGAGTGCACAATTTAAAACATGGCAAGACAAATTGTACAAGGGAACAATTTATCGGGACAAGACAAGAGTAGCCAAGCTACTATCAATTCAATCAATTCACATTTTGTAGGTGTTTACGCCCTTCGCTGAATGGTAAAACATTTCAGACCGATCGGCACTAAACACAATTCACATTTCACGTTGTTTTGTAGATGTTTGCGCCCTTCGCTGAATGGTAAAACATTTCAAACCGATCGGCACTAAACACAATTCACATTTCACGTTGTTTTGTAGATGTTTGCGCCCTTCGCTGAATGGCTAGCATGTCAGTCCGATCGGCCCCAAACACTACCCCACCCCAAAGAGTTTACGCCTTACAACTGCAGTTGTTGATCAAACAGACCCCCAGTTGAATGGCCGCTTAACCCTCACCCCATCCCGCACTAAACAAGCCAGGGTCCCTGCACATGAGCCCAGCTAGTGAGCCAGGGTTGCCCCGCACGGGAGCTTGTTTCTTAGTTCACAATTCAATATATCGAGCGTTGGGGTTAGCAACTCATTATGCTCGCTTCTGGTCACGAGCCAGGAAACACGCAATTCGGGCATTGGCTTTCAACCAACACATGGACCGCTTCTGGAACACGAGCCAGGAACACAAGCAATGTAGCAAAGCTACGCAATCACTGAAATGCATAAAGGATGCAATGACATGAAAATTAATTTGCGTACGGTTAATGGAAAGTAAACATGACATGGTAAGTGTGCAACATGCTAAATGTCGGAACTAGCTTCGTTGGCAAGCTAGTTCCCCAATTTGCGCCTAGGCGAGTATCATTTCGTCGCCTAGCCTCTTTTACGCCTACAACTAGCAAATGGCCTAAAACATGGCCTAAACCCTAAGTGGCAAGTTTCACTTGCCTAGCACCGGGGATGACGACCACTTCGCCTCACGGGTGCTAAGCCTACGGGGAATCGCTGTTATGGGGAGCAATCATCAAAACACAAGTGTTTTATTAGGGTTTCATAAAAATTACAATAGGATAAGAAAACAACGGTAGATCGATTTCTTACCGAGAGGAGGCGGAAGAAACACTCCGGGGAACCCTAGGATCAGATCTGGAAAAGATTGGAGAAGTTTGGAGAAACTAGGGTTTTGGGGGATTTTGGGGATTTGATGGATTTTGGTGAGATTTTGGGGAAGATGAGTGGTAGATAGAGTGAATGGATGGATTGGATGATGGATTTAGGGCTTGGAATGAAGGATTGAAGCTTGGAGGAAGATGGGGGCTCAATGGGGGAGAAACTAGGGCTTAGGGTCGTGTTGGAGAAGATGAAAACGTTTGGGTTGGGTATTTATAGGCTAGGCTGGCGGCTGCCCAGAAATTAGGGTTTTAACACTGGTTAGTCGGTCAAAGAACAACCACTGACCGACTAGTTTGGCAACTAGTCGGTCGGTCGACCAACGCAGACCGACTAAGTGCAAACAGTAACTCCTGAACGAAAATAGGATTTAGAGTTAGTCGGTCCATGAACAAATACTGACCGACTAGTTTAGCATCTAGTCGGTCGATGAACGTTCTTAGACCGACTAAGAGTAAACAGTAACTCCTGAGAAATTTAGAAAGCTAACTAGTCGGTCCAAGAAGGATTGCCGACCGACTGGATCGACATCTAGTCGGTCGGTGCCCCTTCTTATACCGGCTAATGAGCACCAAAAGTGTCGATTCGAAGCGCGAAGCTTCGGGAAGATTTCTATGGCTTCTAGGATCGATTTATACTCTAAGATATGAGCGATTTGAAGCTCGTCACGAATGACTTACTCCGAAACCGACGATCGAAGGAAGAAGATAGAAAAATCACGACGAAACGATCGAAGGTGAAAGCATGGGCGACGAAAACCTCACATCCAAGGAGAAAATCCACCAAGCATATATTATAATATAAATAATCCAATTACACGAAAACCAGTCGTTACACAGTTGTTCGTCGGGGTCCTTGACGTCGATAGCAAAAGCTCCGGTAGTGTGGACCTCATCGACAAGCTCCTTGAGGAGGTCTGTGAAGGAGTCATAGTCTTCCTGGCTGAGTTCTATTGTTGATATTGCATTCTCCATTCTTCCTGCAAAGACCTTAAGCAATATACAGTGAGAATGTGCGAACAGAAGAAAGTAAAGAAAGAGAGAGATAAGAAGTAACCGGGTGGTCTATGACGAACACCGTCGAAACGCTATCCTCGGCAACGGCGCCAAAAACTTGATCGCTCCGGGATGTGACCCGAAGAACGGTTGTAGTTTTACCGCAAGTGCACGGTGTAGCAGTGAGCGGGATATCGAACACAGGGAGGACGAATGACCGTGCTTGCTCCAAATCAACCTGGCTACTTAAGAGAGAAATTTGCCTTTGGTGATCCTGTCACAATCGTCAGACAAAGTGCAGAAATATCAAATCAAATAAAGAACATCTAGGGAATGGGGAATCCCCACTACTCACCGTATTTCATAAATGTGGTTCGTCGGTATCAAAATTGCTTGAATAAGAATTTGGATGAACTAGTTGCAACTGAATGTAGAACCAAGCTCACGCTCTCACGCTGTTGCCGGTCTATAGCTATCCTAGGTTTGGGTCCAATCTCTTGCAAACCCTAACCTAGGAAAGCTAGCATTAGGATCAACATCATCGTCCAATCGCGCACCGAGTCCAATCTCTTGCAAACTCGGTCCACGATCTAGATTGTGATAGTTCCTACCCGTCCAATCTCTTGCAAACGAGTATCAGCATGGAATTGCAATCGGAAATCCTAGTATCGGTCCAATCTCTTGCAAACCGATACTTCGAAAATCCGATTCCAACCCAATTCGGATTTCTAGGGTTTCTTATCGAATTGAGATCCGATCTCTTGCAAATCCCAATTGATATGAATACCTAGCCATCCGTAGTAAATTGATCACAATCTAATCCCTAATAACAATTCTAGCACAATTTCTACCAATTCATCACAAATATGAAAGTGGGTTTGTAGGGTTCATCACCACGCCCCAAGACGTGGAGACTACTCACAATTCATAGCGAGATCACAAAAATAATCAATGAAATAAGCAATAGAATTCATCACAATATTGAGATAAGCAATAAAAATAGGATTTTTAAGGAAAAGAGATGCAAACCAATGGAGTTCTTCAATTGTTCCAACAAAAATCACAAACTTTGTCTCTTCTCCAATCACAAGAATAAAGCTAAAAACTAATCTAAAAAGCTGCAAAAAATCTAAGAGAGAGGCTCTCTAAACTAGGGTAAAAACAGGGCTTAAATAGCCCTCAAAATCGTCCAAAAATCGTGACCAAAATACCCCTGCACAGCCTGTTTTTCGCAGTTTTCGCTACAGGCAGCGCATCGCACTCGGCCGAGTGACAAAAGTCGCTCGGCCGAGTGAAAACCCTGTAATTTTCCAGTAAGTCAGGGCCTTCAGGGGTCTTCACTTCGGGGGCGGCTCGGCCGAGTGAGTTGTCGTCACTCGGCCGATGGCTTCAAGGCACTCGGGCGGACGTAATAATCCACTCGGCCGAGTGGGTCTTCTGAAGTTCAGGCGGCAAAAAAACAGTAACTTGGATGTTTTGGAAGGGCCTCATCTGGGTGCCACTCGGGCGGACGGGATATCGTCACTCGGCCGATGTGGTCTTCGGTGCTCGGCCGAGTGCACACATAAATCGTGTCTGTTCTGGTCGGCCGAGCAGTGTCTCGCTGGTCGGCCGAGTGGCTCCTCCACTCGGCCGAGTGGGACACAAAAAATGCCCATTCTGCTTGTTTTGGCCTCCTCGTCGCTCCTGCGACGTCCATTCTTCTTCCGCTCCTCTCCAACAGCAAAATATCCCTCGGGGAGGTCGTTGGTGACCGTCTAAAGTGAGCGCATCTCGAGATCACTCCAAATCGTGCCAAATCACCTGAAATGCGACAAAAACAACAAATCGTGAAAAGCATCGCAATATCATCGATATATCGTGAAAAACATGATTTGGGCGATCTAAATGGCATGCAAACATGCGGGAAAAAGGTGTAAAATAAGGAGTGATCACTGACCAAGCCGATTCCTTGGGCTACCTTTCATAAGAGGTTTGACGCCTAGTACTTCCCGAAGGCTGCAAAGAGGGAGATGCAGCAGCGCTTCATCAACCTGGAGCAGGGCACCAAGACAGTCGATGAGTATGAGGCGGAATTTACCATGCTGAGTCGATTCGCCCCTACACTGGTAGCAGATGAGGAGGACTGTGCACACCGCTTTCTACAGGGCTTAGATCTGGACATACAGGGTGTGTTGTCCGGGCACACCTTTAACACTCATGAGCAAGTCCTAGTAGCTGCGAAGAAGCACGAGCAGGTAGCTTATCAGAAGAGGGCACGTCAGACGGGCAAGCGCCCGATGGAGCTACAGAGGAGTACACCTAGGCCCGGTTTTCGTCCCGTTCAGACCACACAGTTCAAAAGGCCGGCTGCACCTGTCCCCAACCGAGCGGAGCTGACTTGCCACTTCTGCGGCAAGCTTGGTCATATGAAGAAAGACTGTAGGAAGATGCTGAATCAGTGTTTGATCTGTGGATCACCTACTCATGCTGCAAAAGACTGCCCCCGCAGTTCTCGACCCGTACCTGCTGGAGCACCTGGACCTGCACAGCGGACCGTACTGGCACCTGGACAGCGAGGACCACCTCTGGCTCCGCAGGATCGAGCCTTCCAACAGGCCAACCCGCCTAAGCACCGTGCATTCAATATGACAGCTGTTGAGGCTGAAGCTGAGGACGACGTGATTGCAGGTAACCTCTAGACTAGTTCTTCTTATTTATGCATTATATTTGATTAGTTAGATCCGTGTTAATCAAGTTGTATGTTACCCTTAGGTGTCATCTTAGTTTCATCTCACCCAGCCTTGACCATGTTCGATTCTGGAGCTTCAATGTGCATTCTATCCCGGAAGTTCGTAGTCGAACACTCGATACCCACCTATACACTTCCCAAGTGTTGGAATATTACAACTGGGAATGGTATAGTGAAGGTTGCACTGGGATGTAGACCATGCCCGTTGGTGGTTAGTGGACATGAACTATATGCCAATTTCATTGTCCACGACCTATCCAATTTCGATGCTATACTCGGCATTGACTGGTTAGGAACTTTTTACGCCACGATCGACTGTCATCGGAAGAAAGTGGTGTTTGAAATTCCTGACCACCCAGTATTCGAGTTTGTCAGCGGAGGACATTCGCTTGGACCCGTCAAGTTCCGAGCCCAGCCGTACCAATTGACCGTTGCATCCTTGATAGCCGAGCCAGAGAAGCCTGCAGTAGTGAGAGACTTCGAAGACGTCTTCCCTGAAGACATTTCTGGACTGCCGCCCGATCGAGCGTTGGAGTTCGGCATCGACCTCATGCCAGGGGCTCAACCAATTTCAAAGGCGCCGTACCGTATGGCCCCTGCAGAGTTAGAAGAGCTGAGGAAGCAGTTGGACGAGCTACTACAGAAGGGTTTCATTCATCCCAGTGTGTCTCCCTGGGGTGCACCTGTACTGCTGGTCAAGGAGAAGGATGGATCGAGAAGAATGTGCGTGGATTATCGGGAGCTAAACAATATTACTGTGAAGAATAAGTACCCGTTACCTCGCATAGATGATATTTTCGATCAACTTGGTGGATCGAGGGTATTTTCGAAGTTAGATCTCCGGAGCGGATAACATCAAGTCAGAGTCAAGAAGGAAGATGTACTCAAGACCGCTTTTCGGACTAAGTACGGGCATTATGAGTTCGTTGTTATGCCGTTCGGTGTGACCAACGCCCCTGCTGTGTTCATGAACCTCATGAACCTTATCTTTTACGACTTCCTCGACAAGTTCGTAGTGATCTTCATCGACGACATCCTGGTGTACTCAAAGAGCGAGGAGGAGCATGCAGAACATTTGAAGATAGTGTTGGAGACTCTCCGTCATCATCGACTATATGTCAAGTACAGCAAATGCAAATTCTGTCTGGATAGAATTGCATTTCTTGGGCATGTGGTATCAGGAGCGGGTATCTCAGTGGACCCGGAGAAGGTCAAAGCAGTCAGTGAATGGCCTACACCTCGATCGGCATCGGACATCAGGAGTTTCCTTGGATTGGCTGGATACTACCGCCGATTTATCAAGGATTTCTCGAGGATAGCTGAGCCGATGACTCGATTGACAAGGAAGGATGTTAAGTTCAGTTGGTCAGACTCTTGTGAGCAAGCCTTTTCTACCTTGAAGGAGAGACTGACTACTGCACCAGTCTTAGCTATTCCGGACAGAAGCGGAGGCTTCGAGATTTTCTGCGACGCATCGGGCAAGGGACTTGGATGCGTTCTGCACCAGCACGGTCATGTAGTCGCTTATGCTTCTCGGCAGTTGAAGATCCAATAGAAGAATTATCCAACTCACGACTTGGAATTAGCTGCCGTCATCTTTGCTTTGAAGATTTGGAGGCATTTCTTACTGAGTGAGAAAGTGAAAATTTTCACTGATCACAAAAGTTTGAAATATATATTCACTCAGAAGGAGCTGAATATGAGACAACGCAGATGGTTGGAATTGATGGCGGACTACGACATCGATCTTCAGTACCATCCAGGGAAAGTGAATGTCGTACCAGATGCTTTGAGTCGACTGCCCGAAGTGATGATTCTCACAGCTCAGTGGAGATTGCAACAGGATCTGTGAAGGATGAATGTTGAAGCTATACTGCCAGGAATCACATCGTCGTTGATGAACATGCAAATTCAATCGACGATTGTGGATCAGATCAAGACTGCTCAAGCTGGAGATGCTAAATTGAAGAAGATCAGAGAACAAATCGAAGCAGGACTTCGGACAGATTTTCTGATTCATGCGGATGGATCTTTGAGATATGGTAGTAGGATCTGCGTGCCTGCAGGAGATATCAGAGAGGAGTTAATGAATGAGGCTCACAGTTCACCTTATTCTATTCATCCTGGGGGTACTAAGATGTACAAGGATCTTCGTCAGAATTTCTGGTGGCATGGGATGAAGAGAAGTGTGGCACGTAGCGTTGCCAAGTGTCTCGTGTGTCAACAAGTGAAGGCTGAACATCATCGCACTGCTGGACTACTACAACCTCTGCCGATTCCCGAATGGAAGTGGCAGCACATCACGATGGACTTCGTGACTGGCTTACCTCGGAGCACCAATCAGAACGACGCGATCTGGGTCATCGTTGATCGATTAACCAAGTCCGCGCACTTTATACCTTTCCGAGTTGGCCAATCCACAGAGATATTAGCAAGGAAGTATATGGAGGTAATGACCTAACTCATGCCTTTATAATTTCCTTCTAGCTCAAATCGTGATATGGATTATGTCGTGTAGGAGATCGTGCGTCTGCATGGAGTCCCTGTGAGCATTGTATCAGATCGTGATACGAGATTCACGTCTCAATTCTGGAAGAGTTTGCAGACGAATTTGGGTACCAGTCTGAAGTTCAGTACTGCGTATCACCCGCAAACTGATGGACAGTCAGAGCGCACTATCCAGATTTTGGAGGATATGTTGAGAGCTTGCATGTTGGATCTCAAGGGTTCGTGGGAGGATCATCTGCACCTAGTGGAGTTTTCCTACAACAATAGCTATCAGGCGAGCATTGGCATGGCGCCTTTTGCTGCTCTCTACGGGAGGAAATGTCGATCGCCACTGAGTTGGGATGACGTAGGTGATAGAGAGCTCTTGGGGCCAGAGATGATAGTGGAAGCCGTTGATGTGGTGCGAGATATCAGAGATAAGATTCGGATTGCCCAGGACCGTTATAAGCATTGGGCTGATGCTAAACGACGTCCTTTGGAGTTTCAGCCAGGAGATCATGTGTTTCTGAAGATTTCACCAAATCGAGGAGTGATTCGATTTGGGAAGAGAGGCAAGCTTAGTCCGAGATATATTGGACCTTTCGATGTGCTTGAGCGAGTTGGAGAGGTAGCTTATCGCTTAGCACTACCACCGTCCCTAGTGGGAGTACATGATGTCTTTCATGTGTCTCAGCTCCGTCGTTATATCAGCGATCCCTCACACACTGTGGACTACTCAGAGATCACAGTTCGACCAGATCTGACGTACGAACAGCAACCAGTGGAGATCATAGATCGACGTCAGAAAGTCTTCAGGACCAAGACTATTGATCTAGTCAGAGTGATGTGGCGTCGCGACTCGCCAGGAGAATCTACCTGAAGCGGGAAGATGAGATACGCGAGCGCTATCCATATTTATTTCCTGCTCCTTAGTTGATAAGAATTCCGAGGACGGAATTTTCTTAAGGTGGGTAGAATGTAACGGCCGGTATTTTTAGCCGTACTTTAGTTCGTGTGTATCGGTATTTTTCCTTCAGTCGTATGGTTAACTTTCGTCCGTACGTTTCGTGTTATGCGTGTGCGAGTCGGTATTTCCATTTTTACCGGAATGTCATTAATTGATCATCTAGTTTAACTAAAAACTTTAATTTAATTATTTTACTAATTACTTTTGTTATTCTCACTAATTACTTTTGGTATTTTAATAATAACATTTTAAAACTTAATTAATTAATTAAGTGATTCTCTTCATTCAACAATCACGTGTAGTTTTAGGAGGAGAAGTTTTATACGATTCATTCGTTCCCCTCGTTAGTCAGCGACACCATTTAAACCCATCTTAATCCCCAACCTAATCGAATTAAATGGAGTTGAAAAATTGGAAAGTTGTTTCCTGCAAACTTGTTTTTAAGAAGACATTTCATCTACAAAATCATCATCTCCCTACAAACAAAATCTTACAGCAAATATTTCCCTACATCTTGATAATAATCATCCTCACCAAATCAGAAACCAACCACAACCCATTATCTTCCCTTATCCAAATTTCTCAAACATCCACACTGAAATCAAATTCAGCCTTCCAAAACCAAAAGCAAACCAGAAATCCAAACCAATCCAATCAACCAAAATTTTCAGATTCTTTTCAGAATCAAGGAGAAATCAAATAACAACCCAGATCTGAAAGTATTTTTCAGATTCAAATCAAAAACAAACACTAATTTCAGATCCCAAAACCCAACTCAGATTCAAAACTTCATTCTTCCTCTTCCTCATCTTCCTCCCTCAGCCCCAAACCCTCCCCTTGGCCGCATCTCCCCCTCACCCACGCCTGCAGTGAAGCCGCCGGAACCCTCCCGCCGCCGGCCAACTGCGCTGCGCCGCTGCCCGAAGCCGCCCGACCCCGCCTGAATCCGCCGCCCGGAGTCGCCTGAAGCCGCGCACGCCGCCCAGCGAAGAACCGCCGCCGCCGTGCCCCTGTTGCGCCACCGGATCCCGCCGTTCAGCCGCCCAGAAGCCGCCTGGAGCCCCGCCGTGAAGCCGCTTCCCTTCCCTCCGTGCGAAGGTGAATACTCCTTCCCCCTTGCTACACGTGAGAGCCCCCTTTGCCTGCAAGTTGAAACGAATAGAAACAAAAAAAATAGAAGAAGAAATAATTAAGAAGGAGACAGGAGAGAGAGGGACAATGAAGGGTTGAATGAATGTTATAGGCCTTTGACAGCCTGTGAGAATTAAAGGATATAGGCCTTTGACAGCCTGTGAGAATTAAAGGATAAGTTTAAAATAATAAAGAAAGAGAAAGAGTCTAAGAAAGAGAAAACTGAGTGTCAGCCTTGTTAAACAATGAAGAGAGAGGAATGATACCTTGATGTTATCATATTTACTCTTAGTCAGAGTTACTGCTAGTAGGTAGGAATATTTAATACCCTGTTAACCCATGTAATTAGCTTAAGTAAGTTAATTAACATTAGTAGTGTTATTTTAAATGTTAATTTGTTGTGTTATTTAAATTCAGTATGTTAGATATATAACGTCAGTATAATAAATACTAGTATAGAATAAGGCGTGCCGTGTTAGTATGACCCTATACAACGTTACACTGGCCGGAGAATCCGATAAATTAACCGAACACACTCTAGATATTATTTTAATATTGTAGAATCTAATTCGTGGATTTATTTAACCAAAACAGAGAACCGGTCATACCAACACGTAGTAACCGTTGAGAGGAACCCAACGGCACCAAAATCACCGAAATCAGGCAAGTATACAATTTATAATGTATTTTTTGAAATTAGATGCTCCATTGGTCTTTTACTTGATATATGTCAAATTTTTAATGATAACAAAGAAAAAATCATTTTCTGTAAAATGTTCATCAAAACAACCTGCTTGCCATTCTTTTATTTATTATGAATGTTGTAAATTAATGATGAAATTTTGACGACTTAAATTGAAAGAACATCTTGCTTGGTCATTAGAGAGTGACATCGTGAAATCGTGCGCCTCGAAGGCGAAATCGTGATTTTCAAGCTGTCATTGAGTTGACAAATTCGTGCTTGTAATTCGTGAATTAGGTTAGCTTGTGTTCCAGCACAAATCTTGGGTGGGGTTGGATTGGGCGGCCACTAGGCGTATGAAAGAGTACTCTCTTCAAGGGCACCATCCATAGGCGGTGGGTTAGCGCCAGTCACGGTAAACCCCGTGAGAAGGACGACTCGCTCATCACGACCTAAAGGCGTGAATCCTTTTTAGACATGAAATGCTAACAGACATGAAATGCTAATATACGTGAAATGCTAACATGAAACAACTTACTAACTTGGAATTGTTATCTCTGTTAAATTGCCATGCTAATGAACCAAAGAAAGGATTCCTCTAATTGTTAAACTGCTTAGAATTACATGATAGGATGTCTTTTACTTTATTCCATTTTATAAATTACTTGTTTAAATCTTGTTGTCGCCATCTCATTTAAATTATTAACGCCTCTTAAATGCAGTATAAATTTGTATATTTCTTACCTTGGGTTCTAACACCTTTTTGCAGACCCTTGCTGACATACATTCATGTTTTTGGATGTATGTCAGATCCCGAGCTTGAGTATCAGGAGGTTCCTTACGAGACACCTGACTTGGAGAGTCAGGAGTTCGCTGTAGACGCCGAGTCTCTCCCTGCGGAGAACTAGTGGTCAATTCCGTTGCTGCTTGCCGTAGTTGTTTTCTATTATTATTGAGTGTACGTCTTTACTTTGGCCCAGCTGTGGCTTGTTGATGTATTGCGTGTACGGACATTTATAATTCTGGATTTGGCTTGTAATGTATGAATAATTCTGGTTGTTCTGAAAAGCGTGCGAAGGACCTGCCCTTGCGTTTTACCACAGACGCTTCATGAACCTGAGTTTCACAGCTCTGGTTCAAGCGGACCCAGTAACACTCTCGCTTCCGACATTTTTGGGAAGCGGGGCGTTACATTTATAATTAAAATTATTAACTTACATTATCAAATTTAATAATATAACTTACTGAATAACAAAGGGGTTAAAACTGTTAAACCTAAAATGTACAAGTACTTGTTTTACCACTAACAATTAGACTTTTAATACATATATAACTGATAGTTATGAAACTGATATTAAAATAATAATATATAAACTAACATGTTTGTTTTAGATTAACAACTAATCTAACATTGTTATGAATGAGGGAGGCCTTTGGCCTCCCCTCCTGCATTACCCATTCATTAGGCCCCATTACTTAGAGTAATGGGGACCCTTGGTCTCCTAGAGGCTTTTGGCCTCCCCACTATGAAATATATAAATAGAGCACCATGGCTCTTAGCTATGGGGACTTATTCTTAGCAATGAAATTCTCTCTCTCTCTCTCTTGAGTTCTATTACCTTCTAACACGTTATCAGCACGTGTTCTTCCATGAGAAAGAAACCAATCCTAAAATCCCCACCAAATTAAACCTCTACGCGCGAAGGAATCTATTGTTGCGGCGAACCATTGCGGTGATCCTTTTTGGCGTATTAGGAGCGTGGATTTTTCTTTCTACGGATCTTCGCTTTTTACAATCGTCCCTAGATCTTTGATCTAGAGGTAATCTCTTTTGAACCGTAGAAAATTACAATATATTGATAACTATGATTGTACAAAGCTTATTCTATAGGCATGTATAAATCTATGGCAATTTGATAATCAAAATAAAACAAAAAAAACAAAAACAAACATTACAGGTAGCTTACACTTTTGTTTGCTTTTGTACATGCTGCTTGCATCCTTTGGTTCATGTAAGCTTTTTAAACAATACTATAAAGCATATAGTGAAACATAGCACTGTATATATTTTCTCAACATTGTCCTAACTAACTGTGTTTACTATAGACATAAGCACAAACAGTATTATAAATAAAACCTGATACGGCATAGCAATAACTTGACAACCACAGAATGAATATATTCATATATGGCATTTATGAATCATATACAACCTAAAAAGTTTCTGTCAGATGCTTTCTGTATGCAAGGTTCGCACGAGCCCATGTGCATGCACACACACAACTGATGTTTGAATCATTGCACAAGTGTGCGCACAAATGATAACTGTATAATTTGACAATGGTCCAAAGGATGCTTGATCATTTGACAATAGTCCATGCTTGTGTGCTAATTCTGCCACCAGCACCATTTGGGCAGTACCACATTGTACCCGTGTGCTAGTCTGGCCGTAAAACCTATGACACAACGGAAGTTTCGATGTACATGCATAAATTTTTGGATTTTGATTGGGGACTCTCCATATCCCCTAACAAATAAATTAAAATTTTAATTTAGGGCTTAAGATTAATATTCCTTATATTTTTGATTATTATTGTAGTTGGGCTGTTTTTTGGGCCTGAAGCCCAGATTATACATGAATATAAGTTTTATGGGCCTGTAGCACCATTCAGCTTAATTATTAGTTTGGTTTTCTCAATTGGGCCAGAAGCCCAGTAAATCCAATTGCACACTTAAAAATTAAACTAAAATTTTTTCTAATGTGCCTGAAGTCCACATATTGAATTGACTTATTAGGCTAAAAGTTTTGTTAATACAATTACTTAAAGGTACTCTCCTCTATGTAAAATCTCAATTAATTGATATATTCCATGTTAACAAATTGTTTTAAACATCCCTCTTGCATATTATAATCTATGGTTTACTAGGACTCTATTTTTCAAAATATAATTATCTTAAAGATCTTGAGACCGCTCTGCCGTTAGTCAACTAACCTAACGGTGTATGACGTTTCCACGTGGTCTACAAGATATTTATATTTTCTAGTTTCCCTTACCATATGTTTTGCTTGAGATATATGCGTGGTTGTTTACTTTAATGCCCGTAGCATATTTAGAACTGCGTGGATGTTTAAATCAGTAAAAATGTGTTTTTCGGGATCGGCCATTGTATACCTATTTACTTACCTTGCACTTTTATTTTCTTTTGAGAGAATTTGTAAGTGAGGAAATTTGTATTTTAAAGCCATAGCTCGATGCAACAGCACATAGAATTGATGAAAACTCCTTCAATGGATCATGATGTCGGTCAATGTGCTTGGCTAAGTTTGCTGGACCAACCTAGCTTGACTGGGTAACAAGTGGTCCTGGCTTAGTCAATTCCCTGGCCGCGTCCGCTGGACCGCAAGGAGTCGATTCATGACTGTGTAAGCCAAAGCTCGATGCAACATCATATGAAGACGGAGATATAGGGACCCAGTTCAGTTTGGGTTTCCAAAGTTGTATTATTTTTTTTTCTATTATGGACTTTAAACGAACTTTGGACTGTGTACTATTTTGGGTATCTGGCCGATCCCCGCATTTTTACTTGTTTATTTCTTTATGCATGAATTTTTGAATTTTAATTAATTCATGCTCATTTTAAAATACGTAGATAAATGGAAAAATTGGCAAGCGTCGATTTCGAGGTCCTCGATTCTGCAGGGACAAATTACCTGAGTTGGCGAATGGACCTGAAGTTCCACTTGCGTTCAATGGCCCTCCTTGGGTCCATTTTGGCTCCTTCCTCGGCCCCAGCAGCGGCCGAAGCTTCTGCTACAGCTAGCAGCAGCCACACAACCATTGTATCCGATGTAGATAAGGCGAAAGCCATAATCTACATTAGGAAGCATATAGATCGGACCTTAAAGGCCGAATACTTAACGGTTGAGGACCCGAAGAACCTGTGGACAGCACTGGAAGCACGGTATAAACATCAAATTGATGTTATATTACCCCGTGCCAGTTATGAGTGAGAAAACCTCAGACTTCAGGACTATAAGTCTGTCGCTGAGTATAATTCTGCACTTTATAACATCACCTCACGCCTGAAGTTGTGCGGTGAAGAAGTGACAGAACAGCGCATGTTGGAAAAAACATTTACCTCGTTTCACGAGAAAGATGCAATCCTCATGCAGCAGTATCGTGAACGCAACTTCACGAGATTCTCCGATCTGATCTCATGCCTACTTAGAGCAGAGCAGAATCGAGATTTACTGCTAGCAACTCATAACTTACGTCCAGCTGGCACTGCCCCTATCCCTGAAGCCCACCACGTTTCTCCCCAGAAGTGGAAAAACAAGAGGAAGACTAAAAATACTAAAGGGAAAGCGGTAATGAAGCAACCAAGAGGTGCAGCTCCCCAAACAAACAAAAACAATAAAGGGAAAAGAAACTTCACTTGGAAGCTAAAGGACACCAAGCACGTGTCACTTCCAAAGAAGACCTGGGAGGACAAATGCCATAGATGCGGCATGACTGGCCATTGGTCCAGAAACTGCCGCACTCCTCTCCACCTACAGGATCTATACCAGGCGAGCCAGAAGTCTCGACCTAAAACAAACTTGGCAGGTGTACAGCCGCCAACAGTCTTTACTGCTAAAGACTTCGAGAACGACGATCTGCTAGATTGAGCATCACCATTTATCTATGCTTTTTAGAATTAAATGTATCTTCATCTTTATTTGCTTAAGTACGAACTTTTATTTTCGAATGAATGTTTACATTTTCGCTCAAATAAAATTTCGTTTTTGCTTATATAGATGATGTCTGAGTGCCTAGTGGACAGTGCCTCAACGCACATAATCCTTCGCGATCATTGCTATTTTAATAGCGTAAATAAATATGACGGTCCTGTTATCACAATTTCAGGACTGTCCAAAATAATCGAAGGATCTGGTGAAGCAATTATATTGCTCCCAAATAACACAAGACTTCAAATAAAAAATGCATTATTCTCTCCTAAATCAAATAGGAATCTCGTAAGTTTCAAGGATTTCCGTTTAAACGGATACCACTTAGAAACCAGAGATGAAAATACGGTTGAATATCTGTATGTAACTCGTCAGAAAGATGACCGGAAGATCATCTGCGAACGATTCAAGGGACTCCCGTCGGGTCTCTACCAAACATACATTCAACCAATAGAAGCCAATATGACTGAGCACCAGACGTGCCAATCATTGCCAGAGTTCGAACTCTAGCACAATAGACTTGGTCACCCTGGAACAGAGATGATGCGACGCATCATCTCTGAATCCCGTGGACACAAATTGAAGAACCTGAAGATTCTTCAAAAGGGTGAATTTCCATATCTCCCTTGTTTCAAGGGAAAACTTATAACGAGACCATCCCTCCTGAAAGTGGGATTAGAGTCTCCTGGCTTCCTTGAGAGAATTCATGGTGATATTTGCGGGCCTATTCACCCCGCAAGTGGTCCATTTCGGTACTTCATGGTACTGATTAATGCATCGACCAAATGGTCTTATGTGTGCCTCTTGTCCTCCCGCAACCTAGCTTTTCCAAAGCTATTGGCACAAATAATAAGGTTGCGTGCTCATTTCCCCGATAACCAAATCAAGAAACTACGTCTTGATAATGCGGGAGAATTTACTTCACAAGTCTTCGAAGACTATTGCCGGGCAACGGGTATTGAAGTTGAACATCCGGTAGCACATGTTCACACCCAAAACGGATTAGCTGAGGCTCTTATAAAGAGACTCCAATGGATTGCACGTCCATTGCTTATGCAATCCCAGTTGCCTGTGGATGCTTGGGGGCATGCTATTTTACATGCCGCGTCACTTATTAGGATAAGACCCTCTGGAGGTCACACTTTATCCCCGATGCAACTAGCATACAGCGCACCTCCGGATATCTCTCATTTGAGAGTGTTTGGTTGTGCGGTATATGTCCCAATAGCACCACCGCAGAGGACCAAAATGGGTCCTCAGCGTCGTCTAGGTATATATATTGGGTTTGATTCGCCCTCTATTATCAGATACCTTGAACCCCTGACGGGTGACGCATTCAAGGCACGTTTTGCAGATTGTGAATTTAATGAGAAATTTTTTCCAAAACTGGGCACACAGTCTAAGAAGCCAGAAGCTTCTGAGACCATTAGTTGGGACCAGAAGTCTTTGTCCCTATATGATCCGCGTACTAATCTGTGTGAAGATGAGATCCTGAAGATCCTTCACATCCAGAATACAGTACATCTTTTACCGGATAAATTCACGGACAACCAGAAGATTGTCCGTTCACACGTCCCTGCTGCCAATACGCCAGCTAGGATTGACATCCCCATAGATGGATGCAGCCCACCGGCAGCAGAATTGGTTGTACCTCAAATGAAAAGAGGACGCCTACCAGGTTCAAAAGATAAAGTTCCTTGAAAAAGGAAGACTCCTGGCGATACTAAGATTATCCCTCCACAGGATGCTGAGCTCAGACCAGCTACTTCTCCCCTCCTGATTTCCCCAGCAGAGGAAACAATAGGAGAAACATCATTAAATTTTGTACGTACTGGAGAAGTACTGGACAGAAATAGCATAGTCGTCGTCGACGATTTTGCGTTCGATATTTCCGTTCACGTCACTGAATATGACGATGACGTCGAACCACGATCTCTAGCGGAATGTAAACGCAGAGATGATTGGCCAAAGTGGGACGAGGCAATAAGAGTAGAGCTGGACTCACTCTTGAAACGCAAAGTCTTTGGACCAGTAGTCCAAACACCAGTAGGTGTAAAACCTGTGGGATATAAGTGGGTTTTCATAAGAAAAAGAGATGAAAATAATGTGATCGTTCGCTATAAGGCACGCCTTGTAGCCCAGTGATTTTCCCAAAGACCGGGGATTGATTACGAAGATACGTATTCCCCGGTCATGGATTCGATCACCTTCCGATTTTTAATCAGCCTAACTTCTCTGGAAAGCCTAGAAATGCAGCTCATGGACGTTGTGACTGCATATCTATATGGCGATATAGATAAAAATATCTATATGAGACTTCCTGATGGGTTTAATCTACCCCGAGAGATGAAAGAGATACCTCGGGACGTATTCTCTGTAAGGCTACATAGATCATTATATGGTCTAAAACAATCGGGCAAGATGTGGTATAACAGACTAAGTGATTTTCTTGCACAGCAAGGATTCACGAATAACGAAGTCTGCCCGTGTATCTTTATCAAAAGAACGGGAACAGGATTTGTCATCATAGCTGTATATGTAGATGACTTAAATCTCATAGGATCTCCTGCAGAGATCACAGAGATATCTGAAAGCCTTAAACATACTTTTGAAATGAAAGACCTAGGCAAAATAAAGTATTGTCTTGGCTTACAGATAGAACACCTAAGAGGTGGAATCCTATTACACCAATCTAATTATACAAAGAAACTTCTACGCAAGTTTCATATGGATAAATGTCATCCTTTAGGTACTCCTATGGTCGTAAGATCACTAGATGTACATAAGGACCCCTTCCGGCCACTGGAAGAGGGGGAGGAGATACTGGGTCCTGAAGTACCCTACCTCAGTGCCATTGGAGCACTTCTATATCTGGCTAACTGTACGCGTCCCGATATAGCGTTTACAGTTAATCTACTAGCCAGACACAGTGCTGCGCCCACAAAGCGCCACTGGAACGGAGTAAAGCATCTTCTGCGATACCTTCAGGGTTCCATTGATCTTGGACTTTACTACCAGAGAGGTGCCTCCCCCAAATTGTTTGGTTATGCTGATGCAGGTTATCTCTCTGATCCGCACACGGCAAAATCTCAAACAGGTTTTGTATTTACCTACGGAGGTACTGCTATCTCTTGGAGATCGGTAAAACAAACCACTACTGCTACATCTTCCAACCATGCAGAGCTCATCGCGATCCATGAGGCGAGCAGAGAATGTTTTTGGCTACGCTCCGTCGTCCAACACATCCTCCAATCCACTGGCCTGAAGACCAATGATCTGGAGCCTACTGCCCTATTCGAAGACAACGCCGCATGCATTGCTCAGCTTCAGAAGGGCTACATCAAAGGCGACATGACAAAACACATTTCTCCCAAGTTTTTCTGGACGCACGAGCAGAAGAACGACAAGCAGATTGAAGTTCGACAGATCCAGTCATGCAACAACTTAGCTGATCTTTTTACTAAGGCATTGCCTAAATGTACTTTTGTAAAGCTTGTAAAGAACATTGGTATGCGACAGTTGAAAGACCTGCAAGCCTGAAGCTTGTACGGATCAGGGGGAGTAACATGTGGGTTGCACTCTTTTTCCTTAAGCTGTTGGGTTTTCCCACTGGGTTTTCCACAGCTAAGGTTTTAACGAGGCAAACACACTTACTCTGGATCCAGAAGTATCCACCCCTTGCCTCAGTAGCTGAGACCGAAGTGATGAATGTGTAAGGGGGAGTGTTATGAATGAGGGAGGCCTTTGGCCTCCCCTCCTTCATTACCCATTCATTAGGCCCCCATTACTTAGAGTAATGGGAACCCTTGGTCTCCTAGAGGCTTTTGGCATCCCCACTATGAAATATATAAATAGAGCACCATGGCTCTTAGCCATGGGGACTTATTCTTAGCAATGAAATTCTCTCTCTCTCTCTCTCTCTCTCTCTCTCTCTCTCTCTCTCTCTCTCTCTCTCTCTCTCTCTCTCTCTCTCTCTTGAGTTCTATTACCTTCTAACAAACATACATTTAATAATTATCCTATTTAACTTGGCATGCGGTTTCTTTCTTAAGCACATAATCACATCACCTTACTTATAAACTAACCGAGCTCATATACATAAATCAATGTGTTTAGCATACCTTCATAATTAACTACTGGCGGTCATCTAATATTATAACCATGCATTAAAATGACCCTATACACTAATCTCAAGCTTACTGAATTAACCATACTAACCATCGATTATAACAATGAGTTGATATGAGCAAGGCTTACGTGTATTCGCTCGTTCTCCTCGTGTTGCTGCGGAGGCGGCGGCAAGATCGGACATCGACGACCACGTCGAGCGGCGGCGTCGCGTTATTGCAGGCGAGTGCTAAGCGAATTTGGCTGGTTGAGTGTGGTGTCGACGGGGTTGGGAGGCACAAGTCGGAGGATTGAACGGACGACGGTGGGTTGCTGTCGTCAGAGAATTGGGCGTTGGCGGTGGAGTTCAAAGAGGTGGGCTGGGCGATTTTGAGAGGGCGGTGGTGAGGGCTTCAGCAGGCAGAGGAGGGATCGGTGGGCGCTCGGAGATTTCGAGCAGGGGAAAACGCCGGTGGAGGGTTCGCCTGGGTTGGGGTTTCGAAGGGAACAGAGGAGGCGGAGGTCAGAGGGCACCGGCGAGATTCTGGGTGAGTCGCCGGAGTGGGGAGTTGCAGCGATAGAAGGTCAAGGCGCTGGGTTTGGGTTCGGGGTGACAGGCGCTCGGAGTTTGAAGAAGAACGAGAATTAACGAGGGGCCTGGGTTCTGATGCATGGGGTTTGTTTATTTGAAGAAGAAAAAGACGAGGGTTGTTATGATTTCATGTAATCGGGTTAGTCCCCATGCAACGACGAAACTAAGGTTTGTTAGGATCCTTCGGAAACGTGGGGGATGCAGCCGAGGTGGTTTCGTTTAATACATTACCATCTTATAAAACATGTTAGTTTAAAAAATGTAAGGATTTGGTTTGGATTTGATTTTAGTTAATAGTTAATAGTTTTGATTATTATTTTTCTTGGAAAAAAATGTTTAGTTGGGATATGATTAGCTGATTGAGATTTAGTTAAGATTTGATTAGATAATTAAGATTTTGACGGTTAAGATCTGAATTAAGATATAAAAATCCTAGTTGGTGTTATGAATGAGGGAGGACTTTGGCCTCCCCTCCTTCATTACCCATTCATTAGGCCCCCATTACTTAGAGTAATGGGGACCCTTGGTCTCCTAGAGGCTTTTGGCCTCCCCACTATGAGATATATAAATAGAGCACCATGGCTCTTAGCGATGGTGACTGATTCTTAGCAATGAAATTCTCTCTCTCTCTCTTGAGTTCATTATTATATAACACGTTATCAGCTCGTTTGCTCTAAAATTCTTTGAGCTTTTCATCCCGTCTCCCCTCAAAAATTAAATAACACATAGAATTGATGAAAACTCCTTCAATGGATCATGATGTCGGTCAATGTGCTTGGCTAAGTTTGCTGGACCAACCTAGCTTGACTGGGTAACAAGTGGTCCTGGCTTAGTCAATTCCCTGGCCGCGTCCGCTGGACCGCAAGGAGTCGATTCATGACTGTGTAAGCCAAAGCTCGATGCAACAGCATATGAAGACGGAGATATATGGACCCAGTTCAGTTTGGGTTTCCAAAGTTGTATTATTTTTTTTCTATTATGGACTTTAAACGAACTTTGGACTGTGTACTATTTTGGGTATCTGGCCGATCCCCGCATTTTTACTTGTTTATTTCTTTATGCATGAATTTTTGAATTTTAATTAATTCATGCTCATTTTAAAATACGTAGATAAATGGCAAAATTGGCAAGCGTTGATTTCGAGGTCCTCGATTCTGCAGGGACAAATTACCTGAGTTGGCGAGTGGACCTGAAGTTCCACTTGCGTTCAATGGCCCTCCTTGGGTCCATTTTGGCTCCTTCCTCGGCCCCAGCAGCGGCCGAAGCTTCTGCTACAGCTAGCAGCAGCCCCACAGCCAATGTATCCGATGCAGATAAGGCGAAAGCCATAATCTACATTAGGAAGCATATAGATCGGACCTTAAAGGCCGAATACTTAACGGTTGAGGACCCGAAGGACCTGTGGACAGCACTGGAAGCACGGTATAAACATCAAATTGATGTTATATTACCCCGTGCCAGTTATGAGTGGGAAAACCTCAGACTTCAGGACTATAAGTCCGTCGCTGAGTATAATTCTGCACTTCATAACATCACCTCACGCCTGAAGTTGTGCGGTGAAGAAGTGACAGAACAGCGCATGTTGGAAAAAACATTTACCTCGTTTCACGAGAAAGATGCAATCCTCATGCAGCAGTATCGTGAACGCAACTTCACGAAATTCTCCGATCTGATCTCATGCCTACTTAGAGCAGAGCAGAATCGAGATTTACTGCTAGCAACTCATAACTTACGTCCAGCTGGCACTGCCCCTATCCCTGAAGCCCACCACGTTTCTCCCCAGAAGTGGAAAAACAAGAGGAAGACTAAAAATACTAAAGGGAAAGCGGTAATGAAGCAACCAAGAGGTGCAGCTCCCCAGACAAACAAAAACAATAAAGGGAAAAGAAACTTCACTTGGAAGCTAAAGGACACCAAGAACGTGTCACTTCCAAAGAAGACCTGGGAGGACAAATGCCATAGATGCGGCATGACTGGCCATTGGTCCAGAAACTGCCGCACTCCTCGCCACCTACAGGATCTATACCAGGCGAGCCAGAAGTCTCGACCTGAAACAAACTTGGCAGGTGTACAGCCGCCAACAGTCTTTACTGCTAAAGACTTCGAGAACGACGATCTGCTAGATTGAGCATCACCATTTATCTATGCTTTTTAGAATTAAATGTATCTTCATCTTTATTTGCTTAAGTACGAACTTTTATTTTCGAATGAATGTTTACATTTTCGCTCAAATAAAATTTCGTTTTTGCTTATATAGATGATGTCTGAGTGCCTAGTGGACAGTGCCTCAACGCACATAATCCTTCGCGATCATTGCTATTTTAATAGCGTAAATAAATATGACGGTCCTGTTATCACAATTTCAGGACTGTCCAAAATAATCGAAGGATCTGGTGAAGCAATTATATTGCTCCCAAATAACACAAGACTTCAAATAAAAAATGCATTATTCTCTCCTAAATCAAATAGGAATCTCGTAAGTTTCAAGGATTTCCGTTTAAACGGATACCACTTAGAAACCAGAGATGAAAATACGGTTGAATATCTGTATGTAACTCGTCAGAAAGATGACCGGAAGATCATCTGCGAACGATTCAAGGGACTCCCGTCGGGTCTCTACCAAACATACATTCAACCAATAGAAGCCAATATGACTGAGCACCAGACGTGCCAATCATTGCCAGATTTCGAACTCTAGCACAATAGACTTGGTCACCCTGGAACAGCAATGATGCGACGCATCATCTCTGAATCCCGTGGACACAAATTGAAGAACCTGAAGATTCTTCAAAAGGGTGAATTTCCATATCTCCCTTGTTTCAAGGGAAAACTTATAACGAGACCATCCCTCCTGAAAGTGGGATTAGAGTCTCCTGGCTTCCTTGAGAGAATTCATGGTGATATTTGCGGGCCTATTCACCCCGCAAGTGGTCCATTTCGGTACTTCATGGTACTGATTGATGCATCGACCAAATGGTCTTATGTGTGCCTCTTGTCCTCCCGCAACCTAGCTTTTCCAAAGCTATTGGCACAAATAATAAGGTTGCGTGCTCATTTCCCCGATAACCAAATCAAGAAACTACGTCTTGATAATGCGGGAGAATTTACTTCACAAGTCTTCGAAGACTATTGCCGGGCAACGGGTATTGAAGTTGAACATCCGGTAGCACATGTTCACACCCAAAACGGATTAGCTGAGGCTCTTATAAAGAGACTCCAATGGATTGCACGTCCATTGCTTATGCAATCCCAGTTGCCTGTGGATGCTTGGGGGCATGCTATTTTACATGCCGCGTCACTTATTAGGATAAGACCCTCTGGAGGTCACACTTTATCCCCGATGCAACTAGCATACAGCGCACCTCCGGATATCTCTCATTTGAGAGTGTTTGGTTGTGCGGTATATGTCCCAATAGCACCACCGCAGAGGACCAAAATGGGTCCTCAGCGTCGTCTAGGTATATATATTGGGTTTGATTCGCCCTCTATTATCAGATACCTTGAACCCCTGACGGGTGACGCATTCAAGGCACGTTTTGCAGACTGTGAATTTAATGAGAAATTTTTTCCAAAACTGGGCACACAGTCTAAGAAGACAGAAGCTTCTGAGACCATTAGTTGGGACCAGAAGTCTTTGTCCCTATATGATCCGCGTACTAATCTGTGTGAAGATGAGATCCTGAAGATCCTTCACATCCAGAATACAGTACATCTTTTACCGGATAAATTCACGGACAACCAGAAGATTGTCCGTTCACACGTCCCTGCTGCCAATACGCCAGCTAGGATTGACATCCCCATAGATGGATGCAGTCCACCGGCAGCAGAATTGGTTGTACCTCAAATGAAAAGAGGACGCCCACCAGGTTCAAAAGATAAAGTTCCTCGAAAGAGGAAGACTCCTGGCGATACTAAGATTATCCCTCCACAGGATGCTGAGCTCAGACCAGCTACTTCTCCCCTCCTGATTTCCCCAGCAGAGGAAACAATAGGAGAAACATCATTAAATTTTGTACGTACTGGAGAAGTACTGGACAGAAATAGCATAGTCGTCGTCGACGATTTTGCGTTCGATATTTCCGTTCACGTCACTGAATATGACGATGACGTCGAACCACGATCTCTAGCGGAATGTAAACGCAGAGATGATTGGCCAAAGTGGGACGAGGCAATAAGAGTAGAGCTGGACTCACTCTTGAAACGCAAAGTCTTTGGACCAGTAGTCCAAACACCAGTAGGTGTAAAACCTGTGGGATATAAGTGGGTTTTCATAAGAAAAAGAGATGAAAATAATGTGATCGTTCGCTATAAGGCACGCCTTGTAGCCCAGGGATTTTCCCAAAGACCGGGGATTGATTACGAAGATACGTATTCCCCGGTCATGGATTCGATCACCTTCC
The DNA here is from genome assembly GCA_030789695.1 of Scilla litardierei. Lineage (NCBI taxonomy): Eukaryota > Viridiplantae > Streptophyta > Magnoliopsida > Asparagales > Asparagaceae > Scilla > Scilla litardierei. The sequence goes on from CM061142.1 coordinate 175,924,044, forward strand.
GATTTTTAATCAGCCTAACTTCTCTGGAAAGCCTAGAAATGCAGCTCATGGACGTTGTGACTGCATATCTATATGGCGATATAGATAAAAATATCTATATGAGACTTCCTGATGGGTTTAATCTACCCCGAGAGATGAAAGAGATACCTCGGGACGTATTCTCTGTAAGGCTACATAGATCATTATATGGTCTAAAACAATCGGGCAAGATGTGGTATAACAGACTAAGTGATTTTCTTGCACAGCAAGGATTCACGAATAACGAAGTCTGTCCGTGTATCTTTATCAAAAGAACGGGAACAGGATTTGTCATCATAGCTGTATATGTAGATGACTTAAATCTCATAGGATCTCCTGCAGAGATCACAGAGATATCTGAAAGCCTTAAACATACTTTTGAAATGAAAGACCTAGGCAAAAGAAAGTATTGTCTTGGCTTACAGATAGAACACCTAAGAGGTGGAATCCTATTACACCAATCTAATTATACAAAGAAACTTCTACGCAAGTTTCATATGGATAAATGTCATCCTTTAGGTACTCCTATGGTCGTAAGATCACTAGATGTACATAAGGACCCCTTCCGGCCACTGGAAGAGGGGGAGGAGATACTGGGTCCTGAAGTACCCTACCTCAGTGCCATTGGAGCACTTCTATATCTGGCTAACTGTACGCGTCCCGATATAGCGTTTACAGTTAATCTACTAGCCAGACACAGTGCTGCGCCCACAAAGCGCCACTGGAACGGAGTAAAGCATCTTCTGCGATACCTTCAGGGTTCCATTGATCTTGGACTTTACTACCAGAGAGGTGCCTCCCCCAAATTGTTTGGTTATGCTGATGCAGGTTATCTCTCTGATCCGCACACGGCAAAATCTCAAACAGGTTTTGTATTTACCTACGGAGGTACTGCTATCTCTTGGAGATCGGTAAAACAAACCACTACTGCTACATCTTCCAACCACGCAGAGCTCATCGCAATCCATGAGGCGAGCAGAGAATGTTTTTGGCTACGCTCCGTCTTCCAACACATCCTCCAATCCACTGGCCTGAAGACCAGTGATCTGGAGCCTACTGCCTTATTCGAAGACAACACCGCATGCATTGCTCAGCTTCAGAAGGGCTACATCAAAGGCGACAGGACAAAACACATTTCTCCCAAGTTTTTCTGGACGCACGAGCAGAAGAACGACAAGCAGATTGAAGTTCGACAGATCCAGTCATGCAACAACTTAGCAGATCTTTTTACTAAGGCATTGCCTAAATGTACTTTTGTAAAGCTTGTAAAGAACATTGGTATGCGACAGTTGAAAGACCTGCAAGCCTGAAGCTTGTACGGATCAGGAGGAGTAACATGTGGGTTGCACTCTTTTTCCTTAAGCTGTTGGGTTTTCCCACTGGTTTTTCCACAGCTAAGGTTTTAACGAGGCAAACACACTTACTCTGGATCCAGAAGTATCCACCCCTTGCCTCAGTAGCTGAGACCGAAGTGATGAATGTGTAAGGTGGAGTGTTATGAGTGAGGGAGGCCTTTGGCCTCTCTCCTTCATTACCCATTCATTAGGCTCCCATTACTTAGAGTAATGGGGACCCTTGGTCTCCTAGAGGCTTTTGGCCTCCCCACTATGAGATATATAAATAGAGCACCATGGCTCTTAGCTATGATGACTGATTCTTAGCAATGAAATTCTCTCTCTCTCTCTCTCTTGAGTTCATTATTATATAACAGTTGGCATATTATTAAAATTAGGTGTTCACAATTTATTGGCATGCATACATATAGATATGCTATAATAAAATTAAAGATGAATATCGATGTATTCATGATCATTCCCATTATTACGATCTTGCCACTGAACACCAATGATGTCCAAAAGTGACGAAATTAGTGTCAGCGTGATCGTGAATTTGAGTGGGTTGCAAATACGACAATGAATCATGCATATAGGCTAACCAACAACATCATGGCACGAAAAGTCCCATAAATCAATACATTACAAAAATACGTACGAAATACGTACGATGAATACCGGTCTTTACACAATCCAACACTTTTTGTGCATCCATCCATGCATTTCAAAAAGATAGCTCAAGTTTTGAAACTGTCGGTGCAATCTTTTTGAAATGTATAGATGGAGGCTTAAAAAGTGTTGGATTGACTTGAAAATTGGTGGGGAGGTAGCCAATAAGTTGTAGAACAAACTGAAAAAACATTTAAAAAATGTTTTTGGGGCTGAAATTACTGACATCACAAGAAAATCGAGCATGTGCTGTCAGCACACCTCCATATTCCTTATATTATATGTATATATGTATATGTATATGTGTGTATGTGTATGTGTATATGTATATGTATTTGTGTATGTGTATGTATATTCATATTCAAATGTATATGTATATGTATATGTTTATACACACACACACACACACACACACACACACACACACACACACACACACACACACACAGAGAGAGAGAGAGAGAATAATGGGTATCATATAAAAATTGAGGCATCTCCTCTTATACTAAGATACAAAAAGTGGGGTAGTATAACAAGTACAAGCCCACGTGGGCTTGTACCACCCCACTTTTTGTGTCTCGTATATGAGGAGATGCCTCCCATGTCATACGATACACAATATTCACACACACACACACACACACACACACACACACACACACACACACACACACACACACACACACACATGAGCAATATGGAGATGTGCTGACAGCATAAGCACAGTTTTCTTGTGATGTCAGCACTTTGGGGCCCAAAAAAATATTTTATTGAATGTTTTCTACAAGTGTTCTACAAGTTGTTGGTTATCTTCCTACCAATTTTCAAGTGAATTCAACATCGTTTGAGCCTCCATCCATGCAATTCTAAAAGGTTGCGCCGACAGTTTAAGAATTTGAGCTATCTTTTTGAAATGCATAAATGGAGGCTCAAACAGTGTTTGATTTACTTGAAAATTGGTGGAGAGGTTGCCAACAAGTTGTAGAACACATTGCAAAAAAATTCAAAAAAATACTTTTATACACCAAAATGCTGTCAGCACAGGAAAATTTCCTGTGGTGATAACGCAGAAACACACACACACACACACACACACATATATAATATTAATGGGTATTATATGACAATGGAGGTTTAGCCTCATATACCATGACACAAAAAGTGGGCGGTACAACAAGTACAAGCCCATGTGGAGCTTGTATTTCCCCACTTTTATATACTTTCCCACTTTTATGTTTTGGTATATGAGGCTAAGTCTCCATTGTCATATGATACCCATTATTCACACACACACACACACACACACACACACACACACACACACACACACACACACACAGGGTAAAGTGTCCCTAGGGTGGCTCCTTAGATGAAATCTAATGAGTCGCCCCTATTTTTCCCATATCCCACATTGTATTTGATTTTATTTTCAATGGGGTTGTTGTTCACATCATGGATGATCAACCATACCAAAAAACAAGTCATTTCAATATTTTTAGAGCCATCATCTAACCCTTGCAACTTTAACGGTCTAAAAACGTGCTTAAAACCCCATGGAGTTGTAAGGGGTAAATTGGGGCTCTAAAAGTATTTGAATGACTTGATTTTTGGTATGTTGATCATTGACATGCATTTATATTTCATATATTCACGCACGTTTTCTTTTGTGTTTCTCCGTATTTTCCGCCGTCTTTTATTCGTTTTCTCGTTTTCTTTCACTTTTCTTTGTTTCTCCATGTTTGCATGAGATTGCCCACGTAGGGGACGTTTAACGACGATATCTCAAGTCCCTGGAGCAACGGGAGGAGTCACGCGTGATCAGGGGGTCAAACGACGAAGATTACATCTTTCAGCCCCTCACCCGGTCGGTTGGTCATCTCCAACCGATCGGGTGATGCACGCATGCACCACCCGGTCTCAGCCGAAGCTCAAGTAAATGTCACTCGACCGGTTCACAGGCCGGTTCAAACGAGGCTGATTCTCTGTCTTTTCAAGCCAAATTCCAACCGATCGGGTGACTCTCACCCGATCGGTTCATCTGTAGCTGATGTTAAGGAGCCGAGACACGGGCACGCAACCGATCCCTTCACCCGATGGCGCCAAGATCCAACCGGTCACTCCAAGAACTCAACCAACCGGTTCATATGACCGGGTGAAAGTCCGCCGTTTTCTGTTTACTATTTGTAACAGATCACCCGATCAGTTGACTTGTCAACCGATCGGGTGGCGCTTTTCCTACGGGTTTGGACCCGAACCATTAGGGTTTCGAAGTGGGGGTATAAATACACGAGGCTGGCCGACTTGAAGGGATTCTCCTGGAGTTTTTAGGGCTTTTTGCCCCCCCCCCCCCCTTCTCTTGTGAGTTCTAGGTTAGTTTAGATTAGGTCTTTTGCTCAATAAGTCTTGTATTGGATTGACGATTCAACTCAAGATAAGTATTTTCCTCTCTTTTTATCCATTGCTTGTATTGTGTTTATTTTGCTTGATGGTGAAAGTTTATATGTCTTTTGTGTTGTTTGTTTATATGTTATTCACCATTGAGTAGTTTTGATGAACCCTAATACGGGTTAGGGTAGGATTGATGCTTGGTTGTTTCATTTGACTTGGTTGCATGGCATGTGTTCGATGAAATGTGTCAATGGGGATTTCTAGCAATCAGAGTCCAATTCGTATGGCAACACACTAGATGTGTTGGGGATTGGGGTCCGGTGCTTGTCCAGTCAAGATCTGCTTCGATGTATTGCTAGAAATCACATTCGACCTATTTGGCCATTAGGGTTACGCGTGGGTGTTTCATTGTCATTGGCGGGAGAAAGACCGCCTCTGACCGTCGGGCCAAGGAGGAATAAACTTGGCGGTTGACTCCCTAGCCATAGCTCACGCCCCGGGCATTGACATCGAGTCCTCGCGCGCGGGAGCGGCTTGGACGAAATGTTGGGAGATATCCTTGTGGCCTTAATGCTCCCGGTTGCGGAAGGTGTTAATGGACATGGGAATGCCCACCGTCCGGAACCGGGTAGGCCTAGCGTGCTTGGCACCGACCGGAATATCGGGCCATGGACGCTAGGTACCACCTTTTGGGGCAATGTCTCACCCTGGGTCTAGTCAAATGCCAAGTGTCATGAGTGCTCTAGCCCGTGTTAGCGGGGATTCCTTTCGTGTCATTTTCATTTCTTTCTTTTATTTCTACACTTCACCCATATCATCCGCGTAGCTAGCACATGACCTAGGCGAGGCTAGTAGCCATTCAAGCCATCCACCTCCCTGAGTTCGATAAACCCGCACCCTACACTAACCGTGCACTTGCGGTAAAACGACACCGCGCCCATACCGTAAACGGGACGCCGGTCAAGTTTTTGGCACCGTTGCTGGGGAGGCGTTCGGTTTGATATTAGCTTAGCTTGGGTTCGTTAGACTACGCATAAAAACACAAAAAATTCCTTTTTCTTTTTTTAAAAAAAATATTCAATAACCAAGAAATTTTTCCCCCACTATTATATTATCTTTTTGTTATTTTCTTGTACTATTGACGCTCCTCTCTAGTTTTCTTATTTTTGTTATCCAGGTATCTTTGGTATAACCATGTGGAGATCAAATTTCGATGCTCAGATGGGAGGATACAATCCTTTTTCGGTTGTGGTTTGTGAGACTTGTGGGATGGCAGGGCATGTGTATCATGATTGCCCATTTACGCTTGAGAGCCTCCCCCTACATCAAAGCCAAACATTTCCCCACAACCATTACCCAAACACCTCCCATCAATTTCCTCAACCTTATACCCCTCCACAAACACAAGAAGAATCAAGCCTCGTGTCTCTCCTTGAAAGTGCCATGTTTAACCAAGGCCAAATATTACAAAACTTGATGGTACCAATCACCGAGCCGACACCGAGGAGAGGGGATGAAGGAGAGGATATACCCACCTTCATGGTTGAGACCACCATGCCATCGGTCACCATAGACACATCTCAGGCCGATGCCCCAATTTTCCCACACTACCACTTGGATGACGAAGCATTTTTTGATGATGATAGTGAGGATGGGGAGATTTCTCTAGGATCTGTGGGAGAGACTTTTCATCTTTATCTGGATACCCCATATGAGTCCTATGAGAGCACCGAGGAGACCACAGAGCTTATGCATACTGGCAAGGAGGATGTGCGTGAGGACGACGACACCACGACCACATACGAGTGGTCCGCTCCACATCCACCTCCACAGCCATCTCTGTCACAGCTTCCTCCTTGGTCGGTGGTCAACCATGAGGATGTCATTCAGGACATCGGGCAGATGGAGGAGCATGAGCATATCGTCGAGGAGGATGTGCATGAGGGCTTGGATACGATCGTCCACTTCATGGAGCCCGAGCCACATCTACCTCTACCGTCACGCTCCACTTCTTCTGCGGCTGAGCATCTACTTGAGCATATTGCCACTATTCAAGGAGATTTTCATACTCACTCTCACTCCACATTTGAGTCTCGCTTTTCACGTCCTATTTCTTTAGACTCATATATATTTGACACACCATATCTCTCACAGGACACAGGATCGACTTCCCTTGAGGTATGCTGCGGTGTGTCACCACCTGGAGAGCAACTTCACATGGAGAGCGGGGATTTGATCGTCGCTAGCACAGAGGATAGCATACCATTTCATGGGAGTGTTCGCCACATTTCATATATTTTACCATCATTTACCGGCGACTATCTCTGGGATACATTTATTTTGGGAAATAATTTCTTGCCATGGACTAATGCACCTCGTCCTTTGCAGGTCACAGGTGGACACCTACGAGGGATGCTTGGAGGTGCATTGCTTGGGTCCATTGGCACACGTGGCACAGCGCTTCTGGCGGAGCCACAGAAGGAGCAGTTAGAGCAACTACCTGCCCCGCTCCAGATCTTGGATCCACCTATGCTCAGGTGTATCCTAATCCAGTAGTGTAAAAATTTACCGCTTTCTAGTTTAGGTTTGAATAATCTCGTCTCCACTCATTAGCGAGGGGAGCGTATCTAGGGTTTGCTTTTGCATCTTAATAACCCTTCATGTCGTGCCCTTCTATCATTTCACCCTCATCCTCTTCCGAGGAGAACGAGCAGACTGTCTCTCCTGCATTCTGATTTCTTTCTTTTCCGATTTTCCCCTAGCATATTTCTGCATCACATTGATCATATCATTTTGCTAGCATTGTCATGTTCAGCTTGGGGGAAATCGACTTTTGTGTGCATGTTTTCGTGTGTCGTTGTCGTGTGTTTGTGTCTTTGAGTCCTTCGTTGCGTTTTATATCTTTTATTTTGTATGTTTCTTTCTCTTTATTTTCCAGTTTCGTTCGCGTGTTTTTCGTGTTTTTCTTTTTTTGTGTCCGTGCACCCCCCCCATTTTCATTGCCCTCCCGTATTCACTACTATTGCATTGAGGACAATGCAAGTTTCAGCTTGGGGGAGTCGCACTTCGTGCGTCATTTGTCTCTTTTTATTCGTTATTTGAGTCGTTTCTCCATGTTTTTCTTTTTCTTTTTCTTCTCTTCTTTTTATCTGTTTCTCCTAGAGATGACCACATATGATGAATTGCCACATGATCACGCACATACTTAGGATAGCTTCGATAATCACATTCACTAACCCTAGGAAGCCGAGTCCCTTTGCATTTCACGCTTCGTGGGTCCACTTTGCTTCTATGTGAGTCGTGTGTCACGTCTAGCTTATAGTGTGCTTCTACTTTGTGATGTTGATTTATATACCTACCCCTGGTTGACCCCTAGATTATCATGCTTCGATATTGAATATGCAGTATTTGCTTCTAATGTCTGCTTCTATATGCATGCTATATATATATATATATATATATATATATATATATATATATATATATATATATATATATATATATATATATATCGTATACTTCATTTCGCATGTGTCGGGGTTCCACAATTAAGGACTAGGATAACCCATTTGGCCCATGCTCTAACTTGCGAGAAATATTTCCTTTGCCCAAGTGTTTAGATTCCGATTTCTTTTTTATTTTACTTGGTGCAAATCCCCTCGTCGTGTACCGTTCTCCCACTTGGGAGAGTACACATGTATATATCCCAATATCCAAAAATCCAAAAAAAGGAGAGAAAAGAAAAACCCAAAAAAGAAGAGAAAAGAAAAGAAAGAAAAAAATTGTATAGCCAAAAATCCAAAAAAAATACAAATACCCAAAACCCAAAAATTTCAAGTGTGAATATTTTTCCTATCTACCGAGAATAAAGGGAAGGCGAGAATTTGCACCGAGTGTTCTACTTCACATCATCTCAACCCCCATCGTTTTCGAAAACACTTGGCTTAGGAACTTTTTAGCTATTATCTAGGCTTTAATGTGGTGATTTCCTTAACCATAGTTGTGGAGTCCCCGACGCATGATATGTTTCGATTCTCTGTCTATTCGCATGCATGCTTGAACTACATATATTCACCGCCTTATTCAATTCGAATTGATATTTGGGTCATTTCCTGGGTTTGCGTATATCGAGCTTTATCGCACATCGTAGATAGTGACACGGACTGCTAGCTCACGACCACACTCACTCGCGCTTCACCGCGTGGGCCCACGGCACTTGTCTGGACTCGTATTCCTTGGTTTAGTGATGTGATTTGGCGTTTGCTTGCTTAGTGTTGCGTGTTTGATTTTGTTGGCCCTTACGGGCAATTTAGGATTTAGAGTTCTCTTTTTCTCTCTTTCTCTATTTTTCCCCTCCGAGCTCCTACTCTCACTCGTCTTCCTCGAGGACGAGGAGAGTTCAGCTTGGGGAATTTTGACGTGCATTTATATTTCATATATTCACGCACGTTTTCTTTTGTGTTTCTCCGTATTTTCCGCCGTCTTTTATTCGTTTTCTCGTGTTTTCTCGTTTTCTTTCACTTTTCTTTGTTTCTCCATGTTTGCAGGAGATTGCCCACGTAGGGGACGTTTAACGACGATATCTCAAGTCCCTGGAGCAACGGGAGGAGTCACGCGTGATCCAGGGGGTCAAACGACGAAGATTACATCTTTCAGCCCCTCACCCGGTCGGTTGGTCATCTCCAACCGATCGGGTGATGCACGCATGCACCACCCGGTCTCAGCCGGAGCTCAAGTGAATGTCACCCGACCGGTTCACAGGCCGGTTCAAACGAGGCTGATTCTCTGTCTTTTCAAGCCAAATTCCAACCGATCGGGTGACTCTCACCCGATCGGTTCATCTGTAGATGATGCTGAGGAGCCGAGACACGGGCACCCAACCGATCCCTTCACCCGATGGCGCCAAGATCCAACCGGTCACTCCAAGAACTCAACCGACCGGTTCATATGACCGGGTGAAAGTCCGCCGTTTTCTGTTTACTATTTGTAACAGATCACCCGATCGGTTGACTTGTCAACCGATCGGGTGGCGCTTTTCCTGCGGGTTTGGACCCGAACCATTAGGGTTTCGAAGTGGGGGTATAAATACACGAGGCTGGCCGACTTGAAAGGGATTCTCCTGGAGTTTTTAGGGCTTTCCCCCCCCCCCCCCTTCTCTTATGAGTTCTAGGTTAGTTTAGATTAGGTCTTTTGCTCAATAAGTCTTGTATTGGATTGACGATTCAACTCAAGATAAGTATTTTCCTCTCTTTTTCTCCATTGCTTGTATTGTGTTTATGTTGCTTGATGGTGAAAGTTTATATGTCTTTTGTGTTGTTTGTTTATATGTTATTCACCATTGAGTAGTTTTGATGAACCCTAATACGGGTTAGGGTAGGATTGATGCTTGGTTGTTTCGTTTGACTTGGTTGCATGGCATGTGTTCGATGAAATGTGTCAATGGGGATTTCTAGCAATCTGAGTCCAATTCGTATGGCAACACACTAGATGTGTTGGGGATTGGGGTCCGGTGCTTGTCCAGTCAATATCCGCTTCGATGTATTGCTAGAAATCACATTCGACCTATTTGGCCATTAGGGTTACGCGTGGGTGTTTCATTGTCATTGGCGGGAGAAAGACCGCCTCTGACTGTCGGGCCAAGGGGGAATAAACTTGGCGGTTGACTCCCTAGCCATAGCTCACGCCCCGGGCATTGACATCGAGTCCTCGCGCGCGGGAGCGGCTTGGACGAAATGTTGGGAGATATCATTGTGGCATTAATGCTCCCGGTTGCGGAAGGTGTTAATGGACATGGGAATGCCCACCGTTCGGAACCGGGTAGGCCTAGCGTGCTTGGCACCGACCGGAATATCGGGCCATGGACGCTAGCTACTACCTTTTGGGGCAATGTCTCACCCTGGGTCAAGTCAAATGCCAAGTGTCATGAGTGCTCTAGCCCGTGTTAGCGGGGATTCCTTTCGTGTCATTTTCATTTCTTTCTTTTATTTCTACACTTCACCCATATCATCCGCGTAGCTAGCACACGACCTAGGCGACGCTAGTAGCCATTCAAGCCATCCACCTCCCTGAGTTCGATAAACCCTCACCCTACACTAACCGTGCACTTGCGATAAAACGACACCACGCCCATACCGTAAACGGGGCGCCGGTCAATCATCCATGAGGTGAACAACCAGCCCAAGAAAAAAATTCGAAAAATATGTGGGATATGGGAAAAATGGGGGCGACTCCTTAGACTTCATCTAAGGAGTCACCCTAGGAACACTTTATCCATATATATATATGTCTGTGTGTGTATATATATATGTATATGTATACATACATATATATGTATATACATCTATATATAGATATATACATATATATACATATATATAGGAAAATTTTCAAATGAGATCATTTCGCACGGGGCGAAAATGTTTTAATCTTGTTTTTGAAATTTTTTTTCAAAAATTCTTTTTTCCACCTCATTATATGTTGTTATATCCCTCTCAAAAAATAATGGTTGAGAAATAATGTCATTTGGTCTTCGATCAAGGCATTTCATCAAATTCGCACGTTTTGAGACCGTTAAATTTGTAACTGGTGGATGGGTGCTCTAATCCCCAACGGATTCACCCATTGTTTTTCCTGGGGTATATAATTGTATGGATTAACCATCAAAAAAAAGTTTGAAAAAAAATTTCAAAAAAATAAAAAAAAAATGTTTTCGCACGGGTTTCTTCGCACCCGAAGATCACTATATATGTATATACATATATATATAGATATATACATATACATATTCACACACACACACACACATATACATACATACATACACACATACACACATACATACATATACATACATCTATATATGTATATTTACATACATATATACATATATGTTTGTATACTTACATATGTATGTATACATACATATATATTATACATATATATATACATACATATGTATACATACATATATATTATACATATATATACATACATATGTATACATCTATTATACAATTCACGAAGTTTGTCCTACGTGGCAGTTTTGTCCCACGTGGCAGTTTTGTCCCAGTCATATTTTTAGTTGCTGACTGGGACGCCACGTGGGGTTGGATGTGGTTCTGGACTTGGGTTTGGGATGGGGTTTTGGTGATTTTTTTTGCGTTTTAGTCCCTGCTTTTCCTCTTTTTTCCCCCGACCCTCCACACACACACACACACACACACGACTTTTTCACTTTGGCGACCACTTCTCTCTACATTTGCGACCGGACGACGAATGCATTTGTGCCCTCCGGGCACGGGTTATGACTAGTACTTATATATTATACATATATACACACACACATATATATATACACATACATACATACATACATACATACACACACACACATATATATATGATGTAATTTAATTTTTATTCTTGTCTAAGATTTAGTATTAAAGCCTTGATGAAACACACATACATACAATTAGGATTTCATTGAAATTTTTTTGAAAAGATTTCAATTTGTTTTCCTAAGTTTTCATGGACAAAAACGCATATTTAGGTTATCAGTTGACCAATAACTCTACTCTAATCGACTAATTAAACCTAAAAATTAATGACTGTCAGATTATCGACCAATATTCAACTGATAATTGCTTGATTAGTCGACTACTTCAAAACAGAGAGTTTTGTAACTTTCCGACCTAACTATCTAGTCAACTAGAGACAATTGATTAATCGACTAATGAGCCATTAGTCGACTAATTGTTGCACTCTAATCGACTAATTTACTGTTAGTCAGAACGAAAAAATCGCACCTAGCCATTTCTAGTCATTTCGAGGGTGGTTTAGGAAATCTGTTTTGTACATTTTTCACTAAAGGAGATTCCTTGGAGTTTTTACAACATGAAAAATCATTATTTTAAGAGAAAAAATTGTTTTTGTGATCAAATCTTTCAAAAGAAAACCCCTCATTTTTGGCCTTTTTACTCAAAGTTCTTTACTTGATTTCTTAGCCATATTAGACCACTTTGCTTTTAAGATTTTCACATCTTTTTAAAGATCAAACCCTTATAGCCTCACATTTACACTTGAACTTGTAACGGCCGGTATTTCTAGGTGTATTGATTATGGTGTGCTCGTACTTTGTTTTTTATCGTCCGAAATGTTTTCGTGCACGAGTTCTATTTTTCGCGTCAACGCATAGGCGTCTTTGTTCTTAGTTTTTACCGTGTCATAACTAATTACAATTAACTACATTAAAATTATTAATTAACAGTTACTTTTAACCTCAACCTTCCAACCGTGCCTACCTACCCTAATCAACCCCTAACCCAACACCATTTCATCCCACAGAAATGCAAGTGAGATCCGACACCATCTTCACTTCTCCCCCACACATCCAGCCCATCTCTCTTCAAGCTGCCCCCCCCCCCCAACTTCACTGTTTTTAACAACAACAACAGGAGCAGCATCACCATCGTCTTCCTCCACCATCTGCAAACTTCACAGACAGATCCAACCCCATCCATCTCCCTGCAGCTCCTCAATCAAAGAAATCCACACCAAAATTCATCAAGGCCAAATCAACATTCAACCCAAATCAACATCCGATCCAAATCATTTGACAAATCAAACTGAAATTAGATCAAAAAGAAAGAGGGGAGATTTGAGATCAAGAAATTGAAATCCAAAAATCAAATCAACCCAACAAGAGGAGAATCAATCCCCTCCGCTCTCCCGTACTCCTCCCCCTCCTCACAGCTGCCCTCCCCTACGCCGCGCGTGCCGTCGCAGCAGGCCGCCGCTATCCCGCGCAGGCCGCAATCGCCGTCCCTCACAGGCCGCCGTGCGTCGCCCAGCCGCCCATTCGTGCGCCCCTGCCTTCCCATCTGCAAGCATCAAAACAAAAAGAAAAAAAGAAAGTAAGAAGAAGACAGTAAGAAGAAGAGAAGAAGACAGTAAAGAGTAAATAGATAGAGAAGGAGAAGAGTTAAAGGTATATTCTTATTGGGTTTTAGTTGGTATTGGGTATATATTCTTATTGGGTTTAAGTTTATTGTTATTGGGTTGTGTGGGAAGTTATTTGCCTATTGGATTTGGGTATGAAGGTTTTTGCCTATTGGGTTCATTATTGGATATTGGGTTATTGGGCTATTTTCTAAGCTAATTTGATCATTCAAGTTTCTATTATAAAAATGAGTTTAAGTTATAAGGATAAGTTTAAAATCAATTAGTATAATGATGTTAGTAAGTTAAAGTTAACTAGTATATTAGAAAGTAAATGTTAATTAGTAATTAATACATGTTAGTATTAATATGATGTTAGTAATAAGTTAGTAAGTTAATATTCATACCTTAATTGTTAATATACGTAAGTATAAATACTCTAGTTTGTTAAAAGAGTTGTGATATTAATTGGTTAGTAAGTTGTTAGTTGCAAGTTATTTAATATCAATTTAATGACGCAGATACGTCACATCTTTTTCTATCGTTGCTCGGACAGCCAACACTGCCCCAGTCAGGCAAGCGTGCATTTTTCTACATGTTGTTAAATGTTACTTCATTTACACTGCTTATTACCATGCTACAAATTAACTGTTAGGGATGCATGCTAGATACATGAATGAACTTGATAATCACAGATGTTACATGCCGTTGGCTACTAGACATTACATGCCGTTGGCTACTAGATGTTACATGACATTGGCTACTAGATCGTACAGGTCAGATGTCGACTAGCCTGGCTCGTGCCCAGTATTATGGTTGTTTAGCTGATTTCTGGCTCGTGGCCCAGAAAGTACATGTGGGTGGGGTTGGGTTAGCGGGCACTAGTCGGAAGTAAACGGGTTACCTTCGGGGTCACTTGAAGGTAGATTCACTTGCTTGCCGCCTAACGACGTGAACCTTAGACATGCACTTAAACACTCTACTGAACAGACATCGAACATGTTAACTTTTTAGAACTGCTGTTGTTTCTCTTAGATAGTCTGTCATGTTCTAACTATTAAATAGAATTGCTACATTTTCACTTTCACTAGAACTGACATGTTTTAATTTATACTTGAACTGCCATGCTAGTGTAAATACTTGAAATTACATTTTTGTCATTATAAATGTTCTAAATGCCATGAAATGATTTTGAAAACCTTGCCAAGAACCCTTGCTGACATACATTTCTATGTTATTTGAAATGTATGTCAGGTCACGAGACAGAGTACTTTGAGGACGAGCTGCTTGACCAGTCTGACCCATTAGACCAGGATCCCGCTGATCCAGAAGTCCTCCCCACCAAGGATTAGTTGCTGAGTTTCACCGCTGCTATTTATTTCTTTTCGACCGTTATTGTTTGTAGGGTGTGTACCCATTTTATCTTTGTGTAACGCTATCGTTGTAGGCCATGCTTGGGGCCCTTTTTATTATTGCGTACTCTATCTGGATGTTGGCTTTTATATTCATAGGATCTCTGTTGTCTTGAATTGCATGCAAGATCCTGCGATAGGTGTTATTCACAGACGCTCATTATGTTCGAGCTTCACCGCTCCAGCCCTTGCGGACCCGCTCGCGTCCTCGCTCCCAGGTATCATTGGAAGCAGGGCGTGACAGGTTTTTGTGGTGGCCTATGCAGGTCATGCATTTAGCAAAACTTCAGGACACTGGAAATACTATTAATGGCCAAAACGTCTATATTTATCTCGTACTCAAATTTAACCAAGTTTTTTGTCTCAGCATGGCAGGAGGACACAACACCAGGAATGAGAATGAGAGCAGAAATGCAGCTAACGGAGGTGCCGACATTAATGAACTCCTCAGAGTCATGATGGGGATGTTGGAGATCCAACATCAGATGATTCAGCTGGGGTAACAACCTGCTCAGATTGCACCACCGCCACCACCGCCCCCTTGAGCTGAACCAGGAGTTAGACAGTTTCATGAGTTGCAACCCCGTAGATTCTCTAGAAAAGAAGGGCCTCTAGGAGCTGATGAATGGGTTCAATGGACTAAAGATACGTTGAGTGCTGCACGTATCCTTAAGCCTGGATTGGTTGAAGTAGCGAAACTACAGCTGACCGACAATGCTAGGAGCTGGTGGCAACTGGAGGAGATACGTCTGGTCAGGCCGATCGCTTGGGGAATGTTTCAGGAATGGTTCGATGCTAAATATGTTCCCAAAGCAGCCAGAAGAGAGCTTCAACAGCGCTTTGCTAATCTGGTCCAAGGAGATAGGACCGTGGACGAGTATGAGGCTGAGTTTTCCATGCTTAGCCGTTTTGCGCCTCACATGGTTGAAGAACCTGAAGACTGTGCGTTTCAGTTTCGTAAAGGCCTGAATCCCAAGGTCCAAGCATCGATGACCTCTGCGAGACTGACGACCCTTCAAGACGTTTTAAAGGTTGCACAAGAGCATAAGATTGTGGCAAGACTCCCCATGGAACCTTCAGCTGGAGGAGGCAAGCATCCCATGGAGCCGCCTAGGATGGTGCCTAGAGGAAACTTCTGACCTCTGCAGACCACACTATTCAAGAGGCCATCTACTCCTGTCGATCGATCACATCTGACTTGCTACTTCTATGGCAAGACTGGACACCAGAAGAAGGATTGTAGGAGGATGATGAACCTGTGTCTGATCTACGGAGCACCTGATCATACTGCGAGAGACTGCCCCCACGGCAAGGACCATCAAGAACTTGCTAGAGTATTGGGACATGTCCAACAAGGAGCACCTGGACCTGTTCAGCGAGGTTCCCCTGGACCTGCTCAGCATGGACTGCCCCTGCTTCCTCAGAACCGAGCCTATCAGCAGGCCAATCAGCCGAGGTGCCAGGCGTTCACCATAGCAGCTGTAGAAGCCGAGGCCGAGGATGATGTGATCGTAGGTAACATCTAGACTTTGTCTTTATCTTGTTTATACATTCATGCTTGCCTAATTAAATTGCCATGCTTAACTTAGTATCATCACACCCAGCCATGACTCTGTTTGATTCTGTGGCTTCTATGTGCATCTTATCCCAGAAATTTGTAGCTGAACATTCAATACCTACCTTCACTCTTCCCAAGTGTTGGGGTATCACAACTGGGAATGGTGTAGTGAAGGTTGCATTGGGATGCAGACCATGTCCATTGGTGATTAGCGGACATGAGTTATAAGCTAACTTCATTGTTCACGACCTACCCAACTTCGATGATATTCTCGACATTGATTGGTTATGAGCTTTCTATGCAACGGTCGACTGTCACAGGAAGAAAGTGGTATTCAAAATTCCTAATCACCAGGTGTTCGAGTTCGTCAGTAGAGGTCATTCGCTCGGGCATATCAAATTCCGGGCCTAACCAAGTGAATTGATTGTTGCATCTTTGATAGCTCAACCAGAGAAGCCTACGATAGTGAGAGATTTTGAAGACGTCTTCCCGGAAGACATTTCTGGGCTGCCGCCCGATCGAGCGTTGGGGTTCGACATTGATCCTATGCCAGGGGCTCAACCAATTTTGAAGGCACCTTACCGCATGGCCCTTGCAGAGCCGGAAGAGCTAAGGAAGCAGTTAGATGAGCTATTGCAACAAGGTTTTATTCATCCCAGTGTATCTCCCTGGGGTGCACCTATACTGCTGGTCAAGAAGAAAGATGGATCAAGAAGAATGTGCATTGACTATCGGGAGCTGAACAAGGTCACAGTGAAGAACAAGTACCCGTTGCCCTGCATTGACGACATCTTCGATCAATTTGGTAGATCGCGAGTATTCTCGAAGCTAGATCTCCGAAGTGGTTATCATCAAGTGAAGGTCAGAAGTGAAGACATCCCGAAGATGACATTCCGGACCAAGTATGGGCACTATGAATTTGTAGTCATGCCATTCGGTGTGACTAACGCCCCTGCAGTATTCATGAACCTTATGAACTTCATCGTCTATGAGTTCTTAGATAAGTTCGTGGTGATCTTCATCGACGACATCTTGGTCTACTCGAATGAAGAAGAAGAGCATGCCGAGCATCTGCGGATTGTACTGGAGACCTTGCGACATCATCGGTTATACGCCAAGTACAGCAAGTGTGAATTCTGGCTAGACCGAGTCGCCTTTCTTGGGCATGTGGTATCAGGAGATGGTATCTCTGTCGATCTAGAGAAGGTCATTTCAGTCAGGAACTGGCCGACTCCTCGATCAGCTACCGACACCAGGAGTTTCCTAGGATTGGCGGGTTATTACCGTCGATTCATCAAGGACTTCTCGAATATTGCCGAGCCTATGACCTTCCTGACGAGGAAGGATGTCAAGTATGTATGGTCAGACTCTTGTGAGCAGGCGTTTGGGATATTGAAGGCCAAGCTGACGACTGCACCAGTGTTAGATATACCAGACATAACTGGAGGATTTGAAGTCTTCTGTGACGCATCTGGCAAAGGCCTTGGATGTGTCCTGCACCAGCATGGTCATGTAGTCACATATGCTTCTCGGCAGTTGAAGATTCATGAGAAGAATTATCCGATCCACGACTTAGAGTTAGCCGCTGTCATTTTTGCATTGAAGATTTGGAGACATTTCTTAAAGTGAAAATTTTCACTGATCACAAAAATTTGAAATATATTTTTACTCAGAAGGAGTTGAATATGGGACAACACAGATGGTTAGAGCTGATGGCTGATTACGACATCGACCTCCAGTATCATCCAGGGAAGGTTAATGTTGTACCTGACGCTTTGAGCAGACTTTCAACGGTTATGACTCTCACAGTTCAGTGGAGGTTACAACAGGATCTGCGTGAGATGAGTACAGAGGTTGTGTTACCTGGAGTCACATCGTCGTTGATGAATATGCAAATTCATTCGACGATAGTGGATCGGATCAAAGCTGCACAGTCTGGAGATGCTAAACTACAGAGGATCCAAGACGAAGTTGAAGCTGGACTTCGTACGGACTTTATCATTCATGAGGATTGTTTCTTAAGAAACGGTAGTAGGATTTGCGTACCTTCTGGTGATATCAGAGATGAGCTGATGAATGAAGCTCATAGCTCTCCATATTCCATTCATCCTGGCGGTACCACGATGTACAAGGATCTCCGTCTGAATTTTTGGTGGCACGGTATGAAGAGTAGCATAGCTCGTAGCATCGCCAAATGTATTGTGTGTCAGTAAGTGAAGGCTGAACACCATCGCATTGTCGGATTGCTTCAACCCCTGCCGATCCCAGAGTGAAAGTGGCAGCACATCACCATGGACTTCATGACTGGACTACCTCGGAGCACCAAGCAAAATGACGCAATTTGGGTTATCGTTGACCGATTAACCAAGTCTGCGCATTTCATACCTTTCCGAGTAAGACAATCTACGGAGATACTTGCAAAGAAGTATATGGATGTAATTATCTTTCCTATACCTTTATAACTTCCTTCTAGTATACGTCGTGATGTAATCGATAATCGTGCAGGAGATTATGCGATTACATGGAGTTCTCGTGAGTATCGTCTCTGACCGGGACACGATATTCACGTCTTAATTCTGAAAGAGTTTGCAGACAAATCTGGTTACCAGTTTGAGCTTTAGTACTACGTATCACTCACAGACTGATGGACAGTCAGAGCGCACTATCCAGATATTAGAGGACATGTTGTGAGCATGCATGCTAGATCTTAAAGGCTCATGGAAAGATCATCTGCATCTGGTGGAGTTCGCCAACAACAACAGCTATCAGGTGAGCATTGGCATGGCGCCATTTGCTGCACTTTATTGATGGAAATGCCGATCCTTGCTGAGTTGGGATGACATTGGTGATAGAGAGATGTTGGGACCAGAGATGATAACTAAGGCTGTGGACGTAGTGCGTACTATCAGGGATAAGCTTCGTATCGCATAGGATCGGTACAAGCATTAGGCTGATGCTAAACATCGTCCTTTGGAGTTCAAGGCTGGTGAACATGTGTTCCTGAAGATCTCCCCAAACAGAGGAGTGATTCGTTTTAGAAGGCAAGGCAAGCTCAGTCCAAGATTTATTGGACCTTTCGACGTGCTAGAGCGAGTTGGAGAGGTACCTTATCGATTAGCACTGTCGTCCTCATTAGGAGTACATGATGTTTTTCATGTGTCTCAGCTGTGTCGTTACATTAGCGACCCCTCTCACGTTGTGGAATACTCAGAGATCACGGTTCGAACGGACCTGTCATATGAGCAACAGCCGGTGAAGATCTTAGACCGACATCAGAAGGTGCTCAGGAATAAGGTCGTCGAGCTCGTGAGAGTGATGTGGCGTCATGACTCGCCAGGAGAATCCACCTGGGAGCGGGAAGACGAAATGTGAGAGCGTTATCCATATTTGTTCCCTTCTCCTTAGTTGATAAGAATTCCGGGGTGGAATTTTTCTTAAGGTGTGTAGAATGTAACTACCGGTATTTCTAGGCGTGTTGATTATGGTATGCCCGTACTTTGTTTTGATCGTCCAGAATGTTTTCGTGCGCGAGTTCTATTTTTCACGTCAACGCGTAGGCGTCTCTGTTCTAAGTTTTTACCGTGTCATAACCAATTACAATTAACTAAATTAAAATTATTAAATAACAGTTACTTTTAACCTCAACCTCCCAACCGTGCCTACCTACCCTAATCAACCCCTAACCCTACACCATTTCATCCCACCGAAATGCAGGTGAGATCCAACACCATCTTCACTTCTCCCCCACTCATCCAGCCCATCTCTCTTCAAGCTGCCCCCCCCCCCCCCCCCCCAACTTCACTGTTTTTAACAACAACAACAACAGGAGCAGCATCACCATCGTCTTCCTCCACCATCTGCAAACTTCATAGACAGATCCAACCCTATCCTTCTCCCTGCAGCTCCTCAATCAAAGAAATCCACACCAAAATTCATCAAGGCCAAATCAACATTCAACCCAAATCAACATCCGATCCAAATCATTTCCCAATTCAAACTGAAATTAGATCAAAAAGAAAGAGGGGAGATTTGAGATCAAGAAATTGAAATCCAAAAATCAAATCAACCCAACAAGAGGAGAATCAATCCCCTCCCTCTCCTCACAGCCGCCCTCCCCTACGCCGCGTGTGCCGTCGCAGCATCCCGCCGCCGTCCTGCGCAGGTCGCCGCACGCCGCCCAGCCACCCATTCGCGTGCCCCTCCCCTCCCATTTGCAAGCATCAAAACAAAAAGAAAAAAGAAAGTAAGAAGAAGGCAGTAAAAAGAAGAGAAGAAGACAGTAAAGAGGAAATAGATAGAGAAGGAGAAGAGTTAAAGGTATATTCTTATGGGGTTTTAGTGGGTATTGGGTATATATTCTTATTGGGTTTAAGTTTATGGTTATTAGGTTGGGTGGGGAGTTATTTGCCTATTGGATTTGGATATGAAGCTTTTTGCCTATTGGGTTCAATATTGGATATTGGGTCATTGGGCTATTTTTCTAAGCTAATTTGATCATTCAAGTTTCTATTATAAAAATGAGTTTAAGTTATAAGGATAATTTTAAAATCAATTAGTATAATGATGTTAGTAAGTTAAAGTTAACTAGTATATTAGAAAGTCAATGTTAATTAGTAATTAATACATGTTAGTATTAATATGAAGTTAGCAATAAATTAGTAAGTTAATATTCATACCTTAATTGTTAATATACGTAAGTAAGTATAAATACTCTAGTTTGTTAAAAGAGTTGTAATATTAATTGGTTAGTAATTTGTTAGTTGCAAGTTATTTAATATCAATTTAATGACGCAGATACGTCACATCTTTTTCTACCATTGCTCGGACACCCAAAACTGCCCCAGTCAGGCAAGCGTGCATTTTCCTACATGTTGTTAAATGTTACTTCATTTAAACTGCTTATTACCATGCTACAAATTAACTATTAGGGATGCATGCTAGATACATGAATGAACTTGATAATCACATGCCATTGGCTACTAGATGTTACATGTCGTTGGCTACTAGATCATACGGGTCGGATGTCGACTAGCCTGGCTCGTGCCCAGTATTATTGTTGTTTAGCTGATTTCTGGCTCGTGGCACAAAAAGTACACGTGGGTGGGGTTGTGTTCGCGGGCACTAGTCGAAAGTAAACAGGTTAACTTCTGGGGCACTTGAAGGTAGATTCACTTGCTTGCCGCCTAACGACGTGAACCTTAGACATGCACTTAAATACTCTATTGAACAGACATCGAACATGTTAACTTTTTAGAACTGATGTTGTTTCTCTTAGATAGTCTGTCATGTTCTAACTATTAAATAGAATTGCTACGTTTTCACTTTCACTAGAATTGACATGTTTTAATTTATAGTTGAACTGCCATGCTAGTGTAAATCCATGAAATTACATTTTTGTCATTATAAATGTTCTAACTGCCATGAAATGATTTTGAAAACCTTGCCAAGAACCCTTGCTGACATACATTTCTTTGTTATTTGAAATGTATGTCAGGCCACGAGACAGAGTACTTTGAAGACGAGCTGCTTGACCAGTCTAACCCATTAGACCAGGATCCCGCTGATCCAGACGTCATCCCCACCGAGGACTAGTTGCTAAGTTTCACCGCTGCTGTTTATTTCTTTTCGACCGTTATTGTTTGTAGGGTGTGTATCCATTTTATCTTTGTGTAACGCTATCGTTGTAGGCCATGCTTGGGGACCTTTTTATTATTGTGTACTCTATCTGGATGTTGGCTTTTATATTCATAGTATCTCTGTTGCCCTGAATTGCATGCAAGATCCTTTGATAGGTGTTATTCACAGACGCTCATTGGGCTCGAGCTTCACCGCTTCAGCCCATACGGACCCGCTCGCGTCCTCGCTCCCAAGTATCATGGAAAATGACATGTGTCAGAACTTCATTGCAAGGCTACATGCAAATTGTACTCAAACAAAAGATGTAAGTATTTCTTTCTTGTGTTGTAAGAGAGAAGGGTTTATTCTCAAGTTGTTGCGAGGGTTTACACATGTGTTTTATTTAGTGTGATCTCCTTACACCAAGTTATGGTGTAGAAAAAGGTTATACTATTTTTCCGGTTGGTAAGTCATAGTAGAAATCTTAGGTCAAATTTACTTGGGGACATGAGTATGTCATGATGGACCAAAACATGATATATTCAGTGTTTACGTTTTCTATTTGTGCTTTACTTTAATCTTGCAAGTATCGCTTTAATTTCCGCTGCTTTTTGTATTTACTTGGCAAAATTGGTTGATTAAGAATCTCTTTGGTAACATAAAGTGATCTCTTATGCAGAATACTTTGATTTTTTATAAAGTTTTTAAACACTATTCATCCCTAATGTTATTTTTGCTTGCCAATCCATAGGATCTGAACAATCAAGTGTTCCCAACATTTGATATCAAAGCCAAGGCAACTGCTAAGAGCTTGACTGAAAAGGATGACATCAACATTCACAGCACAATTCCCAGAGGGTCACTCTACCTCCCGACCTCCAATGTTCATCGGATCAAACTATAGCGCATGAAGACACAAACGATGATATACCAACAATTCATAAGCATTGATCTTTGGAACACCATGTAGATAACTATAAGAGTCTACTATTCCAATGACCTCCTGGAGTGACAAGGAGAAGGCAAAAGGAAATCCCAATGTCAAAGCCATGAACCATTTTTTGCTCTCTTGATGCAAAACGAGTTTAACATTCTGTTAATGGTGACTATTGCACATGAAATTTGGCTTGTGCTTGAGATAACACAGATGGCACTAGTAAAGTTAAGGACTTAAAAAATTTTATATGCTCCCAGGTTAAAAGGTTTAAGATGAAGGGGAGTCCATCACAGAGATGTACACTCATTTGACTAACATCACCAATTCACTTCTCAGGCTAGGCAAGAAGTGCACACAATGTAGCTTGTAAGGAAAACTCGGCGTTCTCTTATCCCAGAATGTGAGAAGAAGACCACAACTATTGAAGAGACGCATGATCTTTCAAAGCTCATCATGGAGAACCGATTTCGAAACCTCATGGTTTATGAACTCCAATTAGAGAAAAAGAGGAACGAAGAGTAACCCAAAAAGAAGGCTCTAGCATTCAAGGCGACTTCTGCCTCAGAAGAGTCGGATTTTGAAAGAGAAGATATAGCTCTCTTGATAATGAGTTTCAAGAGATATCTAAAGGGTAAGATGAAATCAAATAAACATAGATTATCTAATGAAACTGCACTTTATTTTGGATGTAATAAACCAGGGTACTACGAGAAAGATTGTCCACTAGCTAAGAATAAGGCCAAAATTATTGAAAAGCCGAGGAGACCAAAGAAGAAGGCTCTTACGGCATGGGATAGCAACTCAGATTGCTCATCTGATGAAGAAGAAGATGAGGAGGAGGAACACGCCAATATTTGCTTTATGGCACACATGGAGGATGAGGTAAGTTCCAAATCTGACTCCGATTCCGATAACGAAAATAAAAACGATGATGATATTTTCACTTCTTTCAGGAACTTATATGATCAACATGAAAGATTGATAAAAGAACACCTAAATTAAAAACGACTCGTAAAACGTGTTTTATAGATGATGATGTGTTTTTAACTAACAAAAAGTTAGAAAAGAAATTTTAAATTAAAAGAAGAAATTGTTAAGCTCAAAAATGAAACTATTTATGAAGATTTCTCTCTAATGATTAAGGAATTAGAAGATAAAATTTTGAGATTAAAGATTATGAATCTTAATATAAAAGATGAAAATAATCTTCTTAAAAATGAGTGTAATGACCTAATAATAGGTTAAACAAACTAAAGAATAATATATCTACATAAATCAAATTATGATGAATTTTACAAATATATAGATAAATTCAGTAACACTAAAGAAAAATTAAATAAATTGTTATCATTTAAGTCTACAATTAAGTATGGATAGAAGGCGACGCAAAAGTTGTCGTCAACCAGATTCAATGATCTTTATCACCATGTAGACACGGGCACTCCTGAAGGACATATGCATTTGGCTTTCTCAGTTAGAGAAGGAAGTGCTAACATTTACATAAGTCTTTTCACTTAAACATCATTACTTTTAAAAATTAAAGTTAATTACCAAATTGTTTTCCGTTCTTCACAAAAAACTACCCTCTGTCTTCTGATTCCTTAACCCATCTCATGACTTGCACGTGTATTTCTCGGGACAAAAGTATCCGTTTGTCATAATCCTGAGATGGCAAGGGCAATACATATGCCTTATTTCTTTGGTTTCTTTTTTTGTGTTTTCTCTTGCCCACCCAAACCCCCCAAAACTTTCATCAAAAGCATGTGATGTGGTTACATGCTTTAGGAAGGGGCCTGCTAAAAGGTCCAGTGGTCATGGATGGTCAGGAGTCGGTCAGGTATATAGCAACAATAGGGGGGTTGACAAGTTGGTAGGGATCAAGTAGGGAGGCGGTGTGGGTTAGGAGTCAAGGTGGCCAAAAGGCCCGTCGGACCGCTACCTGGCCGGCCTGTCCCGGGCCCGATGCCATTTACCGGGCCGTGGGGAAAGCCCGGCCCAACGCTAAGGTCAAGTTCCTCTCAGCTTTCAACCCGCTGGGCCGGGCGACCCGGCCCGTGGCCCGTCCGCTAACGGGGACATGCCTTTTTAGCGTGCATGTGTTGCTGGCCTGGGAACAGTCATTTGACCGTTCCTAGAGGCCCCAAAGGGGTATTTCGGTCATTTTTGAACGAAAAGACCAAACCCCTCAACGGTCAAAAACGGTCATGTGGGGTTGGTCTTTTCATACACAAAATTTTTCTATAAATTGCTCCACACCTCTCATTTTTTCACAACTCTTAATTTCTCATACACTCACATACTTTCTATTCTCATAAACTCTAAGCAATCTCCGTTCGCTCTCAATTCTCTGTCCATTAGCAAGCTCTGTCTGCTCTCTACTCCACTCGCAACCTTCCAAGCAGATTCTCTTAGATTTAATTTAATTTATATATTAGCATAATGGCTGGACCAAACGACCGTAGGAATGTTAAACTTTAATAACACCGAGGAATATGATAACTTTACGAAGCTAATCCACAACCCTTAGAAACACCAAACTTTGCTGATATGTCACAAATTGAAACACAAGACTGGTTCGATAATAATAATCATAACCCAATAGTATTTCGTACACCGCCTTATACTTCTTCTGCACAGACTTCTTCTGCATAGACTTCTTCTCGTGCACAACCTACTAATCCTGATGTTCACACATCTACACAACAACCCCAATCCAGATCACAAAATCTGCGGGTTGGTAGCACTTTACCCGTGAAACAGTCCCTGGAAAAACTGCCGAGGGCGCAGTTTGTAAAATCTGTATAGCACATTTTAATTGTAAACCTTCTAAAGGCACAACACACCTTAAGAGACGCATATAATCTCACAGAAAAAAGATTTTAAACTGACCACTTTTAACTTTTCTACATCTTCTTCCTCTCTATCAAATTTCTCATATTCTGCTGAGACAATTAGAAAAGAGATGGCTAGATTGGGTTTATGCCAAGAATTACCCTTTAGTTATAGGGAAAGCCCCGAATTAGAACAGTTTAACCAAGTGGCCTTAACACTGCATTTAGAAGAGTGTCTAGAAACACTCTTATAAGAGACGTTATGTCAGCTTTTCAAGATGGAAAAGCTATAAACTTTTGCAAACTTAAATTCTAGAATAGCTTAACATTCGACATATGGACACCAAAATGTGGCGCTTCATATTTATGTGTTACATCCCGTTACATATGATCGCTCCTCGTGAAGGGGTTGATGCTAATAAAACCGCAGCGCACGGGTCGTGTGCAGTCACTTACGGGTCGAACACGAGGAGGCGGTCAATAAGTATCGATTTTATGGGTCATTGAATGAAAGCTACGTGATAGTCACGGTGATTGGTTGGTGAATGGTAGAAAGAGTGTGATCAAGGGGTATAAGCTCTAGGGTGTGGGAAATCCTCGCCATTTGACTAGGGTTAAGGTTAAACTAGTAATCAATCGATTGTCGGGTTCATTGGGACTCGGGAGAGGTCGTGTGACCTAAGGGCATTCGCCTATCCCCTACTGTTGTGATGCATGATAGGTTATTCCCTTATGTCATGGCATGCCCCCACCGCTGTTGCGATGCAATGATAGGCCAATCCAACCTACACCGATGTCAGTGGTCTCTGATGCATCGGTGTACGTTGGGCGCATTACGCTCGACGAATATCACCAATCTTCCTCCCGCCCACAGTGGTGTTCGAGGGTTAGACCTACATTGGGAGAGCTCTTAATCGATTCCCGTTGGTGTTCAGTCACACCGATAGTATGGATCGTTATAGGGATCGGATCCCCGAATTGATCCTGACTTTTGATCGGCGGCCAATACGATCACCCTGAAGGGAGGGGTCAAATCTACGACGATAATAATTGTCCCAATGAACCCCTAATCTCAACTAGCCCAGCAACTAAATCAATTAATTAGTTCAACCCATGGCCCAAATCCAATGGGATTCATCCCATTACCCGAGAAGAAAACTACTCAGTATCCATTGCAATAGAAGGAGTTTCTAGCAATGGGTAGGCATCCAAAGCCATAGATTCAAGTTATAATAGCAATAGATGATAAAACAAGGCAGTAACAACAAGAAGAGAAAATTCTATTGAGCAAAGGTAGAGTAGTACACTAATAAACAATTAGAATAATGAAAACAACTAAATAAAGAAGTTTAGAATTCTTACAAACTTTTTCAAAACCCTAGAAATAACAGAAAAACAGCTAAAAGATGGATTTTTCTCGCAGGAGGATGAAGGTGCGCTTATATATGTGTGCCCAAAAGACCAAAATAGCCCCAGTTCGGACCTAGCAGCCGCAGAAAATGGGTCTGACGCGACCGGGTCAAGAAACGACGCGGTCGCGTCGTTCCCTTGAAGAGTAGGGGACTGGGGGCACAGCGACGTGGTTGCGTCAATAGAGACGCGACTGCATTGAAAATGGTTACGCGGCCGCGTTGTCTATTGCCGCATCGTCTACTGCCGCAGTCGCATCGTTCTGCTCTGGTTGCCATAAATTCACGGCCGCGTCGTATTCGTTCACGCGTGCTGTGAAAGTCTCTGATCTTCAGTCTTGTTCTTGACTCTATAAGCCTTCTGACGCGGCCGTTTGGTGGAAATTGACGCGGCCGCGTAGTTGATGCTTCTTTGGCAGTTTGACGCGGTCGTGTGGACATGGTGACGCGGCCGCGTCAAGGGTAGTTGCTCACAAAGTATTCTCCTTTGCACCAATTGACTCCCCGACTTCGCTCCTTTCGCCTCCTTGCGCTAAGATATTGCCATATGATCCCCAATCAGCACATATTTTCTGCAAAGCATGTAAGGGACCACAAAAGCAAAAGACAAGATAAAAACAGGGAAAACAGGGAGAAATAGAGAATGAAACGATGTAAAATGTGCGTGAAAAAGAGTGGAAAACTATATACAATAAACACTCATCAACATAGATCATGATTACACGATTAACAAGATGATTATAGGATTTAGACTGTTAGAGCATGCTCATACTAGTTGTGCCATTTCTACTTTGATAATGTCTATTATTCACGATTTTAATATTTCTAAAAAAAATCATTTACTTTTGATAATGCTTCTAACAATAATAGTGCAATTGCTTATTTAAAAAGACATTTGAACCCTAAATTGAATGGGTTGTTATTTCATCAATGATGAGCTTGTCACGTCTTGAACTTGATAGTACAATATGGACTTAAAAGCTGCTTCTGTTTATTCAGGAAAAATTAGGAACCTTATGGTATTGATCCATACTTTCGACACTAGAAGACATCAGTACGAACAACTGTGTCATTCTAGCCAAAGACCTTACCTAGTCTTTAGATTTAGTGTTCAACATAGATGGAATTCAACGTATATATTGATGCGTTCCATGCTAAAGAATAGAGAACAACTTACTGATTTTGCTAGTACACACCTTGCATAAGACCCACATCACGACATTAGTGAATATGAGTGGAGAACTGTAGAACATCTTAATGAATTTTTTGAGATTTTTTACTGCTACAAATAAACTTGGTGTGTACTACCCAACATCAAGTTTAGGCTTAAACAATTAGTTTTAATTTTGGAAGTTTTAGTAAAGTATAGAGACCATGTTGACCCTAACATTGCTCTTCTTCCTATGATAGCAGACTTGGAGAGAAACCTAGCGAAGTATTGGACTCCTGTTCCTATGCTTTACTCTACGTATTAAGGAGAAAGTTGTGGTTGGGTTATTAGAAACCTATTATGAAAACATGAGATATCCCTTAGATGAACCTATAGTAAGTTTAAAACCAGCTTAAGAACCCTTTTTGCAAATTATGAGACTAGATTCGGCAGGTCTTCATATACTTCTTCTGTGCCTGCTACTACTTCTTTATCGAGTAGAATCCGACAGATGTCAGGAAAGAAGAAACAAAAAGCGTTAGAGGCAGATAGTTCGTCTAGTGAACTGTCTAAATATTTAGCAAATCCGTTTCCTTTTACTGAGGCAGAAATGGATGATGAGAATCTTGATACTCTGACCTGGTGGAAAGGGTATGAATCTCGGTATCCAATTCTCGCCATCATGGCTCGTGATTTTTTAGCAGTCCATATATCTATTGTTTCTTTGGAGTCTGCTTGTAGTGCAGGTGGTCGCGTTCTGAGTGACAAGAGGTCAATGCTGAAGGAAGATATAGTTGAAGTTGCAGTTTGTGCGAAAGATTAGTTCCATGATGAGAATCGCTCGCAAGAGAAAAAGAACCTTTCCAAAGATTCTGACGAAGAAGAGCCACAAGATGCATGATTTTCATTTCTTACGTATATTATCATTTCCGTAATTGTATTAGAGTTCTTTTTTAGCCATTGTATGAGGGGTAAGACTAGTCGACTTAAATCCACTCTCAAAAAAATTTAATTAATAAAATTTAAAGGTTCATACTGGGACCTTCGAGAATTTCAGGATTAAATATGTTTAGGTCCAATATTATATCTATTTAGCAATAAAAGAAGTTACTTTTTCCTCATTTTTAAATTTCTATCCACTTACAAAATACTATCTATTTGTAATTTTTTTAATAAAATACAACGTATTTAAAGCACTATCTTTAAAAAAATTTATACTATATAAGTTTTTTATAATATGTTTAAAATATTTTTTCGTTTTAAAAATAATTTAAAAGAATTTTAAAGGAATTTTTAAATTTTTTTAATTTTTTTATTTAATGGGGAAGCCTGGGCCTAGCCCGCTAGGCCCGGGCCTGGCTGGTCGCTGGGCCGCGGGCCAGGCTTCCAAGTGCTAGCCTATTCCCGAGTCAGGACAGGTCGACTCGGTCCATATGGTCAAACGGGCCGGTCCGGCCTATGACCCGGTCAAAGCCCAGCTGAGCTCGGTCCAGGCCGGCCCGTTGGCCACCCTGAGTTAGGTTGAGGGGGAAAGAAATGTGGATAGAGGAGGTATAGAGAAGAAAGAGAAGGAACAAGAGGATGAAGACATATGAATTGGAGGAGAAAAGAGAAGAAAGAAGACATTGTTATGAATCATCCTATGGGGGAGGAACCTCCAGCTCTTTATTTATAGCATATAGAGGAGCGTACATAGATTGGATACAGAAGATATGGGCCTCCGTGATTCTAACCAACTCTGGTATTATCCATTCACAACACTCCCCCTTATCCAGCCATAGGTGTGGACGCTACTCATGAATACTTCAGAATTCTGAGTGTAGTAGGGGTCTCACATGGGGTGGATACTTCAAGATCCTGAGTTGGTAAGGTTTGTCTCGTTAAAATCTTTAACTATGAAAAACCCTGTGGAAGAAACCATAGTTAAGGAAAAAGAGTATAGACGCTCTCTAACTCCCCTTGATTTGTACAAGCGACTCTACTCATGAACACTTCGGGATTCTGAGCGTCACAAAGGGGTGGATACTTCATGATCCAGAGTTGATGTGATTTGTCTTGTTAAAACCTTTGGCTATAGAAAACCCTGTGGGAAAAACCATAACTAAGGGGAAAGAGTACAAATTCCCTCAACTCCCACTGATCTGTAAAAGCCCTTAGGCTTTCAGATCTCTTAGGCTTATCTCATCACTCCTATTTACAACATTCTGAAGATTTACACAGATTACAAATATTATCACCATTAAGCAGCTGCTGAATCCAAAAACTCTGGAGAGGCGTGCTAAGTTTTGTCGCTTCTGATGTAGTCTTCAGACTATGTGGTCAGCTCCACATTACCAGCCTCTATCCCAGTCGTCACTGGGATGTGATGTACCATCAAGCGCCCTCAAATACACCATTAGTATGGTGAGGATCTCGAAATGATAGGATGATGTTGCCTTCATAATTTGCTTTGCAGATCTGTAGTAGATGGCCATCCCACTGTGGGTACCCAGTCTTCGATTTCTCAGTATAGAGATCGAACCTGTAACCTGCATTTGCATAAACATGGAGGATGATACTTTATAATGTAAGCCCAAATCTTTCGACCCTTGGAGGAAGCGCAAAAGGCTTAACTCCGGTCTAATGGCCTTTTAAGGTGACAACTATCTCTGGCTAATGAGTTTACTGCAACTGCTATATCGGGACACGTGCAGTTAGCCAAGAGTGCCTGATTGCACTTAGATAATGGACTTTAAGACCAATTACATCCTCCCACTCTTCCAGCGAACGGAAGGGGTCTTTTTATACATCCATAGAGTGTACTACCATAGGTGTA
The DNA here is from genome assembly GCA_030789695.1 of Scilla litardierei. Lineage (NCBI taxonomy): Eukaryota > Viridiplantae > Streptophyta > Magnoliopsida > Asparagales > Asparagaceae > Scilla > Scilla litardierei. The sequence continues at coordinate 175,955,118 of CM061142.1, forward strand.
CTTTGGATGACAATGGTCCTTTTAATTTCTCCAACGCACTTCCGGGCATATGTAACATGATTCTATTAAGATAATAAATCTGTAAGCCATGACTTAATTTATTTTTGCCTAGGTCTTTCATTCCATGTTTAATAGTCAGGCTTGAACAAATATTTCGGTTTTCTCTTCAGGAGATCTGATGAGATTTAAGTTGTTTACAACTATGATCTTAAATCATGTTCTTTGCTTAGATGCAAAGACAACCCTAAGTGGGAACATTGCTTTTGTCAAGTGATTCTCTTAGTTGTACATTATTTGTTATTCTTATTGTTTTTCTTCAATAGAATAGACGTCCCGAAGTCTATTCAGGCATTTAAGGAAGTGTGGAGTTTATCTTTACCAAGATATCCACAACAGTATGTCGTCACAACATCTAATAACAGCATATCCAAAATTTCCTTTGCCAAATCGTAACGTATGCGCATCTGATAAATTAGGGAGACTGATGCATCATTATGAGTCATGCTCATTTTAATTTGTCCGATCCCTAGTTTCAGCGACATTTTCCTTGGGCTACAGGTTATATCTTATATCATACGATTTTGTATTTATTTTTTTACATATGCAATACTTATTTTACCCACAGGTTTGACACCTTTTGGTGTCTGGACTTCAGGTTCGAATATTTCATGTTTCATAAGTGAGTCCATCTCATCTTTTAATGCCGTGTTCCATACTTGACCAATCTCTACGTTTGCATTTTAGCAACGGAGTATGGAACGATATTTTATAAACATCATCGTTTTTGCGATGTATATGGCAATATAATACGTGAATACATTGTCGACAATTATGTTCTTTCTGTCCAACACCTCCCCAGTACGTACAACATTTACTTTCATTTCAGTTTTTCCCGGCAGTTCCTCTGCAGTGGATTCCGGGAAGGGTGAGGGTGTGGACATGAGCTCATTGTCCTGTAGAAGTATTGTCTTAAGGTCTCCAGGTATTACTCTTTTTCTTATATTTCTGTCCTTGGAGCCTAGTGGTCTGCCTCTTTTCTGTTGAGGATCAGCCACTTCTGCTGCTGGTGGATTGCATCCATTCTCGGGGATGTCAATCCTAGCTGGAGTATTTGCAGCAGGGATGTGTGATCTAACAATCTTTTGGTTGTCAGTAAATGATTCCGGTAATTGGTGAACAGTGTTTTGAATGTGGAGGATCTTCAGGATCTTATCTTCACATTGTTTTGTTACCGGATCATAGTGGGTCAAACTTTTGGTATCCCACGTTATAATTTGCTTTGCGCCAGATTTTCCAATATCTGGGCCTATTTTTGGGAAACACGTCTCATCAAATTCACAGTCTTCAATATGTGCCTTAAAAATATGTCCCATGTTTGGGTTTCTAGGTATCTTATAATTGAGGGTGAGTCAAACCCTACATAGATACCTAGGCGACATTGAGGACCCATTTTTGTCCTCTGTGGTGGTGCAATAGAGATGTAAACTGCGCGACCGAAGGTTCTCAAGTGAGAAATGTTCGGTGGCATTCCATATACAAGTTGCATTGGAGATAGACTCTGATCTCCTGAGGGTCTTATTTTTATTTACAATGCAGCATGCAGAATTTGCATGTCCCCCCATGCATCCACCGGCAACTGGGATTTAACAATGGACGTGCAATCCATTGGATTCTTTTCCTTAGTGACTCTGCCAACCCGTTTGGGTCTGAACGTGCGGTACTAGATATTCATTTTATATTACCGTTGCTTGGTAGTACTTTTTGAAATGGCCGGGAGGTAAATTTCCCAGCATTATCCAGACTATTTTCTTTATATGGTTGTCTGGAAAATGCGCCCGCAACTTTATGATTTGTGCCAGTAGCTTTGGGAAAGCTAAGTTGCGGGTTGATAGTAGACACACATACGAATATTTTGAGGATGCAATTATCAGTACAATAAAGTACCGCAATAGCCAACTAGGGGGTGGATTTGTCCACATCTATATCTTTAAATTCTTTTTGAGGAAGCGTGGAGAATCTTTGTCAACTTTTAGTAGAGATGGCCTTGTAGTTTGTTTTCCCTTATAACAAGCGATACGAGGGAATTCTCCCGTCTGAGGAATCTTCTGGTTCTTCAAATCATGCCCATAGGATAAGATGTGGTGCATCATCACTGATCCAGGGTGGCCAAGTCTATCATGCCAAAGTAAAAACCTGGCTGATGTCGGGCACTTCAGGTGCTCCGTTAAATTCGCTTCCTCTCTCCGAATCTTTGTATGGTAGAGGCCTGAAAGGCTCTTAAAACGTTCAAGTATGGATTATATTCCTTTTTTTCTTGAGACGTTATACACAGTAATTTTTTTGACATTTACATTTCCTGTTTCCAAATGGAATCCGGAAACGGATGTCCATGAAACTTAGTAAGTTTCGGTTGGAATTCGGAGAGATTAGTGCATCCTTTATATTTGTGTCATTTGGGAGCAAGAGTGTTGCGTTCCTAGAACCTTCAGTATGGCCCTGATATTGGGCTTTGTATTGAAGGATCGTACGTGTTTATTTATTGTCTACTAATAGGTTATGAGAGCAGTTCATCTATTAAAAGATGAATCATATAGGCACATTTTCAGAGAAACATTTTCATTCAAAATCAAATTACATAATTCAAAAATCTCTCATACAATGAAATGTTCTTAAACAAGTAGCTAAGATTAAAGTAGAATGTTAATCAAGTAGGTCTTCATTTTCGAATTCGTCAGCTGTAAACTTGACTGGAGCATCAGAGGTCACCAGGTTTGTTTCAGCTTTATTTTTCTTGTTTTCTTTATACAAATCCTGGAGATGCTGCGGATTTCGACACACTCTGGACCAGTGGCCTTTCATGCCACATCTATGGCACTGGTCTTCTCATTCCCTCTTGGGTGGGGGTGCATCATTTCTATTGTTGTCATTTCTGCGCCAGGTGAACTTCCGCTTATTTTCATTTCTTCGCTGCTGGACTTGGCCCCTAGCTCTTTTGTTCTGTCCCACTTTCTGTGGTCTTTCTTTTCGTTTATTTTCTCTCTTCTTATTTGGAAAAAGAAGATGCATTGTGAGCTTCTGGTAAGGGCAGTGCTAGGGGGCGCATGTTGTGAGTGGCGAGGAGAAGCTCTCTGTTTTGTTTGGCCATGAGTAAACATGACAGCAGCTCAGAATACTTGGTGAACTTTCGTTCATGGTATTGATGCATAAGTATCGCATCTTTCTTATGGAAAGACGTGTACGTCTTTTCCAGCATACGATCTTTTGAGACTTTTTCACCACACAACTTCAGGCGTGAGGTGATGCTAAAGAGAGCTGAGTTGTACTCAGATATGGACTTAAAGTCATGTAGTCTCAGGTTCTCACACTCATATTGTGCCCTTGGTAGTATAACATTTTTCTGATATTTATATCTATCCTCAAGGGCAGTCCACAGCACATATAGATCTTCGACCATAAGGTATTCAGCCTTTAGGGTCTTGTCCACATGACGGCGAATATAGATTTACATTTTCATTATTAGTCACATCAGAAATGAGGGACTTTGCCCGCAGATGAAACTTCACATCGAGCTGCCAGCTCAGATAGTTTCTTCCTGATGCATCCAGCACTTCGATATCGACATTTACGATTTTAGCCATTTTATCTAGCATAGCACAAATTTGCATGAATTAATAATTTAAACAATAAACATTTTCATGCGGATGCAATGTTTATATGAAGAGCTAATTGCGTGGATCGGCCAGTCCCACATAAATAAAAAGTCCAAAGTCCATTACAGTCCATATTACAAAAATGAAAGCTTTTAAAGAAAGAAATTACAACTTTTGAAACCTCGTGCGTCCTAAATAAGATCTTCAGCTTCAGTTGTGTCCTCCGTCTCTATAGAAAGTGGTCTTCGGTCTTGGACATTTACATAAATTCCTCACTACAATTTCTCTCAAAAGTAAAAGAAACGTGCATGAAATAAAATGTGGGACTTAAACAGCCGATCCAAAACCGCAATTTAGCCATCCATGCAAAAATTTGTGCTCATTAAACATTTTCAGCAGACATTTTCATCAGACATTTTCATCACAGGCATTTATATTCACAGAAAGGATAAACGATTTAATTACTTAATAATTATTGGACCACTGGGCAACGTCATACACTATTAGGTTAGCTGACTAACGGCAGAGCGGTCGCATGATCTTCTTAATTATTAAGTTGTAATATTTGCACAACCAAACATAGTTTATCCATAGAATAAGCTAAAAATGATGCGACACATATAGTTATGATCCTACAAAGGTATCATATAATGCAAGGGTTGTGCTAGTTGGGTTTATTCAAAAAGATTGAAAAAGAGCCCAAGATATAACATGTTCTTAGTAAAAAAGAAGAAGTTTTCCTTTTAAAGTATTCCCAATTAATCCCCAAATGCCCCCAAATGCCCCCCTATTATATCATGATTTTTCATGAATTTGTAGGCCCCCAAATGCCCTTTTAAACAATTTTTAGCCCCCAAATTCCCCTATTTTAGCTGTTTTCTGTTTTTTTAGTATAAACAGCTTGCGGGCCTGAAGCCCGCAGTGTGGCTACGGGCTTCAGGCCCGCAGTCATTTTCCCCACTCCCTTTTTTGAGATGAATTGCTTGCGGGCCTGAGGCCCGCAGCATGGCTGCGGGCTTCAGGCCCGCAGTCCATTTTGTTTGTTTGTTTTTATTTCATGGGCTTCAGGCCCAGAAAAAAAATAGGGTTTGAGGGGCGGTGGCTAGGGCTAGCCGCCGCCGCCCCTCGATCTGCTGCCATTGTGCGACGGCAAGGGGCAGGGGACCATCCCCCTACAGTCAGGCAAGGGGGGAGGGTGGGGGTTGTAACGGCGGTCCCCCTCTTGCTGTAGCGAGGGGGGAGGGACGGTGACGGGCGCCTCCCTCCCCGCTTCAGGAAGGGGGCGCCCTTCAGGCGCGGGCGAACGACAGCCCAGCTTCAGGGGGGACGCGGTGCCCTTCAGCCGCGGTCGAACGGTAGCCCCCACTTCAGGGGGGACGCGGCGCCCTTCCGCAGTCGAACGGCAGCCCCCGCTTCAGGGGGGGACGCGGTGCCCTTCAGCCGCCGTAATATCCCCCTCCCCGCTGGGGGGATATTACGACGGCCCCGTCGGGGGGTCTCGCGTGGGGATCGGCGGTAGCCCCCCTTCCGTTGGGGGGGAGGGGGCTGGCGGCAAGGCCGCCGACGAGGCCTAGATAAGGTAAAAACCCAATCTTCAATATTCAGATTTTAAACATGTTAAAACATGATTTTGGACGATAAAAATATTTAGGCGATTAGCCCTAATTCCACTTCGATCTTGCGAGATATATGGAAAATACTATCATACGTATGATAAAAACAGCAATTTTAGCAAGATTTACCTCTATATCCGTCCTCTGGATATATCGACGGTTGAACGAAGCCTACGTGGATGACGACGCTCGTTTGATGAAGCTTGACGCTGCGCGCGTGGATCTCCAGCTTTTCTTCGCTTTCACAATGATCGATTTTGTGTGGAAATTTCAATTAGAGGCTCGTGCTGATAACATGTTATAAATCATTCTCTGGGGGGAGGAACCCACATCTCTTTATTTATAGCATATAGAGGAGCGTACATAGATAGGATACAGAAGATATGAGCCTATATATAAGATAGCCGTGATCCTAACCAACTCTGGTATTATCCATTCACAACATACACGTTATTTTTTTATCTTTACAATTTTTAGTTTCTTTTTTGGTGGATACTACAAGAAAGAGGATGAAAGGGAGAAAATGGACGAACGTGGCTAAATTTACAAAAACTACCTTCAGTTTTCAGAAAATTACATTGAAGTTTGGCATGTTTTCAAAGAACAACAATATATTTTGAAGAATCATATTAATCACATTGAATCTCTCTTTAATTTTTAAAATTAGTGATACATTTGTTTACGGATAAGACCATTCACTATTTCTTGAAGCTCAATCCCCCCCCCCCCCCCCCCGCGACGGTTGAACGAAGCCTACGTGGATGACGACGGTCGTTTGATGAAGCTTGACGCTGCGCGCGTGGATCTCCAGCCTTTCTTCGCTTTCACAATGATCGATTTTGTGTGGAAATTTCAATTAGAGGCTCGTGCTGATAACATGTTATAAATCATTCTCTGGGGGAGGAACCCCCATCTCTTTATTTATAGCATATAGAGAAGCGTGCATAGATAGGATTCAGAAGATATGAGCCTATCTATAAGATAGCCGTGATCCTAACCAACTCTGGCATTATCCATTCACAACATACACGTTATTTTTTTCTCTTTACAATTTTTAGTTTCTTTTTTGGTGGATGCTACGAGAAAGAGGATGAAAGGGAGAAAATGGACGAACGTGGCTAAATTTACAAAAACTACCTTCAGTTTTCAGAAAATTACATTGAAGTTTGGCATGTTTACAAAGAACAACAATATATTTTGAAGAATCATATTAATCACATTGAATCTCTCTTTAATTTTTAAAATTAGTTATACATTTGTTTACTGATAAGACCATTCACTATTTCTTGAAGCTCGATCCCCCCCCCCCCCCCCCCCATGAACCATATAGCCAAGAGAAACCTTTTTTAAAATAATGAGAATTTATTTTCTAACTACAGTAAACAAAAAAAATATTTAAAGAAAGAATTAAAAAAAATTATGAAGTCTTAACTAGAAAAGTTTGAAAAAACACTAAAAAATTAGAGAGCAAGTAAAAATAGAGAAAAAAAACTTTTAACATAAAATTACAAACACCTAAATAAAAACTTTAAAATGAAGAATAAACAAAAAAAATAAAAAATAAATCAGAAAGAAAATAAGTGAGCGAAAAACAAATACTGAAACAAAATTGTAGCATAAGAAAAAGAAATATAAACACATTGAGCTTTCTTATATTGGAAATGATCATCTATTTCATTCACATGTTTGCCTTTATTATATTGATGTTCATATCTTTTTTAACTTTAAAGAATCAATATTAAGATATGATTATTAAACCAATAGAAACCATTTTAAAAACTGATTTTTGTGTATAGAAGTATCCAAGCAGAACCAGCATATCTTCTCTTTTCAATTTCAATTCATTTCCAATGTCCAAATAGAAAAGTGCTCCAAATTCACTCAAATCACATTGAAACTAAAATGCTACGAACTCAAATATTTAGTAGTTAACATCATTCCCTAGCTGCTAATAGAAGAGAGTAAAAAGGCACATAAATTTCTGGCAATTAATTGGTCTGAAATGACACCATACAGCTTGGAAACACAGTAAAAACTATTTGCCCTCAATCCACAGAATGATCCGAAGATTCCTAACTTTCAAGAAAACTATCAAAATGAGGACATAATGTGCATTTTGTTCACCTTCCCCATCTTGAGAGGATAAGCAGACCGACAACGGTGAAGCATGATCCAGCGACTATGCTCGCTACGAGTGCAAATGCGATGATCTGGCTCTGAAGATTCAGATACTTCTGTATTTTCTTGAGTCCTTTGTCGATGGCAGGAGCTAATGCAGCAGCTCCCGCAACCCGAAATGGTCTGGTGACATTGTTTCCGGTCCACATCAAGAGGACTATCTGTTCAATTACACAATCACGTCAGGGAGGTGTTTGTTCCATAATAGAACAAGACAATTGCAAACAATGCAAATATTTCTTTTAAGAGAGAACAAATAGACTACTTTATATTCCACCAAAAAATAAATCAGCGAGCTATATCCACTGCAGGTTACAGAAGAAACCACCATGCAGGATGAAGCATTGTTAATTTTACTTCCATGGAAATAACCCAAGATCTGCTGCTCACTTGCTTGGAAACAATAATGATAGAAAAGAATGAAATATTGGAAGGAAAAATATAGAAAAGAAACTAGCAGTTTGTTGAGAAAATAAAGTAATAAGACAACACAATTTTCCTATGACAATTACATAGACTCTTTATCCTTCCCCTTCTACATGCATATACCGGTTTGTTCTACTTCAGTAATGAATTCTGTTATCACCCCGACTCTTGTCTAGACAATGAGTAAAGCTATCATGTACCACAAAACAAGATGTTCTTCCATCTACAGAGATTGTTTACCACTTACCTTTTACATTCATATACAGTTTTTGTTCCGATTCACTGATCCGAATACTGTTACTCCGGTCTCTCTTGTCTAAACGTCAAATAAACTTATCATGTAGATAGACTTAATCACCACAGTGGAAGGGTATATGCAGAAGTTATCTTTATAGAAACCAAATAGGCTGCAAAAGCAAAAAGAAAATGACATCAAGAACAGGAAAAAAAATTACAAAAAGAGAGGTTTGCATGGCTTGATGCTTCACATGCCAATGAGGTGAGCAAGAGAGGGAGAGATTCAACATTTAATTATATTCAGCATAAGAGAAGCCTGTCACTCCATATCTTCTCTGCTACAACTTAAAACCTAGGACAAATAAGTATTTCACTCCTTTTGCAGCATATTTAAACAAAAAAGGAAAACCAAATCCTTAATCTTTGTTTACTCACAAAATTTTCCTCTTTGCTTTTTTCTTTTTAACCTTCTACATAATATCAGAAAACTCGGGTTTTGTTTCGGTTTCGATCTTACAAAAAAATTTAGATTTCAGGTAGTTTCGCTCGTTTCGGATGTTTCAGAGTTTCATTTCGTTTTGTTCGTTTCGGTAATATAAATTAATTTATATGATATTAGTTAATATTATGTATGTAATATATCCGTGTGGTTCCTTGTCATTAGAACGCAGATCTGTCTCAAAGTCAATGATTTTCCACTTTTTCTTGTTCAAAGATTGTATCTTTTGTTCTAGATTTGCTTCATGATCATCGTTGTCGACCAGATCTGGTACCAAACCTCCTTCAGATAGATATTTTCCTCGTTGTCGACCAAACATTTTGCTTTTTGCCTCAGATCCATATCGTACGAGTGTTGTCTTCCGTAAAGTCGTCAACTTTCTCTTTCTCATAACCAAAGATCGCGTCTTTCACACTAGATCCGAGTTCTTATTATCATCTCCTTTAAGATCTGACTTCTTTATCCCTGTCAACTCTGCTATTTGTTGTGAAATTTGTTGTGTTACTTGCATGAAGGTTTCCAACATTGCATTCACCCTTGCTTTCCAACACTTTCACCCCGAATTCGATTGGTGTGATTGATGTTCTCATCTCCTCCAACACTTTCTTCAATTCTCCACTTCATCATTTCCACTTTACCATCGAATTTCTCATCCAAAGCTTCCACCTTTCTTGTTGCCGCCATCAAGAACTATACTTTGATATCAATTTGACACGATTAAAGATGAGATTTGGGATGCATTTAGGGATGTGTAATGGATTTGAGAAAACGATAGGATTTTTATTTGATTTCAAACGGGAATAAAAAGATAAGTTGCCTCAATTCAAGAGGATGACCGCTCTCCTACTTTTTGATTCGAGAGAAAGACCAACTCTCTCAAGATCTAATCTAATATACTCCTAATTTCTTCTCTTCTCAATATTCTTTTTAAATTCAACATAATCCTTATTATTACACCCCCTATAAAAGCTACTAATTTTCTAGAATTACAAAAATACATATGGCCCAAAATTAAAATACACCACCAGTTGTGGCCGCATCCATATTCGCATCAACATCTAACTTTGGATGGAAGTACTAAGGGATAGGGAAAATTTCAATTTGTTAGATCATAATGCATGACAAAATGAATACCTAACATCATGATTTGATGTGTAATAATCTCACTCTCTTTCTATTAAATCATGAAGCCGGCCCTAATTTTTGGGGTGAAGACTAAGATGATGATGATGATTCATTATACATTGATAAGCAAAAATTTTATGCACATATCAGTAAAGGCATTTGTACGTGAACTTTTCATTTTTCATATCACATTTCTCTTATAAGATCATTAACTTTAACACATTTTTATAATAATAACTTTTGTAAGCAGAAATGACAGATTTGTGGATGGTATCAAAGAAATTGGATTGATTGCGCTAGGACAAAAGATAAATTCTCAAAATTTATTTTTGTTACCATTATTTGTGTATATGTTATTATATTCATGGTTTAACAATGTTGTTCATTAATTATGTTATTATTCAACACATTAATGGCCTTCATTGCTTATATTCATATGGTTTTATTAATTTTAGGACTTTATTAGGATTGTCTACTGTGAAGCTTGGATAACTTAATGAAATTACATGCGAGCGCAACACGTAATATGAGCTTGAAGATTAACTATTCAGCAACCATATTTTATATTGTTGTCATATCCTTAAGTGTATCCATACCCTGTACTTTTGGTGCATCATATATCCATATATGTACGATTTGTGTTTCTACTCCACATCATGTTGGTGCAACATTTAAGTACTATATGATAGATTCTAACTCAAACTGCTCAACAGTGATCAATCCCCTACAACTCACTCTCTAGTTGGTGACACTGACTTTAGCTGGACACACCATCTAAAGTTCCCATGATTAGCACATTTAGAAGAATATTAGGGCATTCTAATAAATCTCAAATTAGGCTTATATTTGCCTAAATAGTTACCATTTATAGATCTTCATTACATCTCTTTCCATAAGCTGCATCTCTTTTTTAGTCCCTCTACAGGACCACTCGTAATTTTTACCATATTTGCTGGATGCAAACTTGAGCCTAGCTCAAATCCCTTCCTCCTTTCAATAGATTATTATCTGCTTTCAGATCTGTATTCATCAAAGGTGCACATTTAACCAAGCTTCCAAAGAACAAGCTGCATATGCTGTATGTACTTTCTATCCCAGCCTTTTTCTGTGGTGAACTGGCATGATATTGTTTTTACCACGATGTGGGAACCCTAAGAGTCCAGAATTCCTAGTGAAATTAGGTGCACCTATGCATTTTATCTCTTGCATCAGCAACACATGAACTGCATACATACACCTTAATAGTCCATGTACCTGGCAACCTCAGGTGCAATTGGACAACTTTACCTCAATGGATTTAACTAATTTTCTGAGACGAAACATGAACCAAGAATTACAGATCAGATATCCAGACATCTGCCAAGATCCTTTACTATTTGAACATCAACTTCTCCTTATTGTTTTCCATTATGATTCACAACCAATGTAGTCTTTTGACTCTTTTCTTCAATCAGCTGCTACTTACAGTTATGATGCACCTCCTAAGAGAGAAGCAACAATCCTCTCGCATATTGTTCACTCCATTTTCTCCTGAACCTCACTTCTCCTTTGAACACCTGGCTTTCTCTTGATCCCACTCTCGCAATGTTTTCATTATAAAGAGAATTGTAGTCGCAACATCATCCAAACACAAGTCTCTCGCGAGTATGGTTGTTAAATATGATGAGAAAAATCAATGTAGGAAGTATTAATGTGTAATGCCCAGATGATGAGAACTTCTAATATGGTCACCTATCCTAGGATTGCTCCACCCAAGAATGCTTAACCAGAGAGCTTTTATACGGTTGCTTTCTTTAAAAAATGCTAGCTACAATTAATTTTTGAGTTCATAACGACTAATATATATACTAGAGAACCCGAATTTTATATCTGATGTGAGACTATTATCACTTGGAGCGTTACATAATGTGTTTCTTTTTTTACCCAATTTTGCATCAAAGTTAAGGGACTTTCTATATATTAAAGATTAATTCTGTCACACCCTCCTACATATGATATATAGCCCATGAACTTGCTTCCTATGTATAGCCTGTTAAGCTCTTTGTCATGTATAAACCTTCTGTAATATCTAGGACATTGCATATTATCTCATCTATTACAAGTAGTTGAATAATGTTGACGTCATTCAGATTTGCCTCCTTCCAATCCCTATCTCCAACCACTGTGTGTTTCGCAATCTTCCTTAGTACAAGGGCCCTATTGAATCAAGGCTCTCAATTCCCTATTCTTAAGGATAGCCCAATTTCTCCCTGTAATTACCTTCTCGATATCAATCTATGCACACAACTCCTGAAAGCTTTGACCTCTTTCCTGATGTATTCCTTATGCTGTGATAATTGATCAATATGACTTAGATCTCTATAGTAACGAGGCCAAATGAAGTCATACAAGGAAAAAAAAATCAAGAGCCACGATTAATTTGTTGATTGGTTATGACCATTGGAAGAGAATAAAAAGAATTCCAGTTTTATAGTGTTGAGTACAAAAAAGCTTAAACAGGTGACTTCTTGTCCAGAACCCAAAACAAGCACCATATGGTGGACATATCCAATGTTTTCTACATAACTCAAAATGAGCACCTTAGGATTGAGATCTTTTAACCCTTTAATTTGATTTCCATAAAAATCATAACCTGACCTTTTTTATGTTTCTCACAAAGGCTCTCTTACATAGCTCGAATTCAGCTCTTTGGGAAGAAGAAATCAAATCATGATAGTATACCGTGAGTGGTCCTGATGACATTTTAATTGTTTAAACTTGTCAAGTCATTACTAACTAGCTTGGGGGCAGGATTGCAATTGATCTCAATCAACACCTGGAACCCCTTCAACAGCTCCTACTTTTGCAACAGGTAGGATATGGCGGGTTGATTCTACCGCCTAGTATACCGTAAGCGGTCCTGATGACATTTTAATTGTTTGAACTTGTCAAGTCATTACTAACTAGCTTGGGACAGGATTGCTGTTGATCTCAATCAACCCCTGGAATCCCTTCAACAGCTCCTATTTTTGCAACAGGTAGGATATAATGGATTGATTCTACCGCCTGGATTTCACCTGATTAGTACCTAAGACCGAATACAAGACATCTCCAAACAATAATCACAAGAACAGGACATGATGGGCTATACAATCAAGAACTTAGTGGGACGCCAGACCGACTTCTCCTCCCCATTGTTCATCACATTAGTTTACTTCTCTCACACTTCTTCAAGCAAGCACATTTATAAGCACATTTATATGATGTTCGCTTCAGTTCTTTAGCGTTGGCCTGTTTCAAAATTTATCAGTGACATAGGATCCATTATAATAAGCTCATATATTAAGTTATTAACATAGTGATTGAATTTGCCATTTTAACATTTCCTGAAGGTATCAGTTGAATTTCTCACGCCAAGAGTGAGAAGTTGGAATGAAGAACAAAATCAAGACTATGCCAAGTCACTAAAAATCAAACCGGCACATTTAACTACTTAAGCTCATAACATGAATGCAATCTATGAATCACCAAAGAACTAGATGAGCTCACCCCTAAGAGTGCCTGGAGGTTGGCGGCCGGATTCTTGCCAGTGCTCTTTTCGTACCCTAAAAACGCGAGCACGAAGAATGTAGTGTAAGTGACTCCATCAAACAGGCCGTAGGCCAGTACAGCTGCAAGCCCTAGCTTCGCCACTTTCGACCTCATTTCTGCAGCGTTCACCTGACAATAATTATTTCAGAAGATTCCAACTTTACACCTTAATCAACATTAAATAGCAAAAGTGAAACTTTTAACGTAAACATACTATGTGAAATAAACATTACCTTCCATTTCGTCCAGAAACTGCTGCTAGAGCTCGATTGATCCTAATATAAAGAAAAATGTCAAACGTTATAAAAAGAGTGGAATTGATATCATAAGCAGATAAAGATTTCATTTTTACTACGATAGAAAAGTACCTGAGTGTCGGAATCTTCGGGGTCCCCGGCGAAGGACCCGGCGGAGCACCGGAGGATGAAACGCCGGCATCGGATGGCTAGGAATACTGGATGGACGAAGGATATCGACTGGACATGGCTCAGGGCTAGAGATCCTGGCCGTTGATTTTGAGGAGGGAAATGGGGGAGCTTTTGCTTGCTGCTGAAGATAAAGGCTTTGGCAGCTGGGTTGAGAGACAAGTTCATGTTCTTCGCACAGGGGAGGAGATAATTTGCGCGGAGAGGGAGAAGAAGATTAAAAGTGGCTTTTTCTTTAATGGGCTATTTAGCCCCATGCTCGTCATTTGGGCTTGAAGTCTTGAAATGGGAATTGGGCTTAATATTATAAACCAGCCAGATTTTGAATGAAGACTAGAAATTCCACAAGCCCGAAGGGCACGGAGCCCGTCGTTACCCGGACACAAATGCGGAGGGAAACTGTCGTCAAAGTGAAAAAAGTGTGGGTATGTGTGAGAAGGGTTGGGGGACAAAAAGAGGAAAAGCAGGGACTAAAACGTAAAAAAATAATAACAAAAAACCCACCTCAAACTCAAGCCCAGAACCCTACACAACTATATGGGGCCCTCACCGGCGTCGCCGTCAGCAATCCAAAATATGACTGGAACAAAACTGCCGCATAGAACAAAATTCAAAATACACCGTGAAATGTAATATAGATTACGATTCGCAGCCTGGCCTAATTCATTGGATTTCGGAAATATTTTTCCTTCAATGGTTGCTTAATTGGCAAAATGATACTAAGAGTGCAGGAGGTGTGATCTACCGCAATATTTAAAAGCTAAAAAAAGTACAGCAGAAAACAACTCGATTTGTCTAACAGGACATTTTATCTTATCTTATTTTGAGTTCTCTATGTCATTCATACAGTTCTCCATGTCCCTTAAGGCCAACGTACACCGATGCATCGAAGACTACTGACATCCGTGTAGGTTGGGTTGGACTATCATTGCATCATGACTGTCACGTCCCGCTTTCCAAGTACGGAAGGCGAGACGTGAGGAGGTCCGCTCAGACGTGGAGCTGTGAAGCTGCAGTCTGATAAGCGTATGTAAACATTTCAAATAGTAGCAGGTCCTTGCATTGCGACGAAACAACAATAATAATAAAGGAAAGCAGACATAAAAGAAACATCCACCAACATCATCCAGAAATTATTCCAACATCACAGAAAAGTCACAGAAGTACATGTCCGAAAAGAAGGCCTAAGCATGGCCGAAACTACAACAAGAAGTGGTGCAACGCACCGAACAACCTAACAGCAGCTACTAGAAAAGTAAATAACATCTAAAAGAAAGTCACCAGCTGAGACTAAGGGTAGAACCGGTATCCTCGAACTGGACATCAGTAACCGGTCGACTTCTGCAACCTACTCAGGCTCAAACCTGACATGTGACACCCAAAGAGAAAAGGGCACATGTCAGCAAAAATCTCCAAAGAAGGAAGGGAGACTTTTGTGCAAGGAAACGTAAAGCACATCAGGTATAAGATAAATGCAGCTTAACAGTTCTAAAATAATGATGACATGACATGATATTTAATGAATGCAGCAGTTTAAACATGAACATGATACTTGCAATGCACTGCACGTCGTAGCGAGAGCTACTAAACAATATTCACGATTAACTTGTGTCACGATGTGCACAGGGTTTACGCTTTACAGCTGAAGTTGCTGATCTGGTATACTTCTACACTGAGTGGTCGCTCAACCCTACCCCTCCACTTGTGTCGAGCCTTGGTTTCCCAAGTACGTGAGCTCGCTTCTGGATCACGAGTCCAGGAAGTGTTTCTCAATATGGACCGGCGCCCATCTTCTGGATCACGAGCCAGGAAGTGTTTTTGGCATAGGGTTGTGCTCGCAAAGCAGGTGCCTAGCCTCAATAGCAATAACATTTGTAGCGTGTGCTACTCAATCACGAAGAACATATGATGCATGACATGACATGTGATGAGCAGTTAAAGTGCATACCGTTAATTGAAAAGTAAACATGGCATGACAGTATGAATGAAAACAGAAAAAGTGTCGGATCTAGCTCAAGCTAGATCAAGTAGGGTGTCGGATCTAGTTTCGTTGTCAAACTAGATCAAAAGGGCTTCTAGGCAGCTATCATTTCACTGTCTAGTCTCTTTTACGCTAACAAACAAATTGGCCTAAAAACGTGGCCTAAAACATTTACTGGCAAGCATCACTTGCATGTTTCTGGTGGTATCGATTGTCGTAGGTTCGTCTAGACGGGTACTACGTGTCGGTATATCCGGTTCTCTGTTTTGGTCAAACATATTGCCGAATTAGATTTATTGTGAGAAAAGCAAAATATCAAGTCAATCCTTAAAGTGGGTTCGTCTAATTTTATTGGGCTCACTGGCTAAGGTGATGTCTATATTGTGTTAAATTAACATGATATGCCTCATTTTTATTATCTTAATATTATTACTAACAATACTAATTTGCTGAAATTAACAACACTAACTAGTTAATTAACACAACAACTTATTAACACTAACCTAATGTTAGTTAATTACATGGTTAACATTATAATTAACAACCCCACCTACTCCAACTACTATGTAATATAATACTACTATATTACACATATAATAATATACCCTCCTCTCTTTACTCAACCTGGCAACCATCATTCACTCTTTCTTATTCTTTAATAAAGATAGGCTGTCAATAACCCTCCACAAGTTTCCCTTCTCTCTGTTATTTCTCCTCTCCTTCGTTTCATATTCTGTCCTTCATTTTCTTTTTTTTTAAAGTTTGCAAAGCTTGCAGGTGGAAGGATACTCACGCAGGCTGATGGGCTCTTGCGCACGGAGAGGAGAGAGGGCAGCACGGCCAACAGTGGGCGATCTCCGGCCAGGCGCGCGGCGGCGGTGCCCAGTCCGGCGGTCGGCGGCAGCGTACAGCCCTGTGCGCGCGCGGGTGGCGCAGGAGCGCGCACGACGGTGCTGGCTGGTGGCTCTCCGGCGATGGAGAAGAGGAGGAGAAGAAGGATGAGGATTTATCTGCTTTGAAATCTGAAGTTTGTGTTTTGAATTCAGATCTGAAGTTGGGTGTTTTCAGATTTGAATTCTTGTTTCCCCTTTCAGTTTGAGTTTGGATTTGGGTTGAATTTCAGTTTGAGCTTGACAGTGGTGATGGTGATGATGTTTTTGTTGCTGTTGGGTTGAAGGAGGATACGGAGATGGAGGTGATGGTGGTGTTGCCACGACGGAGGGAGACGCCGAGACTTCATCGGAGCGGCTGGGTCGAAGGGAAATGCATGATGCCAAATGAGGAGGTCTTCAGTGTGTTTGCAAAGGAAAATGGGATGGCCTGAGGATGTAAGGGAAATTACGTGATTAAAAAGGATTCATCGATGCATGAGTCACAATTAATGGAATTTGACTAGCTGAAGAAATTAAGCGATTCTCCTAATGGCTGACATCAGATAGGTTAGGGGGAATGTATGTGTTAATTGTCTGATTCATAGGTCAAAGGGTTAGTTGGGGGTTTGCAATGAAGAGATGGGAATTAAGTGTGGTTTCTTTGGCTTCTCAGCGTGAGTGTGTTATGTGTGCATGTGCTGTCAAATGAAGAGGGTAGGTGTTTTAATATATAATAATCAGATATTAATTATGTTAGGTTGGAAGTTTGATAAAGGGAGATGAATGTGAAAATGAATCCCTCGTTTTCTCAGGCTACCAACAAAGGGTTTGACAAATGGGTTAGGGAAAGATAACGTGCTTCCACGTTTTCCTCAGTTTGGAGCTGGGTTGCGGGTAGATTATTTAGAGTAAAAATGTAATTAGTAAAGGATATATAGTTATGGTAAACATAATTTGTAAAGACCATTAGTAATTGATGAAAGTAATTAGCAAAAGTAATTAGTAACTTAATTAAAGTGATTAACAAGTTGTGATTAGTAAGACAATTAAGTTAAAGTGATTTGTTAAACTTGATAGTCAATTAATGATGACACGGTAAAAATGAAATCGGAGACGCGCTCACGTCGACACGTAGCAGAGAACATACAGACTAAAAATATAATCCGGACGACAGAAGTAAAATACTACTACGCACGATTCTACACACGTCTAATAATACAGGCCGTTACAATGACAGTGAGGGGGTAGGACATGACATAAGAGAATAACCTATCATGCATCACGACAATGGGGATAGGCAAATGCCCTTAAGTCACGACCTCTCCGGAGTCCCAATGAACCAGGCAACCGGTTGATTACTTGTCTAACCCTAACCTTAGCCCAATGGCCGGAATTCCATATACCCTAGAGCTTTTATCCCTCGATCCACACTTTTCTCATTTTTATAGACCAATCACCGACTTTATTACGTAGCTCTTGCTCGAAGACCCATAAACCGATACTCATTGACCGCCTCCTCGTGTTCGACCTGTTAGCGACTACACACAACCCGTGCGCTGCGGTTTTATTAGCATCGTCCCCCTGGGGATCAATCAACGTTGTATGCTCCAGAGCTAAGGAAGTCATTAGTTTCTTTGGGGTCATTGGAATCCATGGTTGCAAGGTTACAATAGAGAATGAATCTTTGAAAATATCGATGGGATTAGTAGTGGTAATTAGAGGTGACAAAGTCATGGACTTATATCTGCCGAAGGGGATGATGATTATAGAAGATTCCAATATTGATGTTAAAAGTTCATATGAGATCAATTTGATTAGGCTATAGCATCTTAGACTTGGACATATCTTAAAGAAAAGCTTGGAATCTTTAAGGAAGCATGGTCTGATCAAATGGGTGAACTTCAACGAGCTGTAGTATTGTAAGGATTATGTTTATGGCAAGCAAAGGAAGGTTAGTTTCGATAAAGGGAAGTATGACACAAGAGAGATTCTTGAGTATGTTCACACCAATGTTTAGAGTCCTTGCCAATTGACGCTCTAGGTGGAGCTTATTACTTTATATCATTCATCGATGATTTCTCCAGAAAAGTATGTGTGTATGTTATGAAGGAAAAATCAGCAACATTTGAGAAGTTCAAGGCACCCTTGTGGAGAGTCTAACATGAAATAAGTTGAAGGTGCTTACATTTGATAATGGTGGTGCGTTTACTTCTACTGAGTCTACGAAATTCTATGTGGGAGTAGAGAATAAAAAGATGCTTCATTACAACAACAGATATACAGTCGAATCGAGTTGCATTAAGAATAAACATGATGTTGGATACAATATGTAGTTGGATACAACGATCGTTGATTTCTTGTTTGATGATAACAACCTTCGTGAATATTTTGATGTGTTTTCTAAGTGTTTTTCAGGTGAAAATAAATGTGGAGCAAATAGTGGCAAACGTGTGAATATTGACCAATGACAATCTTGCAAATTGTGCACAATGGCAGAGATGTTAATACGAGCAAGAGATGGGGAGATGACAATCTCGTGACTACAAGAATTGGACTTGGTAAAATGATGTGGAGTGATAAGAAGTTAAATTCAAAAGAGATCAAAATCAAGTTCAAATCAATTTGGCTTAAGAGGATTTGACTTGGTCAAATTTGGTTGAATTTGGATTCACATTAAATTTAATTTGGATACAAAAAGCGTTCTACTTTGACCAAGTTCATTGGACTAAGGAGATGGGATGATAACAAATCAATTCAAATCAATAATAGATGATCATTGGGTCAACAATTTGGAGTTTCATATCAACTCAAATCTTCAGTCAAAAGGAGTTCAAATTTAAGTACAATTCTTGACTCAATTCTTATATAAGACTCACCAAGAGGGAGAGCACAATTTGAGAGAGAGTGGCCGGCCAAAAGAAAAAGAGCAAAAAACCTAGTTTTACATCTCCCTTTCCGCAAATTATTTGTTTTTTCTCTCCAAGCAAAAAAGGAGAAACTAGCCCAACAGATCACCTTATCTCCTTTCACAAACAACTCCATGGCCAAGCATCGAAGTCTTAAGAACTCCAAGCCCTCATCATCTTAAAAGAGATTCAATCATCTTGTAACAATCATCAAAGTCTTAAGAGCTCCAATCACCTTATAGCAAGCTCATCTTAAAGCCAATCTTCAACATGCCGCAACCTTAGTCTGTCTCCAACCAAAAAGATCTCTGTCGCAAGCATCTCAAGTAAAAAAAATAGGGAATGGCCGGCCATAATTAAAACTAGGTGCTACAAGCCAAACTTCCTCTTGCCTCATGGCCTAACCATTCATCGCCAAGCCTTGAAGCCAAAAAGCCAAGGTCATCTTCAATTTCCATAAGCTTCTTGAACCTCCAAGCATCAAGACAAGCACTCAGCCAAGTAACCATCTACAAAGCTCCAACTTCAAGCACAAGCCTCTGACAATCTTCAAGCAACCCTCGGTAAGAACAAACTCCAAGAAACATCTCCATGGCCATATGTTTTTGAATCTTTAAGCAATCATCTGCTCAACTCATGGGTTCTACAAGCATCATCCTGTGTACTAGGCCGCAACATCCCATCTTTGCCGTGCATCCTTGACATCGCAAGCAACGGGCATGTGTCTTCTTCACATGGACACACCTCCTTCTCTGCATGGCCGTGATCTGTTTACAGACGTGAAGAACATCCTCTGCTGACGTAGTTGTACTCTACTTCAAACTACGAAGACATCTTCTTGCTACAGAGTCCTCTCCTTGCTACTGTTGTAAATATCCTCAGGCTGCCGTGAACATTTCTTTTCTGCCACGAGGAGCTGCGACACCTACGAGCGCATCTCACTGCCAAGACATATCAAAGACCAAGGAACAACTTTATCTACAAGGCTACGACATCAAATATTTTTTCTCTACTTTAGTGCTCACAGATTTAAAGCTTAATACTCAGAGTTGGTTTAAAAACTTTAATACTCCACTTAATTTATTTTGAAGGTAATTAGTTAAAGAGGGCAACAATAGAAGTTGGGTCCTACACACTTAATGAAAGTTTGTTAATTGAAAGGAGTGTTGGTGTCGTGAACTCTTCACTGTCATAAGACCCTTGATGCTGCCATGAACTTCCTCACTGCTGAGAAGACTCATCTTGCTACCGTGAACCCTTGCTGACGTGATCATCTTGTAGCAGCCAAGATACAAGTTGCTGCTGTAAGCCGTGAGCATCTTTAAGTTAAATCCATTGTGTATGAGGAAGATTGAAGAAATTGCTTTGTGTACAACCCTCTGTAAAGCTCAAAGAACAGAATATTCCTATACATACAGACCAATCTGTGCAACTATCTTTGGAGGGCCATAACGTGCGATCCAGACATCAGATTGTGATACCGTTTGCGTTAGAGCATAGCTGACGACGTGCTGATTGGCAGAGACTACGAAACCATCACAAACTGAGTGCCCTAAACTATCTATCTCATTTTTATTTGTGATATCGTTTAGTAGATCTTTGTATTTGTTTTTCTTCTTCTTTTTGGGGGTATTTTGGGCTCTTGACTGGTTTGGGCTACTCAAGGGAAAGTTTTCGCTAGGATAGCAGTGTTCGACACTTTGGGGAGTGAGGTACCAACTTGGTAAGCTAAGTGTTGGGGCACGAGGTTCCGTGTTGTTGTGTATCTTAATACTATTATTCTAGTGATTACTTTGGGGCTGGAGTATGTCAGGGGCGACTGAACCAGGGTAAATATCGTGTACACTCTGTGACTACTACTGCTGTATTATTTCTGCACCCTATTTACTCTGTGATTGTTTGATTGAGTATGCCATTAGTTTTGTATTCGCAAAAAGTTTTATAAGCCTATTCACACACCCTCTCTAGGCTTAGATCACGATCCAACAAGTGCTATCAGAGCAGGTTAGAGGATCTAGTCTAGAAAACATGAATACCCCCATAGATAAGGCAGTGATGTCCAAATGATTTGATCATTTCAAAAATCTTAATCCTGCTAATATTTCTTTCGATCAAAATATAACTAATTCAAGGTGTTGTTGTCATTGCTGGAAACGTAGACACTCTATGGACAACTGTCCAGTAATGAAAATGAATTATTTGGAGAAGAATGAGACGCCGCATGCAGTTACAAGGGACGATGATGACAAGCTTGATGAGGAGCATGCACTGTTGGTTAGAGGATTCATGAAATACATCAAGCCTCCTCAGGGGAAAGCAGACACGTGAAAAAGGTTCAATCGCTCTAATAAGTTTTACCCTGCAAGTATTTCATCTGAACAGAATACTACTAAGAATGTACAATGTTATCAATGTAGGAAGCATGGACATTTCATGAAGAAATGACCACAAAGAAAGAACAATTCTACAGAGAAGAAGGAAAAATCATTGGCAGTCACGTGGGGGTGACGATAGTGATGATGAGACTCAGAAGGAGACTGCCCACTCATCCCTATGCTTAATGGGAGATCTCGATGAGGTAAAATCCAGCACTAAGAATGAGATTTTAAATATGTGGGTGTAACGACTTGTTTCTATTGATTGATTATTTGAATATTTTTACTAAATTGATTTCTCCTAATCAAATCTTAATTAGATAGACACCTTAATCAAATCTTATCTAATTATTTTTAAAATCAATATCCTAAATCGAAACTTAATCAAATCAATCACTCCAACCAAAAAATCTTAATCGAATATTATCCTATCTAAATCTAAAATATCTAAATATCTTGATTTTTCCTTAATAAATCTTAAACAAATCTAATAGTCCTAACTAAACTGATTTCATAATCAAATATTATCCTAATCTAAATCTTAACAAAAAATATTTCCCTAATTTTAATAAATCCTAATGAACCTAATATCATAACTACATTGATTTTTACAAATCAAATCCTAACTACATTGATCCTCCTAAAATCTTATCCTAACTTAATAATCCAATGAATCAAATATTAACAACCCAATTCCTCTTCTCATTTTTCGCATCAAAACACATTCTCCTCTTCAAATCAAAAACAAACCCACGTTTTACATCTTCTCCCCTACTTCACAAACAAACAGAGGAACCCTAAAACAAATAAAAGCATTCAGCCGCCACCTTCATCTCTTCTCCCCTACCACAGACCCAAGATCACACGGCCACCTTCTTCTCCAGCACATCAACCCAAGCCTCTCATATCCTCCTCCGCGACCACCTCGCACCGCTGACCTCGCCGTCTGCTACCCTCTCTCTTTCCACGCTGCCGCGTCCTCCGACGCCACCCTCCTATCCCCCGACCTCCTCTCTCTCCCTGTCTCTTCTCGAACCTCGGCGGCCACCACCTCTCTTCTGTTGGCAGCACCAAAAGCCCACGACCATTCTCCTTCAACCGCCACCTTCAAACCCTCGATAGCCCTCCCTCCCACCTTCCTCCTACCACCACTACCCCATCGAACGTAGTAGCACCCACCTTCCTCCTACAGGTGCCTCCCCTCTCTCCTTTTCCATGCAGGTAAGGACATCACAACAGGGGAGTCGCATCCCCTGCTGTCCCCTCTGGCAGGCTGCAGTCCAGCCCAAGGAGGAGGCCAGATCTCCACTTCTTCGGCAGCCCTTTTAACGAGCGATGTCGGGCATTCCCTTTCCTTTCTCTCGTATCTTGGGATGGTGGCGATACACTCGAATACTGGTGCATCTGTCTTCGCAGCATATCACCTACCAAGTGTTCGATGAAATGCCCCAACGAGATCCCATTGACTTCTCGAGCTCCGGTGATTTTCCGATGATCCCGATTCCATCGCCGATGAACCCTATGCTCTCCTTCCTTCTTGGATCCATGCAACGAATAACAGGTTTCCTAAGAGTAATTTTAATTTATACTAAATTGACCTTTACATAATTTTTAGCATAATATTTCCATGATATACTACGAGATGAAAGATGTGTATATAATAAAATATGATGACATTTCTAGTAATTAGTAAAGAAAGACATTACTACAGTGTATGTGCAGATACGAGGGATGACCATATGCCATAGATGAATATGGATCAATTGATAGCTAAGTGAAGCTCACCTATAATAACATATGTAATTAATCTTGAATGTACACGTATATACATAATATATAATTGTAGTATGTACCCATGTAATTGCCATCATACATATAATAGTCAGTTCATTTCTTACTAACAGAAAGTGCCATGCCACGTTAGTTTATCTTTTAATCTTGAAATGATTCATGTTAGCAAGGTTAACATGAATATAATTACAATGGTGTTATAATACACACGATATAACTACTCATAATAACTCAACATATTCTAAAGAATCTGTTACACAATTGTGTATACTAATATTACATGTCAGTGAGGGGTACACCTTAAATATCGTGAAGGTGATCCGTCGCCAACTCCGTCTTCCGAAATGTTAGCACAATCCAAGCCCCTTACATGTCATCAACATCAGTTTCATTTGTAAAATGCACAATAGTTATCTGTAAATAACTGACAGTAAATCAGCACACCTATTATTTAGCATGTGTCTAAAATTTACAGATTTTCAACTATATGATTATTGAATGTGGCCTTAAAGCACATATCATCTTAGCCTGGTGTTTACCTCCTAAGCCTCCCTTGTATGTTTCATGAATTGATGAGTTCTACTATTTTAACTTAATCCCTCATGTTTGTAAATCAAATTCATATGTATATGTTTGAGGTTGTGTGACAATCAAAACTTGTTCTACATGCTGAACATGTTTAGTGATGCTGGGTATGTACTGTTATTTTATTGAGTCAATATTATTATTTGTTGTAACCACTAATCATACTAGTAATAATAAGTTACTGATATGTAATATTGGTCCCTCAGGGCATATACGGACTATTAGGCCCTCGGGGCATATACAGAATATTGGGCCCTTGGGGGCATACATTGAATTATACGGACACATAATGACATTTTTGGGTGGGTTGTCCACTATAGTAGAGGTCGGAATGATGGATTTCACCCCACCGGTAAATTTGACTGTCGCTCGGATGGGGTCGGTAGGTACAGAACCACAGGTAGCTCCCGTTGGTTTGGGTGTAATTGTAGTTTCTTCTGCCCTCGGACATTGGACTAGTCACTAGATCAAGTATTGATTGTCACTCTCTTTACTTTCTGTTATTGATACCATAAATTGTGCAAACTGTTAGCTACGCTCTTACCATGCTCATATATATCTTTGTCATGCTCACTACATTTTACTCTGTACACTACATTTGGCCATGTGACCTCACTTTGCTACGTACATTACACTTTGCTATTCTCACTTCAACATACTATGCTCACATGCCTTTATCCTGTTAGTAGACAATATTATTACCCAGCTAAATTCTTTTTACCTATTCAAATGAGATTGATGCTTGGGAACCTACATGAGTAACCCTCACTGACGGGCACTGTATTTGTGTTTTAATGCAATGTCCGTCAGGTTCTGAGGGCATTTTTGTAGATCCTAGTTCTAGCGTAGCATGATCCATTAGAGGCAGGATTCTTCCAGGAAGATACTGTAACGGTCGCTTTCCGACTGTTCGTATTTTGCGTGTACTTTTCTCTTTTGTACGCGTATTTTTCTTTGTCCTTTCTTCTATCTGGAATATGCGATGTTATATGTCGGTGTGACTGTATGGAAGAGTAATTATTTGTGGGATTTTTAGTGAACGTCATTTCACGGCTCGTTCTCCCATAAATCAGCTTTGAGTGAAGGGGTGTTTGAGCCTCTAGACTTCAACGCTGAGTTTTTATTTTTATTTTCATTCTCGGTAGGCTTAGCTCGTGACCGGACCCCGTATCATCGATCCTCTCGTCGTCACGGTCTTTCCGATATTTTTTTCATAATTTTCAGACACCGTTTGCTTGGCCCATCACACTAATTACAATCAAAACCCGCTTAGCCCTAATCCATTTTGAAATTCAAATCTTAACCCCAAATCTCATTGGATTGCTTACGTATCACCATGAGATTTCTATAGCTATCCTCACCATATATCACCCTAAGCTATACCCCTCTCTCTCACTCACTCTCTCCCATTTTTCTTATATCCACCCCCTTCTATACCCAATTTAGCAAGAATTGCATCTTATAACATCTCACCCAACACAAACCCTAGAGAGACTACACAACGTCGCCCCTTCAAAACTACCAGATTCTTCTTCTTCCCATCGTCGTCGCCGGCCAGCTCCGGCAACCTCCTCTCTCCTCTCTCCCTCCTCTCTCTTCTCTCTCTCCAATAAAACCACCACAAAACACCCTTGCCACACACATCTGCCGCCAGCAGCTCCTACCCATGCTCCGGCCACCACAGCCGCCTCCGACGACTCTCCGGCGTTCCCCATCCTTAACAACCCTCTTCCCTCTTCATCCTCTCTCTTCTCTTCCCTTGAAACACCAAAACAGCAAACCATCAACCGCCAAAATGATAGCCCTTGTGACCGGCGGCCGCCACTCTCCGGCCACCGCAGTCGACCACCCCTACTGCCATCAGCCACCCCTCGACCCCCTCTACCTACTGCAAGTGTCCCCTTGCCCCTCAAGCCGGGATTAACTTGTGGTGACTCAAAACAGCGACCCGGCACATGAAACTGTCCTTTTCGCCTTCTCACGGTCGACCGTCGCTGCGCGCAGCCGCCGTCAGCCACCCATTAGGTCGAGCAACCCCCCTTCGACCTCCTCCAATCTCCGGAAGCCCCCTTGCTCCTAGGAGTTCATGCACGTCGCCGATCTCGCGTGTTTTTCCCTGACGTCGTTGTCGCCGTGTTGATTCGTTGCACTTCTCGCAACCGGAGAGATCTTGACGCCATACTCGTTGTCCCTTCCAGTCTTGCTGTGCTACCTATGGCTGAGACGTCGTTGATGATGAGGATCTACCACCGTTCAGACCCGACGTCTGATCTGCGTTCAAACGCCGTAAAGGTTTGTCCCCTAACTCGTAGTAAGAACCCAAATCGTAGCAAACCAAAAACTTAATCTAAAAATCTCCAACATTAACTAAAGTTTACTTTACGCTCTTTAAAACGATGTTCAACTCCAGAAATCGATGAATGGACTTGATTATCTGTGCACATAGGATAGTTGTCGATTAGGCGGAACAATCAAATCAAAAATTGTGACTTCGAACTATTAGGGTAGCCCCCCTCAAATTTAGAAATGAACCATACTAAGATTGATGAAAAACGCATTCTGACACCGCCGTTGGCTCGTTTCAGACGAACCATCACTGACGTACCGCTTCGACGAGGCGATCCAAACCGATAGGCGATCCAGACCGACGACTCACTCGCCACCGCAGGCAAGTGTGTTCACTTGCACAGTTTCGGCCACGTTTAGGCCATTATTTCCCTTCAAATGTAAAAAGTATAAACAAGAGAATCAGACGTGAAACGATAGCGTCTGGGACACCCCACGACAGTCTGGACTTGACGACGATGTCCGGGCACAACAACAACTGATACCATAGGTTTTATCTGTGTGTGCGTGCGTGTGGACCCCTAGAATGAACAACTCCCATTCATTCTCGTCTTGTCATGACATGTCATGTTTTGCATAAGCCTGGGGGCGATAAGGCACTCTCTAAGCTAGAGAGAGTGATCCCTTGTCATGATTGGTAATGGATAAGCATGCGGGCCAATAGGGCACTCTCTAAGCTAGAGAGAGTGAACCCTTGTTATGATACAGAAAAACCTACGGGCGTTTCGGATGCTCTCTAAGATAGAGAGAGTGATCCCTGTTACAGATTCACCTACGGGATGTTCGGCGCTCACCAAGGGAGTGAGATTCACGCCACAGACTGTAGGGATAGAGGCACTCGTCAAGCTAGAGCGAGTGGTCCTATATTTTTCTGTCTTGAGCACTCGGGTTGGGGTAGGGTTGAGCGATCACGCGGGGAGAGGGTCTGGCCGGCCTCACACCGTAAGGCGTGAACCCTTCATGACTGATCGGCCCTGGATATACACCCGGAGAACGATTGTAGTTTTACCGCAAGCGCACGGTGTAGTGGCGAGCGGGTATCAAACACGAGGAGGTGGTGTTGGCTCCAATCTATCCTAGGTTGGTTTGACTACGAGTGTTTTATTGGTGGAGATGGTTATGGTATGATGTAATGGAAATGGTGGTGGATGTCGGTGTCGGTGATAAAGAAGTCGGTCAAATATCGATTCAAATACAATATAATAAAAGTATCTAGGGCTAGGGAATCCCCACTACAGATCGTCATACATCATTGTAAATAGTAAATCCCAATATTACTAGACTTGTGTTGAGGTGAACTAGTCGAAACTGAATAGAGAACCAAGCTCACGCTCTCGCGCTATTGCCAGTCTATAGCGACCTAGAATAGGGCCCAATCTCTTGCAAACCCTAATCTAAGCCACTAGCATTAGGATCGACATCATCGTTCAATCGCCCCTCGAGCCCAGTCTCGTGCAAACTCGAGTCACGATCTAGGTTGTGATAGCTC
This sequence comes from Scilla litardierei, assembly GCA_030789695.1. NCBI lineage: Eukaryota > Viridiplantae > Streptophyta > Magnoliopsida > Asparagales > Asparagaceae > Scilla > Scilla litardierei. Next base: position 175,983,186 of record CM061142.1, read on the forward strand.
GTATTCGTCCAATCTCTTGCAAACGAATATGTGTATAGATTTACAATTAAAATTCCTAGCTTTGGTCCAATCTCTTGCAAACCAAATCTAGAGAAATCCGATTGTAAACCTAAATCGAATATCTATGCCTTCCCATCGATTAGAATCCAATCTCTTACAAACCCCAATCGATGGAAATTCCTAGCTATCCGTAATAAATCAATCCCAACCTAACCCCTTTAGAAATTCTAGCAACATTTCAATTCATTCATCACAAATCTGAAATTAGATCCATAGGGTTCATCCCCATGCCCTAGAACATCAAATCTACTCAAGCATAGCAATAACGATAGAGAAATCGATAAAAAACATTGCTTGCATATATAAAGATATCAAAACAAGGATTCAAACAATAAGAACAAAATACTTAGTTTTGATGAAGATCTTCAATCCAAAATACAAGCTTTTAGATCCAAGAGGGGGCATAGGGCATGGCCTAACCTCTAAAAATAACTCTAAGAAAACGTGTGGGGAACCCCCTCTAATGGTGGCTACAAACCCCTTAAATACTCACCCAAAACCCTAGCAAGAAACCCTAGAAAACCCCTCAAATTTGTGCCCAAAAACAGCCCAAACCGCAACTTAAAATCTGGGCCCGTCGCCGACTCGGCCGAGTGGAAAATGTGACTCGGCCGAGTGGAAATTCCAGCACTGCAGCATCAACTTGCAGAAATTCTCCAGATTTCATCCGACCTCCGATTTGCGCGTTCTTAGCGGCGTTGGAAGCGTCATGAAGTCTACTATCCATAAAAATATGAGAAAAATAATTTTCTTGCTAGAATGATAGCAGATTTCAAAAGAGTGGGAGGCTGTCTGAAAATCTGGGCGCTGCATGTCCTCGGCATCACTCGGCCGAGTTGACTTCTCTACTCGATCGAGTGGGCTTCTCTACTCAGCCGAGTGACAGACCCTGTAGAATTCCAGTAAGTCAGTGATCTTGGGGGCCTGTCTTTGGAGGTGATTCGGCCGAGTGGCTTTACTCACTCGGCCAAGGGGAATTCGGTACTCGGCCGAGTCAGAACCGTCAAAAGCCTGTACATTTCCAGTAAGTCGGCCTCTTTTGATGGTGGATTTCTCATGCCACTCGGGTGATGCGATCTTCTTACTCGGCCGAGTGGGATATCATCCCTCGGCCGAGTGCACGCCCAATTCCTTCTGTTGGAGCGTGTCCGGTCTAGTCGGCCGAGTGGTCTTCTTGCTCGGCTGAGTGGCTGCTCCACTCGGCCGAGTGGCATGCTGTAGATGCCCAATCTTCTCCGTTTCTCCTCCTCGTCGCTCCTACGGAGTTTCTTCTTCTTCCACCCGTCTCCCATCGCCGAATAGCCCTCAAAAGGGCCTTGGGTGACGCTCTGGAGTGGGTGCAAGTCCCTTAAGCTCATTTTTGCTCCCGATCGCTCCATATTTCCTGAAATCCGACAAAAACAAGAAATAGTGAAAAGTAACGCAATATCGTCGAATACTCGTGAAAATCTCAATATGAGCAATCGAAATGGCGTGAAAACATGCAGAAAAAAGGTATAAAATATGGACCGATCAAAATCCCCCAAGCTTACCTCTTACTCGTCCTCGAGAAAGATAAGTAGAGAGACGAACTCGGGAGATGAAAATAAAGAAAATGAAATGAAAAAGAAAGAACACGAGGTGGAAGGGGTCGCTAGATTCTTCTCTCAGATCTCAAGCCATAAGCTACACATCACGATAACTTGGGAAAATACAAATCACATGCTATAAGGATTTCATATCTTACTTAGACATGGTACTTGCAAGCTTTTAAGAATAACAAAAGGGACTCTCTAAATTCATACAATCAATTCATATCCACATCACGCATTTCATAGAATTTAATATACAATTCATTGGGGATGCGCTTTTCAATCAAAAGTTATAAATGAAGCATATAAAAATCACACCAAGCATGCAATAGAGAATGGAATAAATCATGGCATTCACATATTTATATCGATTCATAAGAAATCTCCATAACTAAAGTATTTTGCTAAGTTTCAGCATTATCAAACTTCCTCATTCGTGCACCTCTCCACTCTAATGTCGTACTCACTCATATGGTCAAATGAATTCAACCCCCCCAAGCTTAGCTTGAGGCATCACATCTAAAGGAATATGATAGTTGAAAATGGGATTTTTGCCTTGGTTTTCCCAAGTATTTTGTGGCTCCAATAATGAGATAGAGAAATATATTTTTTTTCTTTTGGACGTTGTTTCTCATTTTTCTTCTTGGATTTTTGTAGGAGCAATTTGATTTGTATTTTTGGATTTTGGCTCCTTTTTGGCTTTTTGGACTTTTTGGAGTTAACTTTTCTTTTGTGGGGATTTTTGGGAAATAGATGCGATATAAGTAGCTTTAGGAGGTGAACTCAAGTGACATGTAGAGAATAAAAAGATATATGTGGAGAAAGAAATAATGTAACACTCGGTTCACTCTAAGATGTGCACGAACGGTTCAATAAGATAATACATCAACTAAAACTCATATGTAAGCATGGATATTCTCAATCATCTCAATAAAAAGTGAAGTCAAGCAGTAAAGTCTACAACCATATCAGGCATGCAACAGAAGGTGAATAAGACAATAAAACTGATGCTTCAGATATATTAATGATGCGTGAATCTTAGTGCATTTCTAACAAAAGCATACTAAACACTAATCCATACATTCAGTTTCAATTAATATCATGCATTCATGTAGAGGAATCATCAAAAGAAATAGATTTACAAGCACATATGAATAGCAAGACTATGGAATACTCTAAGTAGCATGGCAAGGAATAATAAGCATCGTGATGGTTGCTAAAGCAATAAGAGATATCATCATACAAAACGCATCTAGCAAAAGAAGAGAAAGGAAAATAAAGAAATAAGAAAAAATAAAAGAGAGGAAAGAAAAGAAAAACAAGCACACAACATGATGCATGAACACACATAAAAGGAAAATAAGATGGAAAATTCAAAAAGATGATGCAAAATTTTGAAAAATTCTAAAAAACCCTAAAATAAAGTAAAAAATGCAACTAATGCATCTAAATGGCATGGAAATGCACTCCCCAAGCTTAAACTTCACATTGTCCTCAATGTGATCATAATGAAAGAATATGAGGAACAACGATAATAATAGGGGGTGAATGAAAAATGATGGAATGAATGACATGAAATCCTAATGCAATGATGCATGAGAGCGCCTTCCCCCAAGCTTATACCAAACAATCCTATTCAAATGACTTGACCAAAAATGTCATGGCTTTGCAAAGCGTGATCAAGTCAAACGAATAAGAAAGCAAGGTGTCACTTGAAAGAAATGCTCGAATGTGGTGAGCAAAAGGATGTGACACATCAAAATATGAAGAGGGCAATTAATATATAATGGGTTTGGGATGTAAAAATTTTGTTGCCGTCATATAAGGTGATATTTATTCAAACAAATCTATACGGTCCTCTCGCTGTCGAGAGGATTTGTGTTTATTGAAAGCATAAAAATTTCTACACTACTGGATTGATATCACCTATAGCAAAAGGCGGATCCAGTATCGTTGCTGGTGCAGGCAACTGCTCCAACTGATCCTTCCGTGACTCCGCCAGGCGCGTGTGTCCACGGACTCCATCAGATTCCAGCAATGCGGCTCCCAACATCTCTCCAAGGACTCCACCTGTACCCTGCAAGAGATAAGCCGCATCAATCTGATGTGGATAATTCTTCCCCAAAATAAATGTATTCCAAAGAGGGTCATCAACATAAGTATTTAAAATTAAAAACGGTTGACAACACTTCCCTGGAAATAAATCTCTACTCTCGTGTACCACGTCGATCAACTCCACATTGTTCGCCTCAGGTTGTTCAGGTAGCTCGGGCATATAAGCGTAGGTCTCATCAGGCAGCTCCTCATCATCGTCAGACTTATCCCATCGCACCTCCTGATCATAATTAATAGCATCCATGGGTGCTAACTCCTCGCTATCCTCCTCGTATACGTCCCATCGTACCTCTTGATCGTATGTACATGAATCCTGCAAAAGGTGCAATGAGTCGTCAAAATCTGAATCATAGCAAGCATCATATACGGGAGGGGAATCAAATGTAAAAGGCGAGGGAGTAAATAGATCCCCCTGAAGGGGAGCCATACGCTCTGTGGGATTGTCCTCGGCGTCAGTGGAAGGGTGGTCCTCTGAGGGATGATCAGCCTCTGTAGAAAGTAGAGGCGGCTGCGGTAGCTCGAAAGGAGGAGGGTAATGCTCGGGATCCTCATGAATGGATGTGTCCACGTCCCAATGCACGGCCTCCCCGGTGACAAGCTCTCGCTCCGCATGTAAGGCCTCCTCAACAGCAAGCTCTGGCTCATGTGGGTGACAAGGGGGAGCGACGATGGCACAAGCTGACTCTCCCCCAAGCTGAACGTGGACATCCTCCTCAGGCTCCTCAGGTATAGAAGGCAATGTAAACGTCATCATCTCCTTTTCATGCCTCCTTCTTTGTTTCTGTCCTGGAGCTCGAGGCACCCGATTACATGGCTTGGCCTCCTCAATAGTAGGTGCAGGTGGCTCTATGGGCTCATGTATCTTGACCGCGATATAAAAGTGGGTCTTGTGCCCCTCAACTAGAGCATAGACTCCATCATCAATTGTGCCTGTGGAAGAGATACAATGAGTAATAAAGTTTTGAAATTCGAGCTCAAAAGGTTCACCTGCCGTTATTGTCAATGGACCGGAATCTCGAACTACGTTAACAATGTTTCTCAATAGGTCCATATATGTGTCCTCATTTGACAGTTCAGATGTCTCTATTTATGGAGTGTTGATGGTGTAAAGGTGGATATGATCACCTTCAAGTGAAGCATACACTCCATCTATGATAGTACCTGCGCTGGAGACATTAGCCATAACAAAATCGATGAATACTTGGTCGTATGGTTTACTTACCGTAACGGTTAGTGAACCGGTAGATCGAGCATCATCTATCATTTGCTCTAAGGCTGCTGCCAACTGTAGATCACTGAACTTCCCCACTAGCATCCTCTTCAAAAACTCACGTGAGGGTCCCTTTAGCCTTCTAGTGAAGATATCAAATAGCGTGGAGTCATTCCGCTCATGGTCTGACTCCGTCTGGAACATTTCTAACATTCCTTCAAACCTAGACAAGGCTTCCCCGAAGGATTCTCCATCAGCCTGATAGAATGCAGTGAGATATATGTAGGATTGTATAGAGCCCGCTCACATTTTCTTTGGAAGCACCATCGCTGCAACAACTGTACCTGATCAATCAAAGTAAACAAACTGGAAAAGACGTCAGTGGTACAAAGAGAGATAAAGATAATAATAGCAGGTGGTGGCAAAAAATCTCTCTCAATGTTTTTTTGTTGTTATTTTTTGTTGTTGTTTTTCAATGTAATCTAATCAACCTAATTGTGACAAATTGGTACCCAACGGGAAACACCTCCCCGGCAACGGCGCCAAAAACTTGATCGCTTCCAAAATGTAACCCAAGAGCACAACCTAGTATGGCGAAAATGCACGGAGATGAATCCCCGGCAACGGCGCCAAAAACTTGATCGGCCCCGGATATACACCCAGAGAACGATTGTAGTTTTACCGCAAGCGCACGGTGTAGTGGCGAGCGGGTATCGAACACGAGGAGGTGGTGTTGGCTCCAATCTATCCTAGGTTGGTTTGACTACGAGTGTTTTATTGGTGGAGATGGTTATGGTATGATGTAATGGAAATGGTGGTGGATGTCGGTGTCGGTGATAAAGAAGTCGGTCAAATATCGATTCAAATACAATATAATAAAAGTGTCTAGGGCTAGGGAATCCCCACTACAGATCGTCATACATCATTGTAAATAGTAAATCCCAATATTACTAGACTTGTGTTGAGGTGAACTAGTCGTAACTGAATAGAGAACCAAGCTCACGCTCTCGCGCTATTGCCGGTCTATAGCGACCTAGAATAGGGCCCAATCTCTTGCAAACCCTAATCTAAGCCACTAGCCTAATCTAAGCCACTAGCATTAGGATCGACATCATCGTTCAATCGCCCCTCGAGCCCAGTCTCGTGCAAACTCGAGTCACGATCTAGGTTGTGATAGCTCGTATTCGTCCAATCTCTTGCAAACGAATATGTGTATAGATTTACAATTAAAATTCCTAGTTTTGGTCCAATCTCTTGCAAACCAAATCTAGAGAAATCCGATTGTAAACCTAAATCGAGTATCTAGGCCTTCCCATCGATTAGAATCCAATCTCTTGCAAACCCCAATCGATGGAAATTCCTAGCTATCCGTAATAAATCAATCACAACCTAACCCCTTTAGAAATTCTAGCAACATTTCAATTCATTCATCACAAATCTGAAATTAGATCCATAGGGTTCATCCCCATGCCCTAGAAAATCAAATCTACTCAAGCATAGCAATAACGATAGAGAAATCGATAAAAAACATTGCTTGCATATATAAAGATATCAAAACAAGGATTCAAACAATAAGAACAAAATACTTAGCTTTGATGAAGATCTTCAATCCAAAATACAAGCTTTTAGATCCAAGAGGGGGCCTAGGGCATGGCCTAACCTCTAAAAATAACTCTAAGAAAACATGTGGGGAACCCCCTCTAATGGTGGCTACAAACCCCTTAAATACTCACCCAAAACCCTAGCAAGAAACCCTAGAAAACCCCTCAAATTCGTGCCCAAAAACAGCCCAAACCGCAACTTAAAATCTGGGCCCGTCGCCGACTCGGCCGAGTGGAAAATGTGACTCGACCGAGTGGAAATTCCAGCACTGCAGCATCAACTTGCATAAATTCTCCAGATTTCATCCGACCTCTGATTTGCGCGTTCTTGATGGCGTTGGAATTGTCATGAAGTCTACTATCCATAAAAAATATGAGAAAAATAATTTTCTTGCTGAAATGGTAGCAGATTTCAAAAGAGTGGGAGGCTGTCTGAAAATCTGGGCGCTGCATGTCCTCGGCATCACTCGGCCGAGTTGACTTCTCTACTCGGTCGAGTGGGCTTCTCTACTCGGCCGAGTGACAGACCCTGTAGAATTCCAGTAAGTCAGTGATCTTGGGGGCCTGTCTTTGGAGGTGACTCGGCCGAGTGGCTTTACTCACTCGGCCGAGGGGAATTCGGTACTCGGCCGAGTCTGAACCGTCAAAACCCTGTACATTTCCAGTAAGTCGACCTCTTTTGATGGTGGATTTCTCATGCCACTCGGGCGATGTGATCTTCTTACTCGGCCGAGTGGGATATCATCCCTCGGCCGAGTGCACGCCCAATTCCTTCTGTTGGAGCGTGTCCGGTTTAGTCGGCCGAGTGGTCTTCTTGCTCGGCCGAGTGGCTGCTCCACTCGGTCGAGTGGCATGATGTAGATGCCCAATCTTCTCTGTTTCTCCTCCTCGTCGCTCCTACGGAGTTTCTTCTTCTTCCACCCGTCTCCTATCGCCGAATAGCCCTCAAAAGGGCCTTGGGTGACGCTCCGGAGTGGGTGCAAGTCCCTTAAGCTCATTTTTGCTCCCGATCGCTCCATATTTCTTGAAATCTGACAAAAACAAGAAATAGTGAAAAGTAACGCAATATCGTCGAATACTCGTGAAAATCTCAATATGAGCAATCGAAATGGCGTGAAAACATGCAGAAAAAAGGTGTAAAATATGGACCGATCAGTGACACACACAGTACTTCTTGTCTAGTCTAGTCTAGTCTAGTCTAATCTAGTAGCCAGTAGCACACGCTACGACAATTGCCTGTCATGTTTAGTTTTCAACTTCTTTACTTTCTTGCACATATACAAATCTGCCATGCTGTTGCATCATCATCATGTAAATAACCTTTAAAATGTCAACCTTAAAATATTATACACCTTGCAGTGGAGTCTTCTCACGTTTACTTGCAGACTTCACCTGACGTACAACCACTTTCTCTTGGTGTTTGTATGTCAGGTACCGAGACAGTGTTAATAGACCAGGACCCGGTACCAGAGGACTTGTAGTAGGAGTACGTTGCTGATCAGGAGTATGACCCAAGTGAGGACCAGTCTTAGAGGTTCCTCAGTTGCTGACCTTGGAGTTTCCATTGTCTTTAGTTCGGTGTGTAGCACCTCTTTACTTTCTGTTTTAGGTTGGATGCGGAGCACCATTAGTTTCCTTTCTGCAGTTGTAGCCATGCTTGGGCTTCTTTTTAGACTTGATGTATTGCTGGATAACATCTCTTTATATTAATGAATGCAGTTTTCTTCATGTACTCTTATTTCATTGTTCAGAAATTTTATATGCAAGAACCTGTAACTTCATGGCATCCATACAGATGCTTATTGGGCCCGGGCTTCACAGCCTCGGCCCATGCAGACCTTCGTCTCGTCCTCGCACCCATTTTGGGAAGCGGGGTGTGACAGGTTTTAGTGGTGGCCCAAGCAGGTCCGTGCAAAAAGTTCGAAACAATAAGAGTACCGCATTCATTTAATATCCAGTTTAACATGTACAAGTCTAAATTAGGTTTTCCTTGTCTTAGATGGTAGAAAGACTTAGATAGACGTCCAGGTTTGATAGTCAGGCGCCTTGGTTAAGATTTAATCATACTCGTCTTAGGATACCATAGTAGCCTCTCACCCGACACTGACCATATTAGATTTCTAGAGTCCTTCTTTTAGTCGTTCGCTCGGGTCCATCAACTTCGGGCCCAGCAGAACGTAATCTTGATTCTCTTAGGACCCTTCCCTGAGATCTCTATTACAGTCTAGTTCATTAGGAAGTCTTAGTCCTGAGTTCTCCTGATCTTTAGACAGCCCGATAATTAGAACCCCGATTTCTAGCATCTTCCTAATCATTACACTTCTGTGTTATCGGACGTAGAATCCCATCGTAGCTTTTCATGAATCATATCCTATGCGTATTCATCATGCGATCATATTCTTTGCCCTCGATTCACGTGATCGCTTCATGACGATTATCGTAAATTTTTCGAATCTTTCCCATTGCAAATCCTGATTCCTTTAAAAGTATTTTCGAATTCCTTATTAAATTCTTCGCTCAGTTTAACTTCTTTGAAAACCCCTTATTATATATTTAAATTTCTTGATTTTCAGTTGAGTTAAAATTCTTTCGTGGATTTTGAAACCTTCTTGGTTGTAATTTTTGGTTACTGTCTCGTAACCATTTTCTAACCCGTATCTTTCGAATTTCAGTTTTAAAAACCTTGCTACCATTTTGATAATTCAATATATCATTTTTTTTTAAACTACGAAATTTGTTTAACCACTTACCGTACGTACTTTTAGAATATTTTCTAAGCTAAATAGAACTTCGTTTTTTATATATCAGTTCTATGTTCATCGTGCTCATACTTCAAAAAAATCTCTAGATAAATCTATTTTCTTTTGCAAAACAATCACTACCTCACCCTACTCTTTATTTCTTCGTCCAACCCTTTTCCGAGTTGTAAAATTTTACCATCTGCTCACTATTTCTACATATTTTTATAAGAATATATATATATATATATATATATATATATATATATATATATGATACCATATTTTAAACGTATCCTTCTTTCATCTATTTAATTATTTAGAGCAATATTTTTCTCCCACCCAACCAGCTATCTCCTTATCCTCGTCTTATTTGAACTCGCTCTTTTCGATCTTGTTTCGTTACACTTTTGGTTTTGGTTTCCTTTCTATTGTTTAGACATTAGAGCTTGTTGTTGCCTGTGTCAACTCTAGTTTAGTAGTGGGCCCATTGGTTTTTTGTGATGTCGTTGTGGTGCATGTATATATGTAGAGTGTGTGGACCTGTATGCGTGTGCTACACTTAGGATATTAATGATTGCCAGTAGTGTCATGTATGTATACTGAGTGTTATTCGTAATATATGTATGAAGTTGTATGAATGCTTGTATATATATATGTGTGGATAGCTATACCACTCTAGGGATGTCTGCGTATATTAGATTTAGTGTTGGAATATCTACTAGTGGAGTATGTGGTTTGAAGATACTTGTAAATGCTTGAAATAATAAACTAGTAAGTCATGTGCATGTTAAGTGTAATGATAATATGTGTGCTTATAGTTAAGTGTGTAGGCCTATTATATGATCTATATGTTAGTACGTGTGAGCGTGTACTCGTATGTAGATATGTATGTGCTAAGTATATAATGGTATGAGTGGTATGTATGAATGGTATATTAGCGTGTGTGGGTATACACCATGCACGGGTAAGTATGTGCTTACCTATAGGTGTTTGCGACTATGGTATGTGTGTCACGTCTTGAATATAGTTATAGGATTTTATGTGATTTTTATATAAGATGAAGTATCTGTGTGTATGTAAATAACTATATATTGGTGTATTCTAGTAGTGATAGATGTATATTAGATATAGCTTACATGATTTAATATTGTATAATGTGACCACATGTGTTGATATGTTGGTATTGAATGTACACTAGGAGATATTAGGGAGTGGTATATCCATGTTGTTTTGTGCATAGTTAATTATCTATATGTGAAGAATTACGATCGTGTTTGCTAGTGTGAAGCTATTTTTTTATATAAGTATGTGTAACTTGGTTATGTGATAGTGAGTGATAGTTATAAAAGTATGTATGTGACTATTTGAATAATTGAAGTACGTGTATGAATTTGATTGTCTATGATATGTATAAGTATAGAATGTGCATATATATATATATATGTATACATGTTTGTAGTGTTAATGTTTGACTATCTAGTGCATATATAAGCACTTGTAGTAACTATACCTGGTTTGAATTATAGTGTGATGTGATTGGGGTAGTTACTAGAGTGGCTAGGTATATTTATAGTTAGAAAGTCTGATGACAGACTTTATTCTAAGGTCGGTAGGATGTAACGGCCGCTTTCTGACCGTTCGTATTTTGCCCGTACTTTCCTCTTTTGTACGCGTATTTTTCTTCGTCCTTTCTTCTATCCAGAGTACGCGATGTTATATGTCGTTGTGACCGTATGGAAGAGTAGTTATTTGTAGTAAACGTCATTTCACGGGTCGTTCTCACACAAATCAGCTTTGAATGATGGGGTGTTTGAGCTCTAGACTTCAACGCTGAGTTTTTATTTTTATTATCGTTCTCGATAGGCTTAGCTCGTGACCGGACCCAGTATCCTCGATCCTCTCGTCGTCACGGTCGTCCTGATTTTTTTTCATAATTTTCGGACACCGTTTGCTTGGCCCATCATGCTAATTACAATCAAAGCCCGCTTAGCCCTAATCCACTTTGAAATTCAAATCTTAACCCCAAATCTCACTGGATTGCTTACGTATCACCATGAGATTCCTATAGCTATCCTCACCCTATATCACCCTAAGCTATACCCCCTCTCTCTCTCTCACTCTCTCCCATTTTGCTTATATCCACCACCCTTTTATACCATATTTAGCAAGAATTGCATCTTATAACATCTCACCCAATGCAAACCCTAGAGAGACTACACAGCTGCCGCCCCCTTCAAAACTGCCGGCCTTTTCTTCTTCCCATCGACACCGCCGGCCAACTCCGACAACTTCCTCTCTCCTCTCTCCCTCCTCTCTCTTCTCTCTCTCTCTATTAAAACCACCACAAAACACCCTTGCCGCACACATCTGCCGCCAACAGCTCCTACCCGTGCTCCGGCCACCACAGCCGCCCCCGGTGACTCTTCGGCCATCCCCATCCTCGACAACCCTCTGCCCTCTTCATCCTCTCTCTTCTCTTCCCTTGAAACACCAAAACAGCAAACCATTAACTGCCAAAACGTCAGCCAGGTGCCCAGCCTTGTGACCGGCGGTCGCCACTCTCCGGCCACCGTCGGTGACCACCCCTGTCGTAATCAGCCACCCCTCAACCCCCTCTACCTACTGTAAGTGTCCCCTTGCCCCTCAAGCCGCGATAAACTCATGGCGACTCAAAACAGCGACCCGATGCGCGTAACTGTCCTTTTCACCTTCTCATGGTCGGCCGTCACTGCGCTCAGCCACCGTCAGCCACCCATCAGGCCAGTCAACCCCCCTTCAACCTCCACCAATCCCTGGCAGCCCCCTTGCTCCTAGGAGTTCACGCACGTCACCGATCTCGCGTGTCTTTCCCTGATGTCGTAGTCGCCGTGTTGATTCGTTGTGCTACTCGCAACCGGAGAGATCTCGACGCCGTACTCGTTGTCTGTTCCAGTGTCGCTGTGCTACCTGCGGCCGAGACATCGTTGACGACGAGGATCTACCGCCATTCAGACCCGACGTCCGATCTACGTTCAAACGCCGTAAAGGTTAGTCCCCTAACTCGTAGTAAGAACCCAAATCGTAGCAAACCAAAAACTTAATCTAAAAATCTCCAACATTAACTAAAGTTTACTTTATCCTCTTTAAAATGATGTTCAACTCTAGAAATTGACGAATGGACTTGATTATCTGTGCATATAGGATAGTTGTCGATTAGGCGGAACAATCAATTCAAAAATCGTGACTTCGAACTATTATGGTAGGCCCGTCAAATTTAGAAACGAACCTTAATAGGATTGATGAAAAACACGTTCTGACACCGTCGTTGGCTCGTTTCAGACAAACCATCACTTACACACCGCTTCGATGAGACGATCCAGACCGACGACTTACTCGCCACCACATGCAAGTGTGTTCACTTGCGGATTTTCAGTCACGTTTAGGCCATTATTTCCCTTAAAATGTAAAAAGTATAAACAAGAGAACCAGACGTGAAATGATAGCGTCTGGGACACCCCACGACAGTCTGGACTTGACGACGAAGTTCGGGCACAATAACAACTGCTACCATAGGTTTTATCTGTGTGTGCGTGCGTGTGGACCACTAGAATGAACAACTCTCATTCATTCTCATCTTATCATGTCATGTTTTGCATCAGCCTACGGGCGAATAGGGCACTCTCCAAGCTAGAGAGAGTGATCCCTTGTCATGATTGGTAATGGATAAGCCTGCGGGCGAATAGGGCACTCTCCAAGCTAGAGAGAGTGAACCATTGTCATGATACATAAAAGCCTACGGGTATTTCGGATGCTCTCCAAGCTAGAGAGTGATCCCTGTTACAGATTCACCAACGGGATGTTCGACGCTCACCAAGGTAGTGAGAGTCACGCTATGGACCGTGAGGATAGAGGCACTTGTCAAGGTAGAGCGAATGGTCCTATATTGTCCTGTCTTGAGCAGTCGGGTTGGGGTAGGGTTGAACGGTCGCATGGGTCTGTCTCCCCTCAAACCGTAAGGCGTGAACCCTTCGTGACACACACGGTACTTCTTGTCTTGTCTAGTCTAGTCTTGTAACCAGTAGCACACGCGCCTTTCACGTTTACTTTTTTGCATTATCTTTACTTTCTTGCACATATACATATCTGCCATGCTGTCACATCATCATCATGTAAACAACTTTTAAAATGCCAACCTTAAAATATTATGCACCTTGCAATGGAGTCTTCTCACGTTTACTTGCAGACTTCGCCTGACGTACAACCACTTTCTCTTAGTGTTTGTACGTCAGGTACCGAGACAGAGTTAGTAGACCAGGACCTAGTACCAGAGGACTTGGAGCAGGAGTATGTTGCTGATTAGGAGTACGACCCGAGTGAGGACTAGTCTTAGAGGTTCCTCAGTTGCTGACCTTGGAGTTTCCGTTGTCTTTAGTTCGGTTCGTTGCACCTCTTTACTTTCTGTTTTAGGTTGGGTGCGTAGCACCATTAGTTTCCTTTCTGCAGTTGTAGCCATGCTTGGGATTCTTTTTAGACTTGATGTATTGCTGGATAATATCTCTTTATATTAATGAATGCATTTTCCTTCATGTACTCTTATTTCATTGTTCAGAACTTTTATATGCAAGAACTTGTAACTTCATGGTATCCCTACAGACGCTTATTGGGCCCAGGCTTCACAGCCCTGGCCCATGCGGACCTTTGTCTCGTCCTCGCACCCATTTTGGGAAGCGGGGCGTGACAAGTTTTAGTGGTGGCCCATGCAGGTCCGTGCAAAAAGTTCGAAACAATAAGAGTACCGCATTCATTTAATATCCAGTTTAAAATAAACAAGTCTAAATTAGGTTTTCCTTGTCTTAGATGGTAGGAAGACTTAGATAGACGTCCAGGTTTGATAGTCAGGCGCCTTGGTTAAGATTTAGTCATACTCGTCTTAGGATACCCTAGTAGCCTCTCACCCGGCACTGACCATGTTAGATTTCTAGAGTCCTTTTAGTCGTTCGCTCGGGTCCATCAACTTCGGGCCCAGCAGAACGTAATCTTGATTCTCTTAGGATCCTTCCCTGAGATCTCTATTACAGTCTAGTTCATTAGGAAGTCTTAGTGCTGAGTTCTCCTGATCTTTAGACGGCCCGCTAATTAGAACCCCGATTTCTAGCATCTTCCTAATCATTACACTTCTATGTTATCAGCCATAGAATTCCATTGTAGCTTTTCATGAATCATATCCTACGGGTATTCATCATGCGATCATATTCTTTGCCCTCGATTCACGTTGCTTCATGACGATTATCGTAAATTCTTCGAATCTTTCCATTGCAAATCCCGATTCCTTTAAAAGTATTTTCGAGATTCCTTTTTAAATTCTTCGCTCAGTTTAACTTCTTTGAAAACCCCTTATTATATATTTAAATTTCTTACTTTTTAGTTGAGTTAAAATTCTTTCTTGAATTTTGAAACCTTCTTGATCGTAATTTTTAGTTACTATCTCGTAACCATTTTCTAACCCATATCATTCGTATTTCAGTTTTAAAAACCTTGCTACCATTTTGATAATTCAATATATCATTTTTTTTCTAAACTACGAAATTTTTTTAACCACTTACCGTACGTACTTTTAGAATATTTTCTAAGCTAAATAGAACTTCGGTTTTATATATCAGTTCTATGTTCATCGTTCTCATACTTCAAAAAAAATCTCCATATAAATCTATTTTCCTTTGCAAAACAATCACTACCTCACCCTACTCTTTATTTCTTCGTCCAACCCTTTTTCCGAGTTGTAAAATTTTACCATCCGCTCGCTACTTCTACATATTTTTATAAGAATATATATGTATGATACCATATTTTACACGTATCCTTCTTTCATCTATTTAATTATTTAGAGCAATATTTTTGTCCCACCCAACCAGCTATCTCCTTATCCTCGCCTTATCTGAACTTGCTCTTTCCGATCTTGTTTCGTTATGCTTTTGGTTTTGGTTTCCTTTCTATTGTTTAGACATTAGAGCTTGTCGTTGCCCGTGTCAACTCTAGTTTAGTAGTGGGCCCATTGTTTTTTGTGATGTCGTCGTGGTGCATGTATATAGGTAGAGTGTGTGGACCTGTATGAGTGTGCTACACTTAGGATATTAATGATTGTCTCTATTGTCATGTATGTATACTCAGTGTTATTCGTGATATATGTATGAATTTGTATGAATGCTGGAATTTATATATGTGTGGATAGCTATACCACTCTAGGGATGTCTGCGTATATTAGATTTAGTGTTGGAATATCTACTAGTGGAGTATGTTGTTTGAAAATACTTGTAAATGCTTGAAATAATATACTAGTAAGTCATGTGCATGTTAAGTGTAATGATAATATGTGTGCTTATAGTTAAGTGTGTAGGCCTATTATATGATCTATATGTTAGTACGTGTGTGCATGTGCTCGTATGTAGATATGTATGTGCTAAGTATATAATGGTATGAGTGGTATGTATGAACGGTATACTAGCGTGTGTGGGCGTGCACCATGCACGGGTAAGTATGTGCTTACCTATAGGTGTTTGCGACTATGGTATGTGTGTCATGTCTTGAATATAGTTATAGGATTTTATGTGATTTGTATATAAGATGAAGTATCTGTGTGTATTTAAATAACTATATATTGGTGTATTCTAGTAGTGATAGATGTATATTAGATATAGCTTACATGATTTAATATTGTACAGTGTGACCACATGTGTTGATATGTTGGTATTGAATGTACACTAGGAGATATTAGGGAGTAGTATATCCATGTTGGTTTGTGCATAGTTAATTATCTATATGTGAAGAATTATGATCGTGTTTGCTAGTGTGAAGTTATTTTTTATATAAGTATATGTAACTTGGTTATGTGATAGTGAGTGATAGTTATAAAAGGATGTACGCGACTATTTGCATAATTGAAGTACGTGTATGAATTTGACTGTCTATGATAGGTATAAGTATAGAATGTGCATATATATATATATATATATATATATATATATATATATATATATATATATATATATATATATATGTATGTATACATGTTTGTAGTGTTAATGTTTGACTATCTAGTGTATATATAAGCACTTGTAGTAACTATACCTGGTTTGAATTATAGTGTGATGTGATTGGGGTAGTTACTAGAATGGCTAGGTATATTTTTTGTTAGAAAGTCCGAGGACGGACTTTATTCTAAGGTGGGTAGGATGTAACGGCCGCTTTCCGACCGTTCATATTTTACGCGTACTTTCCTTTTTTGTACGCGTATTTTTCTTCGTCCTTTCTTCTATTCAGAATACGCGATGTTCTATATCGTTGTGACCATATGGAAGAGTAGTTATTTGTAGTGAACGTCATTTCACGGGTTGTTCTCCCACAAATCAGCTTTGAGTGATGGGGTGTTTGAGCCTCTAGACTTCAATGCTGAGTTTTTATTTTTATTTTGGTTCTCGATAGGCTTAGCTCGTGACCAGACCCTGTATCCTTGATCCTCTCGTCGTCACGGTCGTTCAGATATTTTTTTCATAATTTTCAGACACTGTTTTCTTGGCCCATCACACTAATTACAATCAAAGCCCGTTTAGCCCTAATCCATTTTGAAATTCAAATCTTAACCCCAAATCTCATTGGATTGCTTACATATCACCATGAGATTCCTATAGCTATCCTCACCATATATCACCCTAAGCTATACCCCCCCTCTATCACTCACTCTCTCCCATTTTGCTTATATCCACCCCCCTTATATACCCTATTTAGCAGGAATTGCATCTTATAACATCTCACCCAACACAAACCCTAGAGAGACTACACAGCCACCGCCCCTTCAAAACTGTTGGTTTCTTCTTCTTCCCATCACCGCCTCCGGCCATCTCCGGTAACTTCCTCTCTCCTCTCTCCCTCCTCTCTATTCTCTCTCTCCATTAAAACCACCACAAAATACACTTGCCGCACACATCTGTCGCCAGCAGCTCCTACCCGCGCTCTGGCAACCACAGCCGCCCCGACGACTCTCCGGTCTTCCCCATCCTCGACAACCCTCTTCCCTCTTCATCCTCTCTCTTCTCTTCCCTTGAAACACCAAAACAGCAAACCATTAACCGCCAAAATGACAGCCAGGCACCCAGCCTTGTGACCGACGGCCGCTACTCTCCGGCCACCACCGGCGACCACCCCTATCGCCATCAGCCACCACTCGACCCCCTCTACCTACTGCAAGTGTCCCCTTGCCCCTCAAGCTGTGATAAACTCGTGGCGACTCAACACAGTGACCCGACGCGTAAAACAGTCCTTTTCGCCTTCTCACGGCCGGCCGTCACTGCGCGTAGCCGCCGTCAGCCACCCTCAAGCCGAGCAACCCTCCTTTTACCTCCTCCAATTGGTTGACTCGGAAAACGCGCAAGTGCACGCCTTCCGCTCCCAAGCGTAGGAGTGTCAATGCAATAAAAATAACCGGTGAGTACCGGGTCGGATCACAGGGACAAGTCGTTCTATATTCACAAATTTTGATTAATAAAGAAAAATAAAGCGTGAAAACAACCACCTCAATTACGGTGGATGGGAGTGTCAGATAAAAGTGGTGAAATTACAAATCTAACCGAAGTGGCTAAGGGTGTAGAGCCGAATCGGCAAGTAACAAGGAGGACTCATGTG
This sequence comes from Scilla litardierei, assembly GCA_030789695.1. Taxonomy (NCBI): domain Eukaryota; kingdom Viridiplantae; phylum Streptophyta; class Magnoliopsida; order Asparagales; family Asparagaceae; genus Scilla; species Scilla litardierei. The sequence goes on from CM061142.1 coordinate 176,001,139, forward strand.
GTGTGTGTGTGTGAATGAGGCCGTGGGTGTGTGAACTCAATTGATCTCCCGGCTAAGAGACGATCAATCGGAGGATGTGGCATTTCATCGAACATGTAGGGTGCAATAAGTAATGAATGAAACCCACATGAGTAATAATCAAATTAGTACATTAGAGAGGTTCCGCTAGGATTATCCTCTCCTTGGATTCCCCCTTAGGGTTCCAAAAAACAAAGTTCTAGGGTTTCATACACAAATTAGACAATGAAATTGTGCTAGAGATGAAAGCCACAACCCAACAACAACAACAAGCACAACACAATCACACAAGATAGATTTCAGAAATTCATAATGAAAAGGAGAAGATTTTACTCAAATTCATCATCCAATTACAATACAAAAATCTAAAACAAATACACAATAGGTTGGAGAAATTTCACCCAAGTGTCACCTCCAAGATGAAAATCCCCCTCTCCCAAGTGCTCCTCCAAGCTCCAAGCTTCCTCAAGCTCCTCCCATGGCCTCCAATGTCTCACACACCCTCCAAATTTTAGCAAAAATAAGAACTAGGGCTGAAAACCCCTCCAATTTCGCAATATAACCCAAGCACAGCTTATCGGGTCTGTTTTTAAGTCAAACGGGTCGGATTTTGGCCTAAACCCGCAAGCAATGCCAAAATCTGCAGAAAATTTCAGCACCGTCACCCTGTCTTGCGAAAATTCTAGAAAAATCATCCGACCTCGGAATGACGTGTTCCAGGCGGCGATGGAACTGTAACAAAGTGTACAATCACAGAAAAATATCATTAGGCCAGGATATATACTGAAATAATAGCAGAATTCTTCACAAGAGAGGCAAAGTTGCAGAAATTTTCAGCACCGTCACCCTGTCTTGCGAAAATTCTAGAAAAATCATCCGACCTTGGAATGATGTGTTCCAGGCGGCGATGGAACCGTAACAAAGTGTACAATCACAGAAAAATATCATTAGGCCGGAATATATACTAGAATGATAGCAGAATTCTGCACAAGAGGGGAAAAGCTGAATTTCCAGACCCAAAATTTTCAACACCATCACCATGTCTTCCAAAAAATGCAGTAAATTGCTCCGACCTCCAAAATTTCTGGAAAAATATGCGTTGGAATCGGGACTTCATGAAATTTGACTGAAAAATAATAGAAGACTAAGATGAAGATGATAATAAGTTGTAAAAATTGTGTTTTATGCATATGTAAACGATAAGCTCCAAATTTAAGAGATATCAAAAATATGTATGAAACAAAGCTAAGATATGATTAATACATGCACAAAAAGCACCGAAATGGGGGGATAAATATACAATTTTTACCCTGAATCACACCCCCCAACTAGCTTTTTGCTAGTCCCTAGCAAAATATGCGATATATTCGGACAAAATTGAAAGCATGCACCAACTTCACGATGTCATCATGGCATATACAAAATAGTATTTCCACTTGATTCCAAAGCCAATATAACCATTATATGAAAGTAAATAACAAATGACACACTCTTCAATCCAATTCAAAGAAAAGTAAGCATATAAGCACCGTATCACACGTATCGGGAAATATCACAATGTCAAAATTTCAAATTTTCATGAAAATGACCAAAACCAAAAGAAATTCCTTCTAAGTGGTGGGAGATGAGACTGCGTCACTCATGTTGCTTATTCTTTCATTTATCATTCATTTTTCTTTTTTTTCTTCCTTTTTCTTTTTTTGTTTTTGATGTTTATGTTTTGCATTCACGCGATAACGCCATAAATGCAAACACCGGCACATTTGCATACATGCGATGACGCTATATATGCAAATGGATGGAGTGATCTCCTAAATCTCATTTTTGGCGTCCTCCCCAATGTTTCGTGGGGCACCGGCTACTCAATTCGATTAGAAAGAAACATTCACTTATACTAACTTTTTTTTTCATTCCAACATGAATTAGCAATTCATCCACCCACTCCTAAGAGGAAAACAAAGCATGCACAATTGGCCAAATCCAATCCAATTAAAAACTACACCATTCATCCCAACACATGCAATCACTTACACCAAACTTTTCCCAAATTATCTCAAAGAGAGTATTACAACATATGAAATAGTTTCATACATGGCATATTAGCATTCGACTCCAAAATGGAAAAGAAATTAACACATGCCAATCCAACATCAAAAAGTTGATACCAAAATGATAATCCGAAAAAATTGCATGACATGAAAGCATGTAGGGACTAAGCACAAAGCAAATGGCGTATGGGAAAGGAGGCCAAAATATGATATGCAATGAAATTCATGGAATGAGGCGAAACATGGAGGAAACTAAAAAAAATTAGGCCAAAATCCTAACAATCTAAAGATTCTAACACTCTCCCCCCAACTAAAAATAAGCATTGTCCTCAATGATGGAAGAGTATCAGATCTTGGCAAAAGATCCTAGAAAAGAGAAAAAAATACGAAAGCAAACATGCAAAAGCAAACTAACTAATTTTTTATTTATTTACACTACTTAAAGGAAAGAATACACATTAGCAAAAGGCGGATCCCGAATATATAACGACGGTGGTAACTGCTCGATCATATCCTTTTGCTCCTCCGCCAGCTGCTTTGGAGCTAGGCCACCACCGGCCTCCTTGGATTCCAGCAATGCAACTCCAAGCATCTCCTTTGGATAATATGGATCACGTGGGAGACGAGCTGCATCAATCCAAGTCATGTCCTCATGCCCTGCAAAATAATTTCAAAACGGGTCGTCAAAACAAATAAAAGAATTTAAATGCAATGGACGACAATCTGAAGCAAAAATATGTGGAAGTGCAAATTGGGCTTCAGAAATGCAAGGCATGAGATGGTGGAAACTTCCCTGAAATGCGGTGCTAGATGTGGCATGATGCACGGCCTCAGGAGGAGGTGGAAGTGGCTGTAGCGAGAAAACTGGAGTAGGAGGGAGCTCGGGCTCAATATATACCATCTCGCGATCCCCGTCGCTATCCTCTTCCTCGACGTCAATATCAACATCAGCAGTCTCTGCGGCACTCCCCACATCTGATAACTGCTCCTCACAAACCTCCTCGATGACTGGCAAGTGCGCATCCTGAGGCGAGGGAAGTGGCATCTGTGATTGGACTGGAGGTATACATGTCTCGGGCAAATCCAAGCACGCATCATCCTCGCCATCCCATAAATAGTTCATCTCAGTCGTCCTCCCAAAATACTCAACCACCTCGACCTGTGAAGCTAACTCTGAAGTGGACTGTGGCTCAGGCTCAATGGTGTACTCGATCTGTTCTCGGTCATCATGCACATCCACTTCATCATCAACCTCAAAATGAAAATGCATCGTGCCACCGTCGTGGTCGACACGCACTCCATCATCTATCTCCTCCGACTCATCAAAATATGTTCTGTCAATATCATCTACCTGGCTCTCATGCAACCCATCCTCCTGCTCTGCTCTATATCCCATGGGGTCGCAAGAAAAAGAGCCCAAAGGTGGCTCCTCAAGCTGACACTGGACTTGCAGCTCTGCATCCTGAGGTGGAAACTGGGACTGGCCATCATCCTCATATCCAAGTGACGGCTCTCCAGATGGCTCAGTCTGCTCCCACTCTGCAAGGTCTCTCAGGTACAACCAAGAATCATCGGTCGAATAATCATAGAACTCTCCACCGCAGCTCATCTGCACCAAATCTCGCCCAGATGGCGATAACCCTGTGTAGAAGATCTGCAGAAGATGATCCTCGTGAAAGCTCTGGTGTGGGCATGCAAGCACCAAATCAGTGAACCTCTGCCAAGCCTGATGGTAGGCCTCCCACTCAGCCTGTATAAAGCTCGCTACATGCTCCATGGCCTGCCGCCCATGTACCTGCTCCAAAAAGATAGGCAAAAACACTCGGAGAAATTCAGCCTGAAATGACAACCAAGTAAAATGTGAGTCCAGAGACAATGAATCAAACCAAAGTCTAGCATCATCCTGTAAAGAATCGGGAAAGAATCTAAAATATATGCAATCATCATCGATATTCCCACCAAGACATGAATGCATCCAATCTTCAAAAATTTTAATATGTAAGTGAGGGTTCTCCCACTCCGTGCCATGAAAATATGGCGGAAGTGGGATATCCTCCAAATCAACGTCCGAAAAATTTGAAGGTGATGCCATGTTGTTAAAAAAATTTTCACAAAACAAATGAAAATAAACAACCAAACGACTCAAAAAGTGAAAAATAAACAAATAAAAAGACACACACTAAGAGATAGGAGTATCACACTAAAAGTTTCAAAATCAATCAAAAAATGCTACTACTAGAAACCGTTGTCCCCGGCAACGGCGCCAATTGGTTGACTCGGAAAACGTGCAAGTGCACGCCTTCCGCTCCCAAGCGTAGGAGTGTCAATGCAATAAAAATAACCGGTGAGTACCGGGTCGGATCACAGGGACAAGTCGTTCTATATTCACAAATTTTGATTAATAAAGAAAAATAAAGCGTGAAAACAACCACCTCAATTACGGTGGATGGGAGTGTCAGATAAAAGTGGTGAAATTACAAATCTAACCGAAGTGGCTAAGGGTGTAGAGCCGAATCGGCAAGTAACAAGGAGGACTCATGTGGTGTGTGTGTGAATGAGGCCGTGGGTGTGTGAATTCATCCCAAATATAACTCAATTGATCTCCCGGCTAAGAGACGATCAATCGGAGGATGTGGCATTTCATCGAACATGTAGGGTGCAATAAGTAATGAATGAAACCCACATGAGTAATAATCAAATTAGTACATTAGAGAGGTTCCGCTAGGATTATCCTCTCATTGGATTCCCCCTTAGGGTTCCAAAAAACAAAGTTCTAGGGTTTCATACACAAATTAGACAATGAAATTGTGCTAGAGATGAAAGCCACAACCCAACAACAACAACAAGCACAACACAATCACACAAGATAGATTTCAGAAATTCATAATGAAAAGGAGAAGATTTTACTCAAATTCATCATCCAATTACAATACAAAAATCTAAAACAAATACACAATAGGTTGGAGAAATTTCACCCAAGTGTCACTCCAAGATGAAAATCCCCCTCTTCCAAGTGCTCCTCCAAGCTCCAAGCTTCCTCAAGCTCCTCCCATGGCCTCCAATGTCTCACACACCCTCCAAATTTTAGCAAAAATAAGAACTAGGGCTGAAAAACCCCCCAATTTCGCAATATAACCCAAGCACAGCTTATCGGGTCTGTTTTTAAGTCAAACGGGTCGGATTTTGGCCTAAACCCGCAAGCAATGCCAAAATCTGCAGAAAATTTCAGCACCGTCACCCTGTCTTGCGAAAATTCTAGAAAAATCATCTGACCTCGGAATGACGTGTTCCAGGCGGCGATGGAACCGTAACAAAGTGTACAATCACAGAAAAATATCATTAGGCCAGGATATATACTGAAATAATAGCAGAATTCTTCACAAGAGAGGCAAAGTTGCAGAAATTTTCAGCACCGTCACCCTGTCTTGCGAAAATTCTAGAAAAATCATCCGACCTCGGAATGACGTGTTCCAGGCGGAGATGGAACCGTAACAAAGTGTACAATCACAGAAAAATATCATTAGGCCGGAATATATACTAGAATGATAGCAGAATTCGGCACAAGAGGGTAAAAGCTGAATTTCCAGACCCGAAATTTTCAACACCATCACCATGTCTTCCAAAAAATGCAGTAAATTGCTCCGACCTCCAAAATTTCTGGAAAAATATGCGTTGGAATCGGGACTTCATGAAATTTGACTGAAAAATAATAGGAGACTAAGATGAAGATGATAATAAGTTGTAAAAATTGTGTTTTATGCATATGTAAACGATAAGCTCCAAATTTAAGAGATATCAAAAATATGTATGAAACAAAGCTAAGATATGATTAATACATGCACAAAAAGCACCGAAATGGGGGGATAAATATACAATTTTTACCCTGAATCACCAATCCCTGGAAGCCCCCTTGCTCCTAGGAGTTCACACATGTCTCCGATCTCGTGTGTTTTTTCCCGACGTCGTTGCCGCCGTATTGATTCGTTGCGCAACTTACAACCGGAGAGATCTCGATGCCGTACTCGTTGTCCGTTCTAATCTCGCTGTTCTACCTGTAGCCAAGACGTCGTTGACAATGAGGATCTACCGCCGTTTAGACTCGACGTCTGATCTACGTTCAAATGCCGTAAAGGTTAGTCCCCTAACTCGTAGTAAGAACCCAAATCGTAGCAAACCAAAAACTTAATCTAAAAATCGCCAACATTAACTAAAGTTTACTTTATTCTCTTTAAAATGATGTTCAACTCTAGAAATCGACGAATGGAATTGATTATATGTGCATATAGGATAGTTGTCGATTAGGCGGAACAATCAAATCAAAAATCGTGACTTCGAACTATTATGGTAGCCCCGTAAAATTTAGAAACGAACCGTAATAGGATTGATGAAAAACACGTTCTGACACCGCCGTTGGCTCGTTTCAGACAAACCATCACTGACTCACCGCTTCAACGAGACGATCCAGACCGACGACTCACTCGCCACCGCAGGCAAGTGTGTTCACTTGCGCAGTTTGGGCCACGTTTAGGCCATTGTTTCCCTTAAAATGTAAAAAGTATAAACAAGAGAACCAAAAGTGAAATGATAGCGTCTGGGACACCCCACGACATTCTGGACTTGACGAAGAAGTCCGGTCACAACAAAACTGCTAGCATAGGTTTTGTCACGCCCCGCTTCCCAAAAATGTGGAGGCGAGATGTGAGAAGGTCCGCTCAGACTTGAAGCTGTGAAACTCCAAGTCTGATAAGCGTATAAATTATCATATGGCAGGTCCTTGCAACGCGAAACGAAACAACAATAATAATAAAGGAAAGAGACAAAAGAGAAATCTCTGAATATCCATTGAATGAATTACAATAACACAGAAAAGCCACCAGGCTAAAAGGAAAAGAGTCTAAGGCCCAAACATGGCCAACAAGGTATAACATACATACAAAGGTGCCACGCACCAACAACTAACGGCAAACCTAAACAAGGAAGTGAACACGAGCGGTCTTCAAGACAGGCCCCTGGTGTCCACTCACCGCCACAGCAAACATCATCATCCGCAACACCATATCCCCTGCAACAAAGCTCTGGCTCTGGGTCTAACATGTGACACCCAAAAGAGAGAGGGGCACATGTCAGCAAGTCTGGAAAGACTTGTGCAAGGAAACTGAAAGAAAGGTAAACTAACAACCAAGCAGTTATAGTATGATGCATGGCATGGCAAGTATAGTATGGAAGTGACAAGTAAAGTACAAGTAGCAAGTAACAAGTATGTCATGGATAACAAGTTTTACAAGCAAAACACGGACAAGTACAAGTGGTAAGTGTGACAAGTGTTGTCAAGTAACAAGTACAAGGGATCACCCACACATGGATGCCCTATTGCCCGTAGGCTGTATTCAAGTACAAGGGATCACTCAACGAGTGCCTTATTGCCCGCAGGCTGTGTTCACGCATCAAGTACAAGGGATCACTCAACGAGTGCCCTATTGCCCGCGGGCTGTGTTGAGCTCGTCTTCTGGAACACGAGCCAGAAAGTGTATTTAACAAGTATGGCGTAGGGGTGCACCTAGCCGGAACAAGTAGCACTAGTATGTAGCGATGCTACGCAATCACGATGAGTATTCAAGTATGCAATGACATGAGCAGATATTCGCGTACCGTTAATAGAAATTAAACGTGACAGGCAAAATGCAATGACATGAACAGATATTCGTGTACCGTTTATTGAAATTAGACATGACAGGAAAAATGCAATGGCATGAACAGATATTCGCGTACCGTTTATTGAAATTAGACATGACAGGCAAAATGCAATGGCATGAACAGATATTCACGTACCGTTTATTTAAATTAAACATGGCAGTTAAAGATGCATGGATGACATGAACAGTTAATACGCGTACCGTTAATTGAAATTAGACATGACATACAAGCATGATGAGGGCGACGGACCAAGCTTCGTTGTCAAGCTAGGTCAATGGCGTCTAGACGGCTATCCTTTCACCGTCTAGTCTCTTTTACGCTAAAGTAAGGGAAATGGCCTAAGACATGGCCCAAATCAAGAGATGCAAGTTTCACTTGCCTGGCAACGAGGAGAACGATCAACGAAGGCACATCACACAAATTTGTTATCTACAGGAATGGATCACTGTCATGGAAAAACAACATTAGAATGGTAACTAATCCGTATTCACAATCGAACCCTACGATTTCTAATGATCCATTTTATTAGGGTTTCACAAATATCAAGTGTGGGTTATGAGATTATTAAAGGAAGAATACTACCCGTGAAGAAGCGGAGGAACGACGCCGAGAACTACGGCGACGGAAGAACGATCCGGCTCAGATCTGGAAATGGGGAAAATCTGGAGAAATGAGTTTGGATGAGGCTTTTGGGGATTTGATGATGGTTTGAGGTTGAGGAGAGGTAGGATATGTAAAATGAGGGTTTGGATGATGATGGATGAGCTTGGGATGAAGGATCAATGGTTTGGGGAAGAAGGCGGCTCAATGGGGGAGAAATTAGGGTTTGGGGTGATGAGGAAGAAGAAGAAAATGTTTGGGACGTATTTATAGAAAAGTGTGGCGGCTAGGGCAAAACTAGGGTTTCCTGGGCTGATTAGTCGGTCAAAGAAGGATGGCTGACCGACTAGTTTGGGAACTAGTCGGTCGGTTGATCAACGCAGACCGACTAAGAGCAAACAGTAACTCGCTCAGGAAAACTGGACTATGAGTTAGTCGGTCTGTGAAGGCTTGTCAACCGACTAGTTTGAGAACTAGTCGGTCGGTGAGTGTTCATTGACCGACTAAAGGCTGAATTCTGAGAGAGATCATGGAAATGAGAGTTAGTCGGTCTGAGAAGGATTCCTAACCGACTAGTTTAGCATCTAGTCGGTCGATGGTTGTTCTTAGACCGACTAAGAGTAAACAGTAACTCCTGAATAATTGATTGAATGAACTAGTCGGTTCCAGTTGATTTCCTGACCGACTAGTTTGGAATCTAGTCGGTCGGTTGATCTTCTTGAACCAACTAACGTGCACGAAAAGTCTCGAAATGGAGCGCGAAGGTCCGGGATGAATTCTAAGGTTTCTAGGATCAACCTATCGCTAAGATATGATCGATATGAAGCTCGTCACGAGTGACTTACTTCGAGTTCAATGATTCTAAGGAAGAAGCTAGAAGATCACATCAAAAGGAATGAAAACGAAAGCTAGGAAATCTCAACGAGATGAATGAAAGCGAGAACTATGGAAATGGAAACCACACAAGGAGAGAACCCACCATCACAAGAAAAACACACTGATAATCCAATCATACAAAAACCAGTCGTTACATCATACCCACCTTAGAATAAAGTCCGTCCTCGGACTTTCTAACATATATATAGTCGCTCGGGTAACTACCCTCAACCAATATCACATCATAAATTCAACCAAGTAATTTCATTTCGAGTGCTTATATATATATGCACTAGAAATCAAATATTACTACCACTACACACATATTTTCACGCACATAGTACACTCATACTTATTATAGTCAATCAATTTCATACACGTATTTCAATCACATATATATAGTCAATATATTTATACAACAATAAACACTTATTACTTACTATAAGAAAATAACCAAGCCTCTCTTATCTGAAAATAATTTCACATTTATTTAGTCATTCAATACATGCAAATATTTCACCATATTTTCACCTCACATATAGTCCTATAACTATATATTGGTATAGCCACCCACAATCGTGTGCGTAACACAACCAAGCACAAACAACTCAAACACCATACATACATCATCCATCACTATCCACCACCACATACAATTATACCAAAGTACATAGAGTATACCCACTCAAGCTTGAGTGAGACTCAAATCATAGCAGGACATTTATATGCGTAACACAGTATCCATACACATACCAATACAACTCCAAGGCATACACATCCACGTATCACATATTTTCACACCATATCCATCCATTTATAATTACCATATCAACACATCAACTGCATACAAGTTTAAGAGATGCAATAGTCGGGTATACCTCCTGATATACACGCATACGACATCTCATAAAACAAGTAGTACCAATCAAAATTATTATTCTGTTATCATACGTATATCACATCATACTCAAGAAGAAAATTACCTACACACAACACACAAATTTTTGAGATTCGAAGATTGAAATCAGATCAAGCATAGTGTGGAGAATTTAAGCGCATGCTAAAGGTTTTCCAAATCTTAAAACTGAAGAGAAATCCCAAATAAACCATATCGAAAATACTTTTAGAGAAATCCGGATTTGCCAACAAAAATTGATTTATACAAGATCTTAATGTACGAGCAAAACGAACGTGGTACCGATATATAAAAATAATTGAAGTCATATTGTAGAAATTATCTTAAAAGTGTGTATGGTGAACGGAAAGATAATGTCTTAGTAGTATGGAAAGAGAAAAGGATATTTAAACTCATCAAGTTAGTATTAAAACTTTTTAAACCGTTTTATGAAGGGTCTAAGTCAGGAATGATTTCGAAATAGTAATAAATTTTTTTTACAAAAATCTGAAATATGGAAAATGTTGAGCATAAAATCGACTTGCTAAAAGCCGAAGTCCAAAGGGACTTGAAAAGTTTATTAAGAGTAAGCACGAGGTGTTTTCGAATAAAATTTTAATGGCACAAGTAAGAAAAGAAATTATGAATCGAGTTAGGAAAATAGAAATACGGTTCAGAATGAAATTGATATATGAAAAGGGACAAGACATTTATATCGATACGAAAGTATATGCTGAAAATATTATAAATTTCTAATCTAAAAATCTTAACACAAGTTTCGATATTTAAAACATAAATAATTTAAGTCGGCGAAGGAGCATGAAACCTTACATATATCAAAAGTGTTTCGAACAAATTTAAACTTAACGAAAGAAGAAGATCGAAGATACCTTTAGGGAAATAAGGATTCACCAAAAGAACGTGTTGGTATAAAAACTTTTGAAGTACGAGTACGACGAACCTATATTTGATATATACAAAAATTAGTTGAAGTCCATTCAGTTTGGAAAAATACCCCTAAAGGTATGTAAGTAAGTGGTTAAAATAAATTTTTGTAGTTAGGAAAAAGGACGGTATATCGAACCATCAGGATAGTAATAAAGTTTAAAAATCGAAATGCGAAAGATACATTGTTAGAAAAAAATAATACAAGATAGTAATTTTAAAATTACGACCAAAAGTCTTCAAAATTAAAGAACGACTTTTAACTCCATCGAAATTTAGGGAGACATATTTAAAGAAGTTTAGAACAAAATTTAAATTGAGTGAAACTTCAAATAAGGAAAGCATTCGAAAATAACTTTGGAAGAATCAAGATTTGCAACGAAAAACATTTGAAAGATCAAGGATAATTGTAATGAGGTGATCATGTGAATTGAGTACAAGGGAAGTGGTTACGGAAACGTAATTTTCCAAAAATCTGTAGTCGGGAAAACGTTTGAACATAACTTTGATTTGTTGAAAGCTGAAATCATCTGTGACTTGAAAAGTATATTAAGGGAGCGCGACGAGTCATTTGAATAGCATAAATAAGAAAGGAAAATTCATAAATCGAATTTGAAAAATAGAATTACGGCTCAGAATTAAATCGATTTATGAAAAGGGACAAGATATTCAAATAGGTATGAAAGGTATAAGCTGTAAAACATTATAAAACTTTCGAATTTCAAAAATTAATTTAAGTCAACGAAAGAGTACGAGATATAAGTATACATATAACAATTGTATTTCCATTTAGCTTGGAAAAGATTTTAAAGTATGTATGCTATGCGATTAAAATGGATCTCATCGTTAGAAAATGGTATATCGAATTTTCCAAAATAGTATTGGAGTCTTTAAACCAAAATGCGAAAATATAGACGAGAAAATGGTTACGAGTTAGCAATTTTAATTACAATCATTAGACTCCGAAATCTACAAGGAATTTGACTCAATCGAAAAGTGAGAAATTTTAAGTATATACGTAGTGGGTTTAAAACAAAATTTAAACTTAACGAAAACTTTAATAAGGAAAATCAAAAAATAACTTTAAAAGAAATTAAGCTTTACGAATGGGGACATTCGTAGGATCAACGATTATAGAAACGTGGTGGTCATGGGAATCGAGGCAAGGGATTTGGTCGGATGATCAAAGCATAAATACGCCTAGGATATGACTTAGGAAAATCTACGGGAATCTCCTACGGTCAACCAGCTAAAGATTATGGAACTAAGCGCTAAGACTCCCTAAGGGCTAGACAGCGATGAAATGAGTTCAGCTTGGTCCGAAATCGATGAACCCAAGCGAGAGACCAAGGAATTCTAGAAGTCTATCCTAGTCAAAGCTAGACAGGAACCACTAAGGTAACTCTTAAGACAATCAAACAAATCACTAACATGGAGTCTAGCTAACAATCAAGGATTCCTAACTAGCAAGCACAGACGTCTATCTAAGTCTAGCTAGGGTCCTGATCTAATGGGTTCCTACTAAGCTGAGACAGATGCCCTAACACGTCTACTAGATACCTCAGGCATAGGAACGCTAAAAACTAGACTCAAGGCTTATAAATTGGATGTTCTAATTTATTTAATGGACATTCCATAATTATTATCATTGTTCCGATAGTTCACATTTGCAAATGGACCTGCCTGGGCCACCAATAAAACCTGTCACGCCCCGCTTCCCAAAAATGTGGAGGCGAGACGTGAGAAAGTCCGCTCAGACTTGAAGCTGTGAAACTCCAAGTCTGATAAGCGTATAAATTATCATATGGCAGGTCCTTGCAACGCAAAACGAAACAACAATAATAATAAAGGAAAGAGACAAAAGAGAAATCTCTGAATATCCATTGAATGAATTACAATATCACAGAAAAGCCACTAGGCTAAAAGGAAAAGAGTCTAAGGCCCAAACATGGCCAACAAGGTATAACATACATACAAAGGTGCCACACACCAACAACTAACGGCAAACCTAAACAAGGAAGTGAACACGAGCGGTCTTCAAGACAGGCCCCTGGTGTCCACTCACCGCCATAGCAAACATCAGCATCCGCAACACCATATCCCCTGCAACAAAGCTCTGGCTCTGGGTCTAACATGTGACACCCAAAAGAGAGAGGGGCACATGTCAGCAAGTCTGGAAAGACTTGTGCAAGGAAACTGAAAGAAAGGTAAACTAACAACTTAGCAGTTATAGTATGATGTATGGCATGGCAAGTATAGTATGGAAGTGACAAGTAAAGTACAAGTAGCAAGTAACAAGTATGTCATGGATAACAAGTTTTACAAGAAAAACACGGACAAGTACAAGTGGTAAGTGTGACAAGTATTGTCAAGTAACAAGTACAAGGGATCACCCACACATGGGTGCCCTATTGCCCGCAGGCTGTATTCAAGTACAAGGGATCACTCAACGAGTGCCCTATTGCCCGCAGGCTGTGTTCACGCATCAAGTACAAGGGATCACTCAACGAGTGCCCTATTGCCCGCGGGCTGTGTTGAGCTCGTCTTCTGGAACACGAGCCAGAAAGTGTATTTAACAAGTATGGCGTAGGGGTGCACCTAGCCAGAACAAGTAGCACTAGTATGTAGCGATGCTACGCAATCACGATGAGTATTCAAGTATGCAATGACATGAGCAGATATTCACGTACCGTTAATAGAAATTAAACGTGACAGGCAAAATGCAATGACATGAACAGATATTCGCGTACCGTTTATTGAAATTAGACATGACAGGCAAAATGCAATGGCATGAACAGATATTCGCGTACCGTTTATTGAAATTAGACATGACAGGCAAAATGCAATGGCATGAACAGATATTCGCGTACCGTTTATTTAAATTAAACATGGCAGTTAAAGATGCATGGATGACATGAACAGTTAATACGCGTACCGTTAATTGAAATTAGACATGACATACAAGCATGATGAGGGCGACGGACCAAGCTTCGTTGTCAAGCTAGGTCAATGGCGTCTAGACAGCTATCCTTTCACCGTCTAGTCTCTTTTACGCTAAAGCAAGGGAAATGGCCTAAGACATGGCCCAAATCAAGAGATGCAAGTTTCACTTGCCTGGCAACGAGGAGAACGATCAACGAAGGCACATCACACAAATTTGTTATCTACGGGAATGGATCACTGTCATGGAAAAACAACATTAGAATGATAACTAATCCGTATTCACAATCGAACCCTACGATTTCTAATGATCCATTTTATTAGGGTTTCACAAATATCAAGTGTGGGTTATGAGATTATTAAAGGAAGAATACTACCCGTGAAGAAGCGGAGGAACGACGCCGAGAACTACGGCGACGGAAGAACGATCCGGCTCAGATCTGGAAATGGGGAAAATCTGGAGAAATGGGTTTGGATAAGGCTTTTGGGGATTTGATGAGGGTTTGAGGTTGAGGAGAGGTAGGATATGTAAAATGAGGGTTTGGATGATGATGGATGAGCTTGGGATGAAGGATCAATGGTTTGGGGAAGAATGGGGCTCAATGTGGGAGAAATTAGGGTTTGGGGTGATGAGGAAGAAGAAGAAAATGTTTGGGGCATATTTATAGAAAAGTGTGGCGGCTAGGGCAAAACTAGGGTTTCCTGGGCTGATTAGTCGATCAAAGAAGGATGGCTGATCGACTAGTTTGGGAACTAGTCGGTCGGTTGATCAACGCAGACCGACTAAGAGCAAACAGTAACTCGCTCAGGAAAACTGGACTATGAGTTAGTCGGTCTGTGAAGGCTTGTCAACCGACTAGTTTGAGAACTAGTCGGTCGGTGAGTGTTCATTGACCGACTAAAGGCTGAATTCTGAGAGAGATCATGGAAATGAGAGTTAGTCGGTCTGAGAAGGATTCCTGACAGACTAGTTTAGCATCTAGTCGGTCGATGGTTGTTCTTAGACCGACTAAGAGTAAACAGTAACTCCTGAATAATTGATTGAATGAACTAGTCGGTTCCAGTTGATTTCCTGACCGACTAGTTTGGAATCTAGTCGGTCGGTTGATCTTCTTGAACCAACTAACGTGCACGAAAAGTCTCGAAATGGAGCGCGAAAGTCCGGGATGAATTCTAAGGTTTCTAGGATCAACCTATCGCTAAGATATGATCGATATGAAGCTCGTCACGAGTGACTTACTCCGAGTTCAATGATTCTAAGGAAGAAGCTAGAAGATCACATCAAAAGGAATGAAAACGAAAGCTAGGAAATCTCAACGAGATGAATGAAAGCGAGAACTATGGAAATGGAAACCACACAAGGAGAGAACCCACCATCACAAGCAAACCACACTGATAATCCAATCATACAAAAACCATTCGTTACAGGTTTTATCTGTGTGTGCATGCGTGTGGACCCTTAGAATGAACAACTCTCATTCATTCTCATCTTGCCTTGTCATGTCATGTTTTGCATAAGACTGCGGGCGAATAGGGCACTCTCCAAGCTAGAGAGAGTGATCCCTTTTCATGATTGGTAATGGATAAGCCTGCGGGCGAATAGGCCACTCTCCAAGCTAGAGAGAGTGAACTGTTGTCATGATACACAAAAGCCTACGGGTGTTTCGGATGCTCTCCAAGCTAAAGAATGATCCCTGTTACAGAATCACCTACGGGATGTTCCGCGCTCACCAAGGGAGTAAAGGTCACGCTACAGACTGTGGGGATAGAGGAACTCGTCAAGCTAGAGCGAGTGGTCCTATATTTTCCTGTCTTGAGCACTCCGGTTGGGGTAGGGTTGAGCGGTCGCACGGAGAGAGGGTCTGGCCCCCCTCAAACCGTAAGGCGTGAACCCTTTGTGACACACACGGTACTTCTTTTCTTGTCTCGTCTTGTCTAGTCTTGTCTTGTAACCAGTAGCACACGCGCCTGTCACGTTTACTTTTCAGCATTGTCTTTACTTTCTTGCACATATACATATCTGCCATGCTGTCACATCATCATCATATAAACAACCTTTAAAATGCCAACCTTAAAATATTATACACCTTGCAATGGAGTCTTCTCACGTTTACTTGCAGACTTCGCCTGACGTACAACCACTTCCTCTTCGTGTTTGTACGTTAGGTACCGAGACGGAGTTAGTAGACCAGGACCCAGTACCAGAGGACTTGGAGCAGGAGTACGTTGCTGATTAGGATTACGACCTGAGTGAGGACCAGTCTTAGATGTTCCTCAGTTGCTGACCTTGGAGTTTCCGTTGTCTTTAGTTCGGTTCGTTGCACCTCTTTACTTTCTGTTTTAGGTTGGGTGCGTAGCACCATTAGTTTCCTTTCTGCAGTTGTAGCCATGCTTGGGCTTCTTTTTAGACTTGATGTATTGCTGGATAATATCTCTTTATATTAATGAATGTAGTTTCCTTCATGTACTCTTATTTCATTGTTCAGAACTTTTATATGCACGAACATGTAACTTCATGGTATCCCTACAGACGCTTATTGGGCTCGGGCTTCACAGCCCCAGTCCATGTGGACCTTCGTCTCATCCTCGCACCCATTTTGGGAAGCTGGGCGTAGCAGATACTCTCAGACTACATCTCCTTGTAGTTTCCTATGTATCAGATATGTGTATCTCATGTTGTAAGGGTCATAAGGCCTCTCTTCCTTTCCTTATTGTTGTAATTCATTCTGAGACGATTGGGAATGTAATAATATTATTGATTATTTGTGTTGTTTTGATTATGCACGCATGAACCTGCGAGATTTCACACATACGCTTATTGTGTTTAAAGCAAGGGGAAAGAAAAATAAAAGTACCTCCTCCTTGCTTGCACATGCGGACCCGCTCACATCCTCGCTCCCAAGTATAATGGGAAGCGGTGCATGACAGATTTTAGTGGTGGCCCATGCAGGCGATGCTTGTGCAAAATACTTTAACACAACACAGATAAGATTATAATCTTGATCCCCAAGAGCATCTTTCATTGAGTTCCATATCCGAGCCTTGTTCATTAGAAAACCCTTGTCCTAGAGTTCTAATCAATTGTTGACCCAATACGTTTACCATTGGTCATGAAGATATCTTCATTCTTAAGTCGACGACCATAAATCCAGCATTGTTGATTCACTGACCCATTTTCCTCGTCATATTCACCTTTCGATTTTCCTTGTTCTTGATTCACAGTACTTCCCACCAAAATGGCAATTTCATCATATTTCATTCCTATAATCCGCCCCATCTTTGCCTATCTTAAAACTCATGTGATTCATGCAGTCATAACACTTTCCCATAACTAAATTCCGAGGACGGAATTTTAATAAGGTGGGTATGATTTAACGACCTGTTCCTATACGTAAGTATTTTGTATGTATTTCTATTGATTGATTATTTGAATATTTTTACTAAATTGATTTCTCCTAATCAAATCTTAATTAGATTAACCCCTTAATCAAATCTAATCTAATTATTTTTTAAATCGATTTCCCAAATCGAATCTTAATCAAATCGATCACTTCAACCAACATATCTTAACCGAATATTATCCTATCTAAATCCTAATATATTTAAATATCTTGATTTTTCCTTAATACATCTTAAACAAATCTAATAGTCCTAACTAAACCTATTTAATAATCAAATCTTATCCTAATCTAAATCTTAACAAAAAATATATTTCCCTAATCTTAATAAATCCTAATGAACCTAATATCTTAACTACATTGATCCTCCTAAAATCTTATACTAACTTAATAATCCAATGAGTCAAATATTAACAACCAACTTCCCCTTCTCGTTTTTTGTATCCCCATTCTCCGCTTCAAATCAAAATAAGCCCACGTTTTACATCTTCTCCCCTGCTTCACAAACAAACAGAGGAACCCTAAATCAAATAAAAGCATTCAGCCGCCACCTTCATCTCTTCTCCCCTACCACAGACCCAAGATACCACGGCCACCTTCTTTTGCAGCACATCAACCCGAGCCTCTCATCTCCTCCTCCGCAACCTCCTCGCACCACAGATCTCGCCGTCTGCTACCCTCTCTCTTTCCTTGCCGTTGCGTCCTCCGGTGCTACCATACTCCCCCCCCGACCTCCTCTCTCTCTATATCCCTTCTCGAACCCCGTCGGCCACCACCTCTCTTCCACCGGTAGCACCACAAGCCCACGATCCTTCTCCTCCAACCGCCACCTTCAAACCCTCGGTAGCCCTTCTTCCTGCCTTCCTACTTCCACCACTGCCCCATCGAACGCAGCAGCCCCCACCTTCCTCCTACCGGTGCCTCCCCTCCCTCCTTTTCACTGCACGCAACGACATCACAAAAGGGGAGCTGAACCCCCTGCTGCCCCCTCTGGCAGGTGGCAGTCCAGCCTAAGGAGGAGGCCAGATCTCCTCCTCTGCGGCAGCCTTTTTAACGAGCGACGTTGGGCTTTCCCTTTACGGTTTACGGTTTGGGCGCGGTGTCGTTTTACCGCAAGTGCACGGTTAGTGTAGGGTGCGGGTATATCGAACACAGGGAGGTGGATGGCTTGAAGGCTACTAGCCTCGCCTAGGTTGTGTGAGAGCTCTGTGGATGATATGAGTGGGTAGTGTAGAAATAAAGGAAAGAAATGAAAAAGACAAGAAATGAATCCCTGCTAACACGGGCTAGAGCACTCATGACACTTGATATTCGACTCGACCTAGGGTGAGACATTGCCCCAAAAGGTGGTACCTAGTGCCACATAGGCCCGATATTCCAGTCGATGCCCAGGATGATAAGCTAGGTCTACCCGGTTTCAGACGGTGGGCGTTTCCATGTCCAACACCCTTCGCAACCGGGATCATTAAGGCCCCAATGATAACTCCCAACATTTCGTCCAACCCGTTTCCACGTGCGAGGGCTCGATGTCAACGCTAGGGGTGTGAGCTATGGCTAGGGGATCAAACTCCCGTTTTATTTCCCCTTGGCCCGACGGTCAGATGCGATATTTCTACCGCCAATGACAATAAAACGCCCCTGCATAACCCTAATGGCCAAATAGGTCAAATGAGATTTCTAGCAATACATCAAAGCGGATCTTGACGGGACAAGCATCCGGAGCCCAACCCCCAACATATCTAGTGTGTTGCCATACGCATTGGTCTCAGATTGCTAGACATCCCCGTTGACACATTCCATCAAACACTTGCCATGCAATCATATCGAATGAAATATCCCAAGCATCAATCCTACTCTAACCCATATTAGGTTCATCAAACACTACTCAATGGTGAAGAACATGATAATAAGCAATAAAAGTCACAAACAAACATTCACCATCAAGCACAATAAAAATAACACAAAGCAATGGAAATAAGAAAAGAAATACTTATATTGCATTTGAATCCATCAATCCATTACAAGACTTATTGAAGTAGAAACCCTAATCTAACCTAACCTAAAGATCCTGTTAAGGGGTAAGAAAACTGCTAAAAAAATAGGAGAGAACCCCTTACAAGTCGTCCACAATCTCATATTTATAGACTCCCACAAAACCCAAACAGTTCGGGTCCAAAAACCCACTAAAACTGCTGAAAAAGGGCTACCCGATCGGTTGGAAGTTCAACCGATCGGGTGAAAACAAACAGAAACTCAGAACTTCTAAAATTGAGCAGAACCGATCGGTTGGACTTCTAACCGATCGGTTGAAGTTCAATTCCAGACAGCTCCCAATTTCAGCACCCAGCTGCGCTCAGAAAATTCCAGAAAAATGTAGAAAAATCGGATTTTGGCATGCGACCTATCGTTGGAAAGCTAAAGACGATGCCGATGCTAGAAAAATAAGAGATCACCCAAAATCCCACTAGAATGATAGCAGATTTTCAATGAATGAGCAGCAGTACACGAAAGGGAAAGAAAAGGCCACCCGATCGGTTGAAGTGTCAACCGGTCGGGTGAGTTCTTTCCCAAAATGACCCGAGGGATGAACCGATCGGTTGGGAAGCCCTCTCAAAGACAGAGAGCACTGTCACACCCAACCGGTCACTGAACCGATCGGTTGGGGCTCGCTTCTTTTCTTGCTCCTCGTCGGGTCAGATACATTTGCACGAACCGATCGGTTGGGTATGTCCACCCGATCTGTTGAAGCTCCAAAACATCAAATCCTTGTCTTTGGCCATCGGATCTTTGCCGTATAAGCGCGCTTTGGTCCCGACATGCAAGGTCGACTCCAGAAGACTCCGAAACGTCGACATTTACCTGAAATACAAACAACACACCCAATAGTCAATATGAACCAGAATGCGATATATGCAACATGAAATGAGATGAAACGCATATGAATACACGATGAAGAGCGTGTGCAAAAGGTGAAATATGAACACGCATCAAGCCCCCAAGCTAAACTCTTCCTCGTGCCGAGGAAGACGAGTTGGAATGAAGATCGGGTGCGAGAGCAAGAAAGGAAAGCGAAGAATCCTTGATCACCCTCTCCAAACCACAAATGTAATCACCAACACAATTAAGCACAAGGGAAAAGCATATCACAATCCAAATCAAGAATTCAATCTCATAATATAGCATCATGGGCTCATATCAAAAGAGCACAAAATAGATAGAAGCGTGACATTGGCAAAGGCATAGCTATCATAGCATGTTATAGTAGATAATATGCCCAAATTTGAGGAAGCACAAAATTCATATCAAATCTTCCAAACGGTGAACACGAGATACCCATACATGCATGAAGAAGTAAGAAAGAATAGATATGAATCATGGGAATAACTATCAATCTCTAGGATATAAGGAATCACCACACACTTGTCGTTTTTGATTTTTGAAACACTTTCTTGCCTTGCTTGTATTTTCAAAAGGAGATGGAGAAGATGTGGAAAGATCACTTTGTACAAACTCTCGCCTTTCTTATTTACATTGGTGCTCTCAAATATAGGAGATGTGGAGAGCGAGGGAAAAGGGGAGAATGTGGCATATATACATATTTTTGGTTTTTGGGTAGTTTTTGTTGTTTTTGATTTTAATATTTTTGTCTTGCAAACTTGCGGAATCGCAATGGAATGCAAGGGCGGCCTACGCATCCCAAGCCAGATGGCTTTAGGGCGTCGGGTTACAAAGAACTCCGAAGGACCATTATACAAAAATATGTACAGAAGTATTCACTCCCCCAAACGGGAGAATGATGCACGATGAGGGGGGATGTACAATGTAAAACAAAAGAGAATTTTTTAGAAATCCAAGCATGGTAAGAAAATCCTCCATGAATTAAAGCACGGAACAAAGGTGTTGTAACGACCCACTTACGGGGCCCGTTACTGCTTGGAACATGCACAAGTCCTGCTAGGCACCAATGAAGTCAACACAGGCTATGTTGCAGAAATACGCCAAAATACTGATAATGAAAGTGGTTTTACAACCTTATTACAACCCAGCAGCTAACAGGAAAGGAAAATACAACAGAATTCAAAAGATACATCAACCCACACTGAAAACAACATAGCAAATCTCTCACACTCACTCTCAATACACAGGGTCCTGCTGGTCCTGCTGGTCGTACTCAACCACAAACTCAGCGTCTGCGGCCTCTGGTGCAAACTCCTCGACCTGTGAGATATCTGGCGAGTCCACCACAAAGAGAAGGGTCGCCAGGATCAGACGTAACTCAAAGTATCTCTATACATGGATATTGAAACAAATATACAAGCATGGCAATCTAAAAGTAAAGAGGTAAAGTGCAAAACAATACTGGTAAGGGAAAAAGAGCAGAAAGATAACCTTGCAGTTGTACATCTATCATCAATTTCTAGCAGTTAAAAGTGCAATATTAAAAGAGACTATGTAACAAAAGTCTATTTGTGCCGATACCTAGACCGTGACTTATAATGCGGGGTGCAATGAGCAACCAAGAGGCCACCTCTTACCACGGGTGCTACCCGGGCGAACTATGCTATGAATACTATGAATACTATGCAATACTCTGTGATCTGTGATGGTTGTCACTGGCTACTATGATGGGTTGCTAGAACCCGCACGGTGACAACAAAGGCTGGACTAGTCGCTCCCGCACCCTCGCTATTATAAGTTACCCCAAAACCCAGTGTCGGTGCAATTTACTAGAATGTCACATTTCCAGTCACAATTTTCTGTCAATCAAGTCAAGTAGACCAATTTTGCTCCCTTTACGATACTGTGCAATTTACGATACGATACCGTGCAATTTTAGCTAACAGTTAAAAATGGAAAACACTATGATAATGAAATAAATCTAAGTTGCATGCATTTGTTTTTGTTTTTAAGACCCATGCCAAGGGTACGATGAGTTACCAAAAATCGCCTTGTCGTGAAAGGCGCGTTTTGAAAGGCGGTCGGTGTACCTGGTTCACACGTGTTACGAACGAGTTAGCTTAACGAGATAATAATATGTTAAGAGGGCAAGTTATACTAACTTATAACTAATAACTTATAAAATATCCCAATTAAAACTTTAACTTAACTTTATTAGAAATCTTAACTTAAATTTAATCAATAACTTATATTATAACTTTTATAAAACTTATGTTAAAAACTTTATAAAATAACTAATATCAAACACTTATATTAAACTTATCTTAACCCAAATTTATTAACTAACTTTATCTTATATTTTAAAAGCTTAAACTTAAATAACATAGGTATATTTTTACCTTGTTTACGTATCTTAAATTACTTATAAAAAAACTTTTCCATTACTTAACTTTATTAATAATAATAATAATATTAATAATAAAACTTTATAATAACTTAACCCCTTCTATCTTACTCACCCTCTCTCTCTGTCTCTTTCTCTTCGTTCCCTTTTTTTTTTGTTCGATGCAGGGGCGCTGGCGGGGGAGATTAGGGGCGGCGACGGCGTTTCGAGGGAGGGGGCACGGCGGCGCAAGGGAGGAGGCCAGGCGATGGATCGGGGGCGGCAGGGGCTCGGGGACGTGGCGACGGGCCTGGGAGCACGGCGGGGCGGCGATCAAGCGGCGGGGCGGCGGGATTCGAGGTGCGCACGGGCCAAGGCGGATTGCGTCGGCGGTGTGGGGCTCCGACGGCACAGATCGGGGCGGGGGTGGCTTCGATGCGACGGCGGTGGGAGGATCCGGGCGTCGGATCGCCGGGGGGCGGTGGCTGCGAGATCGGGGGGGGGGGGGGGGGGGGGGGGGGGCGGATCCGAGATCGACGGCGACGATCGGATCCTTGGGGGGTTGATTTTGGGGTTGATTTGTGGTTTCAGATTTCTCCCTCTGGTTTTGATTTGAAATTGTAATCTGGTTTGATTTGGGTTGTAAGGAGATGGTGGAGGTGTTGGGGTTGATGGTGGTGCTCCTGTAGGTTGCGGTGGCTGAAGGTGGTGGAATGGCTGCTGCTTGTTTGTTCTTGTTCGTTCCTGCAGGTTGGCTTAAGAACGGGGAATGGAGGAGGGACAGATTGAAGAGGGTAGTTGTGAGGTGGGTGGCTTTGAATACAGATGTTGGATCTCACCGATTCTTTCGGTGGGATTCAATTGGGTGGGTTAGGGTTAGGATAAAGTAACATGGTAAAGGTAGTTTAGAAAAAGTTTTTAATAAACGTAATTTAGTTAAAGGTAACAAGTACTTTAATAATTAACCTTTTTAATTAAAACAATCACGATTTACAGATAAAAATTACGCTACGGTTAACTGAAAACGACGACGCGCTTGCGTCGACGGGCGGACGATTAACCACTCGGATGAAAATAATCGGATCAACGAAGTAAAAATACACGCACACAACAGTCAAACATACTACTAGAAAAACAGGCCGTTACATCCTACCCTCCTTAGAATAATTCCGTCCCCGGAATTCTCTATAGGTCAGGGAAAAGATAAGGGGTAACGCCCTTGCATTTCATCCTCTCGCTCCCAGGTAGACTCTCCTGGCGAGTCGCGACGCCACATCACTCTGACTAGGTCGATAGTCTTGTTCCTAAAGACTTTCTGGCGTCGATCAAGGATCTCTACGGGTTGCTGCTCGTACGTCAAGTCTGGACGAACTGCGATCTCTGAGTAGTCCACGACATGACTCGGGTCGCTCACATAGCGACGCAACTGTGAGATGTGGAATACATTGTGCACTCCCTCTAAGGCAGGGGGCAATGCAAGCTTGTATGCCACCTCTCCTACTCGCTCCAAAATATCAAAAGGCCCAATAAATCGGGGACTGAGCTTTCCTCTCCGACCAAAGCGAATCAATCCTCTGTTGGGCGAGATCTTCAGAAATACATGATCACCGAGCTGGAACTCCAGATGTCGACGCTTCGCATCTGCCCAATGCTTGTACCTGTCCTGAGCTAGCTGCAGCTTCTCTCTGATGGTCCGAACCACATCTACGGCTTCGGTGATTAGCTCAGGACCAACCAACTCTCGATCTCCTACATCATCCCAGCTCAAGGGGGATCGGCACTTTCTCCCATACAGTGCCGCGAAAGGTGCCATACCAATGCTAGACTGGTAGCTGTTGTTGTATGCAAACTCCACCAAATGGAGATGATCTTCCCATGATCCTTTGAAGTCCAGCATACATGCCCGCAGCATGTCTTCCAGTATCTGAATAGTACGCTCTGACTGACCATCTGTCTGAGGATGGTAAGCCGTACTAAAACTCAAGTGGGTTCCCAAGCTCTCCTGAAGACTCCTCCAAAAACGAGATGTGAACCTGGTGTCTCTGTCTGAGACAATGCTGATAGGAACTCCATGCAGCTTCACAATCTCATCCATGTACTTCTTGGCCAATACTTCTGTAGACTGGCCCACTCTGAAGGGAATGAAGTGCGCTGACTTGGTCAATCGATCTACGATCACCCAGACAGCGTCATTCTTCTTTGTACTCTTGGGTAGACCAGTCACGAAGTCCATCGTGATGTGCTGCCATTTCCACTCCGGAATGGGCAATGGCTGCAACAAACCGGCAGTTCTCTGGTGTTCAGCCTTCACCTGCTGGCACACAATACACTTCGCTACGCTCCGAGCGACGCTTCTCTTCATGCCATGCCACCAGTAATGCTGTCGCAGATCCTGATACATCTTGGTACCTCCAGGATGTATAGAGTAAGGAGAGCTGTGAGCTTCCTCCAATAACTCATCTCTAATGGCACCAGACGGTACACATATCCTGTCCTCAAACCTCAAGGACCCATCTGCATGAATCTTGAACTCTGGTCTTTGGCCTGCCATCACCAGATCTCTAATCTTCCGTAGCTTCTCATCCTCCATTTGAGTAGACTTGATCCTCTCTACCAGGGTCGACTGGATATGCATGCCCATCAAAGATGCAGTCATCCCTGGTAGAATCACTTCTATACCCATGTCTCGGATCTCTTGCTGCAACCTCCACTGAGTCGTAAGGGTCATCACTGCTGGAAGACGACTCAATGCATCCGGTACAACATTGACTTTCCCAGGATGGTACTGAAGGTCAATGTCATAATCTGCCATGAGCTCGACCCATCGTCTCTGACGCATGTTGAGCTCCTTCTGAGTGAAGAGATACTTCAGACTCTTATGATCCGAGAACACCTTCACGTGCTCACCCAATAGGAAGTGCCTCCAAATCTTCAGTGCAAAAATCACTGCCGCCAACTCAAGATCGTGAGTGGGGTAGTTCTTCTCATGGATCTTCAACTGCCTGGATGCATATGCCACGACTCGACCGTGCTGATGTAGCACGCATCCGAGTCCCTTGCCAGATGCATCGCAGAAGACTTCGAATCCTCCTGATCGGTCTGGAATAATCAAGATGGGTGCAGTCGTCAATCTCTTCTTCAGCTCCTGGAAAGCATCCTCGCATGCTTTCGACCAAACAAACATCACATCCTTTCTCGTTAATCGCGTCATGGCTCCTGCAATCTTCGAGAAATCTTTGATGAACCTCCGGTAGTAGCCAGCTAGTCCCAAGAAGCTTCGAATCTCGGTCACCGTTCGGGGGACTGGCCAGTTTTGAACAGCGGCTACTTTTTCAGGATCAACAGCAATCCCTGTTCCTGACACCACGTGGCCTAGAAATGCCACCTCGTTCAGCCAGAACTCGCACTTGCTAAGTTTGGCATAAAGCTGGTGTCTTCTCAGGGTCTCGAGAACCTTCCTGAGATGTTCTGCATGCTCCACGGCATTCTTCGAGTAGATGAGAATGTCGTCGATGTAGACTACAACGAACTTGTCCAAGTATTCATACAATACTTGGTTCATGAGACTCATAAATACCGCGGGTGCATTGGTCACACCAAACGGCATCACTAAGTACTCATAATGTCCGTATCTGGTCCTGAATGCAGTCTTGGGAACATCTTCATCCTTCACCTTCACTTGATGGTACCCTGTCCTCAGATCCAGCTTCGAATAGACGCTTGACCCACCGAGCTGGTCGAAAAGATCGTCGATGCGCGGTAGAGGGTACTTGTTCTTCACGGTGACTTTGTTCAGCTCACGGTAGTCAACGCACATACGAAGGGATCCGTCTTTCTTCTTCACCAGCAATATGGGAGATCCCCAAGGAGATACACTGGGTCGTATCCATCCCTTCTTCAGTAGATCATCAAGTTGGACCCGCAATTCTTCTAGCTCAGAAGGTGCTAGACGATACGGTCCTTTGGACATCGGTTGGGCTCCTGGCATTAGTTCGATGGCAAATTTAAGGGTGCGATCCGGAGGCAAACCTGTAAGGTCATCTGGAAACACATCCAAGAACTCTCGAATCACTTCTGGTATCTCGGGCTCAGCGTCCATCGCGGCTGCTACTGCTTCGGTCGACTTGGCCTTGTACTTCACCGGTCCCACAGATCTGCTCCCACTAATGAACTCGAACTTCGGATGATCAGGAATGTCGAAGGCTACCCTCCTTCGACAACAGTCGATGGTGGCATGGAAAGTTCCCAACCAATCCATCCCGAATACAGCATCAAAGTTCGGGATATCAATCATCATGAAGTTAGCGAATAAAGCTCGCCCACAAATTACCACGGGGCATTGAGGATACCCACTGGTCGCCTTTATCACTCCGCCACCCGTATTGACGTTCCAACCAGTAGATAAGGTTATAACAGGAACGGTATGGGTGCGAACGAATCGACTCGCTAGAAAGCAGTGTGATGCTCCCGAGTCGAACAAGGAGAGGGCGGGATTCCCAGCTACTAGCACGACACCTAGGTTCAAACACTAATCTAAGCAACCAACGCTAATGAAAGAAAAGATATACTAATAATGCAAGAATTATACCTGTGATCACTTCACCGGTGGCCTCGGCCTCTTCGACAGTCATGGTGTAAGCCTGGCGTCTCGGTGGTGGCTGCCTTGCCTGCTGGAACACCCTCTGCTGTGGAGGTAGTGGTGGACGCTGTGGGACGATCCTAGTCGGGGCAGCACGAGGGGCTGGAGCTGGAACCGGAGCTGGAGCTGGAGCACGTGACCTATGATGCGGGCAATTCCTAGCCACGTGCCCAGTCTCTCCACACACCAGACAAAGGCCCAGAAAAGCTCGACACTCAGATTTGAAGTGTCCAGACTTTCCGCAAAAGTGGCAGACCGGGAGGGCCTGCTGCTGTGGTCCTGGCCTCTTAAACTGAACCTGCTGAATAGGACGAGGCATCTGGGGCCGTCTGCTTGGCCCAGCTTGGGTCAGTGGGGGCCTCGCAGATGTTGCCAGCATGCGTTCTTCCTTTTCCTCCTCTTCGACCATCTCATGGTTACGAGCAATGGCCAGAACTTCAGCATGTGTGGTCGGGCTAGCACCGACCATCATCCTTCGAATCTCAATATTGAGCCCCTGCTGGAACTGCTGGGCTCGAGTCAAAGCATTTGTAACCATCTCTGGAGCAAACCTGCTGAGCCTGGAGAACTCAGCGTCATACTGATCCACCGTCATCGAACCCTGCTTCAGGTTGATGAACTTCTTCCTCATCTTGATCGTTGCGTGTGGGGGAAAGTACTGAGCGTTGAAGGTACTTGTAAATACATCCCACGAAATCGGCAATCCCAAGCGGTCTTCAACCGCCTGCCACCAGTCTCTAGCACCATCCGTCAGTTGCCTCTTGACGACAGCCACCCAGGCTTCTTCTCGAATCTGAGATGCTCTCAGATCATCAGTGATGCGCTTGAGCCATTCTTCCGCCTGAAGATGGCTCTCAGTCCCTGCGAAGGTCTTCGGGCTCATCCCTCGAAAGTGATAAGCACTTGGGTCAGCTCGTTGCTCTCTGTGCAAAGCCTGTTCCAAGGCCTGTCCAAGCTGCTGATGAAGGGCATACATGCCCCGCATGCAATCTTCTGCAGACAACGGTGCAGTCGGGAATGCTGTTGCGCCAGAACCGTTGTTGGCTCCATTGCCAGCATCATTCTGGTTGGGACCCTCATTCGGGTGGTTGATCCCGGATCCAAAGGCACTGTCTTCGCTTCCCGAAGTGTTCCTTTCCATGGCTTATCTGCATTTCATAAGGTTTGATCAGTTCCATCAAGTATTTTTATACGACATATTCTGAACTTCCTGTATTGTTCATGTGGCTTTTAGCGCGGACCTGCATGGGCCACCAAACTTGTAACGACCCACTTACGGGGCCCGTTACTGCTTGGAACATGCACAAGTCCTGCTAGGCACCAATGAAGTCAACACAGGCTATGTTGCAGAAATACGCCAAAATACTGATAATGAAAGTGGTTTTACAACCTTATTACAACCCAGCAGCTAACAGGAAAGGAAAATACAACAGAATTCA
Source organism: Scilla litardierei (assembly GCA_030789695.1). NCBI lineage: Eukaryota > Viridiplantae > Streptophyta > Magnoliopsida > Asparagales > Asparagaceae > Scilla > Scilla litardierei. Next base: position 176,029,912 of record CM061142.1, read on the forward strand.
AAAGATACATCAACCCACACTGAAAACAACATAGCAAATCTCTCACACTCACTCTCAATACACAGGGTCCTGCTGGTCCTGCTGGTCGTACTCAACCACAAACTCAGCGTCTGCGGCCTCTGGTGCAAACTCCTCGACCTGTGAGATATCTGGCGAGTCCACCACAAAGAGAAGGGTCGCCAGGATCAGACGTAACTCAAAGTATCTCTATACATGGATATTGAAACAAATATACAAGCATGGCAATCTAAAAGTAAAGAGGTAAAGTGCAAAACAATACTGGTAAGGGAAAAAGAGCAGAAAGATAACCTTGCAGTTGTACATCTATCATCAATTTCTAGCAGTTAAAAGTGCAATATTAAAAGAGACTATGTAACAAAAGTCTATTTGTGCCGATACCTAGACCGTGACTTATAATGCGGGGTGCAATGAGCAACCAAGAGGCCACCTCTTACCACGGGTGCTACCCGGGCGAACTATGCTATGAATACTATGAATACTATGCAATACTCTGTGATCTGTGATGGTTGTCACTGGCTACTATGATGGGTTGCTAGAACCCGCACGGTGACAACAAAGGCTGGACTAGTCGCTCCCGCACCCTCGCTATTATAAGTTACCCCAAAACCCAGTGTCGGTGCAATTTACTAGAATGTCACATTTCCAGTCACAATTTTCTGTCAATCAAGTCAAGTAGACCAATTTTGCTCCCTTTACGATACTGTGCAATTTACGATACGATACCGTGCAATTTTAGCTAACAGTTAAAAATGGAAAACACTATGATAATGAAATAAATCTAAGTTGCATGCATTTGTTTTTGTTTTTAAGACCCATGCCAAGGGTACGATGAGTTACCAAAAATCGCCTTGTCGTGAAAGGCGCGTTTTGAAAGGCGGTCGGTGTACCTGGTTCACACGTGTTACGAACGAGTTAGCTTAACGAGATAATAATATGTTAAGAGGGCAAGTTATACTAACTTATAACTAATAACTTATAAAATATCCCAATTAAAACTTTAACTTAACTTTATTAGAAATCTTAACTTAAATTTAATCAATAACTTATATTATAACTTTTATAAAACTTATGTTAAAAACTTTATAAAATAACTAATATCAAACACTTATATTAAACTTATCTTAACCCAAATTTATTAACTAACTTTATCTTATATTTTAAAAGCTTAAACTTAAATAACATAGGTATATTTTTACCTTGTTTACGTATCTTAAATTACTTATAAAAAAACTTTTCCATTACTTAACTTTATTAATAATAATAATAATATTAATAATAAAACTTTATAATAACTTAACCCCTTCTATCTTACTCACCCTCTCTCTCTGTCTCTTTCTCTTCGTTCCCTTTTTTTTTTTGTTCGATGCAGGGGCGCTGGCGGGGGAGATTAGGGGCGGCGACGGCGTTTCGAGGGAGGGGGCACGGCGGCGCAAGGGAGGAGGCCAGGCGATGGATCGGGGGCGGCAGGGGCTCGGGGACGTGGCGACGGGCCTGGGAGCACGGCGGGGCGGCGATCAAGCGGCGGGGCGGCGGGATTCGAGGTGCGCACGGGCCAAGGCGGATTGCGTCGGCGGTGTGGGGCTCCGACGGCACAGATCGGGGCGGGGGTGGCTTCGATGCGACGGCGGTGGGAGGATCCGGGCGTCGGATCGCCGGGGGGCGGTGGCTGCGAGATCGGGGGGGGGGGGGGGGGGGGGGGGGGGCGGATCCGAGATCGACGGCGACGATCGGATCCTTGGGGGGTTGATTTTGGGGTTGATTTGTGGTTTCAGATTTCTCCCTCTGGTTTTGATTTGAAATTGTAATCTGGTTTGATTTGGGTTGTAAGGAGATGGTGGAGGTGTTGGGGTTGATGGTGGTGCTCCTGTAGGTTGCGGTGGCTGAAGGTGGTGGAATGGCTGCTGCTTGTTTGTTCTTGTTCGTTCCTGCAGGTTGGCTTAAGAACGGGGAATGGAGGAGGGACAGATTGAAGAGGGTAGTTGTGAGGTGGGTGGCTTTGAATACAGATGTTGGATCTCACCGATTCTTTCGGTGGGATTCAATTGGGTGGGTTAGGGTTAGGATAAAGTAACATGGTAAAGGTAGTTTAGAAAAAGTTTTTAATAAACGTAATTTAGTTAAAGGTAACAAGTACTTTAATAATTAACCTTTTTAATTAAAACAATCACGATTTACAGATAAAAATTACGCTACGGTTAACTGAAAACGACGACGCGCTTGCGTCGACGGGCGGACGATTAACCACTCGGATGAAAATAATCGGATCAACGAAGTAAAAATACACGCACACAACAGTCAAACATACTACTAGAAAAACAGGCCGTTACAGGTGTGGTTATCCTAATCTCGTGGAAAGGTAGCTAACACATGCGATAAGAGTACACATATAGTATTTCATGCAAGAGTTAGAAGCACGGGGGTAGGATGGTAAAATAACCGTTTTTTTTGAAATGAAGCGTGAAAATCTAGGAACTTCAAATAGAGGGGCATATTAAAATATGATATATTGCTAGAAGCATGCCTTAAACACAATCACAACCAACAATATCGAAATATAGCAAATAAACCCAAAAGACTGCAAATCACATATATGAGCATTGAATAATCAAAGAAATAGCGTGATGGAAAAAAGGGCACAAATGCGAAAAGTGAAGTATGAGTGGCAAAATATCATTGAGGGTTCATCTCTAGAAAGAGGCAAGAATGAAATGGAGAAAGAAAAATGCATGATGGGAATGATGCATAAAAATGAAAAGAAATTTTTTTTTGATGCATGAAAAAGGTGAAAAATGGAAGAAAATAAAGGAAACATGCATGAAATGCAACTCCACCAAGCTAAAGCTTGCATTGCCCTCAATGCAATAAGATCACTCATGAGAGGGCAAAGATAAAATGGGCGGGGAAATGCATCAAAAATAACAAAAATGACTATGGGTGATGCTCTCCCCCATGCTAGTATAAGCTATGCCCAAAAGATATGAAAATCCGACACGTGGCATAAAAGATAAAGGGGAGAGTGAACAATAGGCAAAACATGCATCACCACCCTTTGGAGGTGGCAGGGGTCTCATGGAGAAAAATGATAACGGGGCTGAGAAAAGTGCCAAAAGAAAAAGGATAGGATGATGGGGGTGAAATGATAGAAGGGCACAACATGATGGGTTATTATGATGCAAAATCAAAACCTAGATACGCTCCCCTCGCTAATGAGAGGAGACAGAATTATTCTAATCTAAACTAGAAAGCGGTAAATATTTACACTACTAGATTAGGATACACCTGAGCATAGGCGGATCCAGAATCTGGAGTGGGGCAGGTAGCTGCTCTAACTGCTCCTTCTATGGTTCCGCTAGAAGCGCTGGGCCAGTGTGCCAATGGACCCAAGCAATGCATCTCCAAGCATCCCAAGTAGGTGTCCATCTGTAACCTGCAAAGAATGAGGTGCATTAGCCCATGGCAAGAAATCATTTACCAAAATAAATGTATCCCAGAGATAATCGTCAACATAAGATGGAAAAATAATAAAAGGGTGACGAATACTCCCTGAGAATGGGTCGCTATCCTCTGTACTAGTGACGTCCAAATCCTCGCTCTCCATGAGAAGTGGCTCTCTAGGTGGTGACGCACCGCATCATACCTCAAGGGAAGTAGATCATGTGTCCTACGAAAGATATGTGAAAATGTTTGGCCCTGGTTTAGAATGAGGCTCTCAGGCGTAAATGGGCAATCATTATGCACGTGCCCTGCCATCCCACAAATCTCACAAACCACAAATGAATAAGGATCATAGCATCCCATCTGAGCATCGAAATTTGGTCTCCACATGGTAATAGCAAAGATACATGGACAACAAAAATAAGAAAACTAGAGCGGAGCGTCAATAGTACAAGAGAATAACAAAAAGATAATATAATGATGGGGAAAAATTTTCTTGGTTATTGTATTTGTTTTTTAAATGTTTTTATGAGTAGTCTAATGAACCTAAGCTATGCTAATATCAAACTGAACGCCTCCCCGGCAACAGCAACAAAAACTTGACCGACGCCCCGTTTACGGTTTGGACACGGTGTCGTTTTACTGCAAGTGCACAGTTAGTGTAGGGTGCAGGTATATCGAACACATGTAGGTGGATGGCTTGAAGGCTACTAGCCTCGCCTAGGTTGTGTGAGAGCTACGCAGATGATATGAGTGGGTAGTGTAGAAATAAAGGAAAGAAATTGAAAAGCCAAGAAATGAATCCCCGCTAACATGGGCTAGAGCACTCATGACACTTGGCATTTGACTCGACCCAGGGTGAGACATTGCCCCAAAAGGTAGTACCTAGTGTCCCATGGGCACGATATTTCAGTCGATGCCCAGGATGATACGCTAGGTCTACCTGGTTTCGGACGGTAGGTATTCCCATGTCCAACACCCTCTGCAACCGGGGGCATTAAGGCCACAATAATAACTCCCAACATTTCGTCCAATCCGTTCCCACGCGTGAGGACTCGATGTCAACGCTAGGGGTGTGAGCCGTGGCTAGGGGATCAAACTCCCGTTTTATTTCCCCCTGGCCCGACGGTCAGATGCGATCTTTCTCTCGCCAATGACAATAAAACGCCCCCGCGTAACCCTAATGGCCAAATAGGTCAAATGAGATTTCTAGCAATACATCCAAGCGGATCTTGATGGGACAAGCATCCGGAGCCCAACCCCCAACACATCTAGTGTGCTGCCATACAAATTGGTCTCAGATTGCTAGACATCTCTATTGACACATTCCATCAAACACTTGCCATGCAATCATATCGAATGAAATATCCCAAGCATCAATCCTACTCTAACCCATATTAGGGTTCATCAAACACTACTCAATGGTGAAGAACATGATAACAAGAAATAAAAGGCACAAACAAACATTCACCATCAAGCACAATAAAAATAACACAAAGCAATGGAAATAAGAAAAGAAATACTTATATTGCATTTGAATCCATCAATCCATTACAAGACTTATTGAAGTAGAAACCCTAATCTAACCTAACCTAAGATCCCATGAAGGGGGAAGAAAACTGCTGAAAAATAGGAGAGAACCCCTTACAAGTCGTCCACAATCTCATGTTTATAGACCAAACAGTTCGGGTCCGAAAACCCACTAAAACTGTTGAAAAAGGGCCACCCGATCGGTTGGAAGTTCAACCGATCGGGTGGAAAAAAACAGAAACTCAGAACTTTTGAAATTGAGCAGAACCGATCGGTTGAAGTTCAATTCTAGACAGCTCCCAATTTCAGCACCCAGCTGCGCTCAGAAAATTCCAGAAAAATGTAGAAAAATCGGATTTGGGCATGCGACTTATCGTTGGAAATCTAACGATGATACCGATGCTAGAAAAATAAGAGATCACCCAAAATCCCACTGGAATGATAATAGATCTTCAATGAATGAGCAGCAGTACACGAAAGGGGAAGAAAAGGCCACCCGATCGGTTGAAGTGTCAACCGGTCGGGTGAGTTCTTCCCCAAAATGACCCGAGGGATGAACCGATCGGTTGGGAAGCTCTCTCAAAGACAGAGAGCACTGTCACACCCAACCGATCATTGACCCGATCGGTTGGGGCTCCCTTCTTTGCTTGCTCCTCGTCGGGTCCGATACGTGTGCACGAACCGATCGGTTGGGTCTGTCCACCCGATCGGTTGAAGCTCCAAAACATCAGATCCTCGTCTTTGGCCATCGGATCTTTGCCGTATAAGCACGCTTTGGTCCCGACATGCAAGGTCGAATCCAGAAGACTCCGAAACACCGACATTTACCTGAAATACAAACAATACACTAAATAGTCAATATGAACCAAAATGCGATATATACAACATGAAATGAGATGAAACACATATGAATACACGATGAAGAGCGTGTACAAAAGGTGAGATATGAACACGCGTCAGTACCCATGTAATTGCCATCATACATATAATAGTCAGTTCATTTCTTACTAACAGAAAGTGCCATGCCACGTTAGTTTATCTTTTAATCTTGAAATGATTCATGTAGCAAGGTTAACATGAATATAATTACAATGGTGTTATAATACACAAGGAATACCTACTTATTATAATTCAGCATATGCTAAAGAACCTGTTACACAAATGCGTATACTAATATTACATGTCAGTGAGGGGTACACCTTAAATATCGTGAAGGCGATCTATCGCCAACTCCGTCTACCAAAATGTTAGCACAATCTAATGCCCCTTACATGTCATCGACATCAGTTTCATTTGTAAACTGCACAATAGTTATATGTAAATAACTGACAGTAAATCAGCATACATATTATTTTGCATGTGTCTAAAATTTACAGATTTTCAACTATATGATTGTTGAATGTGGCCTTAAAGAACATATCATCTTAGCTTGGTGTTTACCTCTTAAGCCTCCCTTGTATGTTTCATGAATTGTTGAATTCTACTATTTTAACTTAACCCCTCATGTTTGTAAATCAAATTCAGATGTATATGTTTGAGGTTGTGTGACAAATCGAAAGTTGTTCTACATGCTGAACATGTTTAGTGATGCTGGGTATGTACTGTTATTTTATTTAGTCAATATTATTATTTGTTATAGCCTAATAATAAGTTACTGATATGTAATATTGGGCCCTCGGGGCATATACGGACTATTGGGCACTCAGGGCATATACAGAATATTGGGCCCTTGAGGCATACATTGAATTATACAGACGCACAATGACACTTTTAGGTGGGGTAGTCCACTGTAGTAGAGGTCGAAATTTTGGATTTCACCCCATCGGTAAATTTGACCATCGCCCGGATGGGGTCGGTAAGTACAGAACCACAGGTAACTCCCGTTGGTTTGGGTGTACTTGTAGTTTCTTCTGCCCTCGGACATTGGACTAGTCACTAGATTAAGTATTGATTGTCACTCTCTTTACTTTCTGTTATTGATACCATAAATTGTGTAAACTGTTAGCTACACTCTTACCATGCTCATATATATCTTTGTCATGCTCACTACATTTTACTCTGTACACTACATTTGGCCATGTTCACCTCACTTTGCTACGTACAGTACACTTTGCTATTCTCACTTCACCATACTATGCTCACATGCCTTTATCCTGTTAGTAGACAATGTTATTACCCTGCTAAATTCTTTTTAATTATTCAAATGAGATTGATGCTTCGGAACTACATGAGTAACCCTCACTAACAGGCATTGTATTTGTGTTTTAATGCAATGTTCGTCAGGTTCAGAGGGAATTTTTGCAGATCCTAGTTCCAGCGTAGCGTGATCCACTAGAGGCAGGATTCTTCCAGAAGATACTGTCAGACTGCATCTCATTGTAGTTTCCATTGTATCAGATTTGCGTATCCCATGTTGTAAGGGCCATGCATCTCTTCCTTTCCTTATTGTTGTAATTCATTCCGAGCCGATTGGGATTGTAATAATATTATTGATTATATGTGTTGTTTTGAGTATGCATGCAAGAACCTGCAAGGTTTCACACAGAGGCTTATTGTGTTTAAAGCAAGGGAAAAGAAAAACAAAAGTACATCCTCCTTGTTTGCACATGCGGATCCGCTCGCGTCCTTGCTCCCAAGTATAATGGGAAGCGGGGATTGACAGTGGGAAAACATGCACAATGAAATTAATGGTCTAGAATCTGCTGTGAAATCCTTGAGAGAGTCTAATTTTGAATTGCAGCAAGATAATTATAATATGTCACTAGATGTTGACAGGTTAAAAGTTGAAAATGATGCATTTGGAGCTACCATTGCAAAAATGAAAAAGGAAAAATCTAGTGTGCATGAAAAGGCTGAATGTAAAATTTGTCCTACACTTGTGACCGAAAATAAAACTTATAAATAAAATTTGATTAAGCTAAAAACTGTAAAGGAAGAGCTAACAGAAAAGATGGCCATAGAAGAAAATGAGAATTAAGAGCTTAAAGAAAAATTGATTAAGAGTGAGATTGAAAATAAGAATCTTGAAGGAAAATCTATTGAGATAGAAAAGAAAGTTGACAATTTGAGAAAGAATGATTATGAGAATAAAAAGGCCTTTATTAGTAAATGCACTTTGATTGTGAACGAAAATCTTTATTTGAAATCCAAAGTCACGGACCTAGAATTGACCATAAAGAAATTCAGTGTTGGAAAACATTCCTTGGATATTATTCTTGGAAATCAACTGTATGACAATAATAGACAAGGACTTGGATATGGTTTGAAATACGTTGAAAAACCTAAATACGAAATTTCACAATTAGCCAATGAAAGTTAGAAATATTCATGCAAAGTGCTTTACATATGGATTTGTTGGTCATACTTCTCATCATTGCTTATATAGGAACAAAAATATGAAGTTCAAACAAATTTGTGTTCCTAAAGATATTGTGAATAATTGTTTGAATAGGAGCATGAAAATAAAGTATAAACAAGTATGGCTTCCGAAAGATTTTGCGACTAACACCAGTGGACCTTGTTGGATTACAAGGCCACACATAACATCTTCCGTGTAGGTAAGATGTAGGGGCAAGAAACTATGGATTAGACGTCGCATTATATTGAAGTTCCTTAGTCAAACGACAACGCGAAGGTATGATTTCTTGTTTGAGCTCACTGCATACCTTTATAGGATTTTTGCTGTGTTTGTAATTTCCTTGGTGTGATATTTTTTTGTTGTGTGTGATGTTTTTTGGAGTGTTTATTTTTCAATTTTTTGTGTAATGATAAAATATTTAAAAACCACAAAATTATGAAAATTTTGAAAATAAAAAAATATATGAGAAAAGTGCAAATTTATAAATATTGAGTTTATTGTATCTATCTCTTTTAATTATCAAAATTGCACTTTTGAACGATATTCATATCCATGGAAAAATCCTGTATATTGTCATGACTATAATTGCATATTAGACTTTTTAAATGATCATGACAAGTTCAATAAATTAAATAACTTGATTTCTACATCTTCACCCTACACTTCCACGTGCGTAATTGTTATTGCACATATGGAATTGTTTTCATGAAATTTGGGGAAGTGTTTGTCGGTGGATGAATTGAAAAATATTGAAAAACATATTATTCTATGGGATATGAAGTATCTTGCCTTGGATAAAAATTAGAGTTCATAAAAAGAAAAGAGAAACAATGAAAGGGTATGCAAATAATACAAAAGAAAAGAAAAGGAGCTCCATATGAAAAATGGATACGGTCCATGGCAATGAGACAACCCACGTGTATCCAACTTATGCTTTAAGATTAATCTTTAGCATTGGTGTTATACCCGTCAAGCAATGCCACCCCACATCTTTGAGTCATTATAGGCTATGTTTTGGGTGTTGGTAACTTGAACTCATTATTAATGAGGTGAGAAAAATCAATCCTAAAAGAATATATGTCATATTGAAAGTTGGTTTGTTTTGGTTGATTTTCATGAAACTTCTCCATATATGTTGTAAATTTTAATCATCACACAAGCACAAAGGTGTATTAATCATTGTTATGAGATTAACTGAATATCAAGTTGTTGTTTTAATTGTCTAAATGTGATCATATGTCTTCACTAATAATATTTTATTTTTACATTGCATATGACATGTGTTTCTTTAGTGTTCTTTTGATGATAACAAAAGGGGGAGAAAATGGGAGAGATTTGATCCTGATAATGACATTGATAATGAGAGCAATTTAGTAGGGGGAGCATGTCAATAGGAGGAGCATCTTGGATATAATTTATATCTTGTTGACATGCATCACCACACTGTAACGGCCTGTTTCTGAACGTACGTATTTTGTACGTACAATATTAATGAATTGATTATTTGAGTAATTATTACGTAATTTTATTTTCCTCTCATGGCTTGAATTCGTGATTGGATCCTCGCGATTTCACGATCACATTGGTGACTTCTTTAACTTGTGGTTGACGTAGATTGTAGGGGCACGATCGTAATAGTTCGACCTTTCTAACAGATGATTCTCCAAATTAAATCTTAACCCAAAATCTTAACCAAATCAATTTCCTAATCTAACTGAGCTGATTTCCTAGAATCAATCAAATCTGGATCGAATTGATTTCCACATCAATTGTAACCAAACCTATTTCTATAACTCCAAATATCTCGACAAGATCAATTATTGACCACAAATCTTAGCTAATGATATTATCATATTTCCCATGATCTTTGTAACAAATCTCTCATTGCGACAATCGATCTCCAAATCGTAATATTGATCTTCTAATCAAACTACAATATATTAATGAAATTGATTCTTAACTGGGTTGGTTTCTAAATCAGATGTAAAATCTAATAAATCCAATATTTTAACTGAATCGGTCTTCCAATCAAATCTCAACCGAATTGATCTTTCTAAAAAAATATTGTAATGACCCGTATTCAACAATACTAATTTTCTACGTATTTTCTTAATTAAAAGTATTTTATAATGGGTTGTTAGGAGTTGAACATCAAAATAGTTTTTAAATCATTTATAAAAAAATGTTTTGTAGTACTAATATAGTTATAGCCTATTTTAGAGTATACGAGTACCATCCTAAATCCCTAAATGATTTTTATAATTATTTAAACTCAATTTTAACATTTCAGTCGTAACAATTATTTTTCTAAGTAAACGTTACCAAAATGATTTCAAACTTCTACAGTGTCATTCTATGATCATTTAGAGCCTCCCACATTAATTTCGTAATTTTCCGAAGTCGGATCAGTAGAGAACCCGCAAACCCGCTTCCTAAACGTTTTGGCCCAAAACTAGTATTTCCGTAGTCCAAACTACGAAATAGACCTCGTAGTCACGATCCTCGTGACGATACGAACCCGTGGCTATATTTTCGTAATTTTTCGGAGTCGTTTAACCCAAGGGCAAAGTTGTAATTTTACAAATTGTTTTCACTAATTACCGTTTTACATTTCCCTAATTACCATGTTAATTACCTAGTTTAAATCCCTAATGTCGGCAACCTCACACGTTGTGATTTAGAGTTTTAGTCTAACCTTCTAACCCATTTGTCAAAAAGCTAAATTTGCATTCATTTCATTTGACTAAACATTAATTGCTTTTATATTAAACTAATTCCTAATTACTATATAAACCCACCCCCTTACTTCTCTTCACAAAACATCTCCCCAGGCAACAACCCCTAACCCAATCCCGTTCAACTTCCCTCTTCCTCACAAATTAATTCAAAGGCAAACTCAAAGCCCAGCTCCCGAACCCACGCAACTCTTCCCTCTCTCATCTTGTTCGAACTCCGACCCACGCTCGACCCGCCCTCTCGCCTGAGCTCCGACGTGCCCCGCCCACCGCCGTCGTCGACGAGAGGCCGCTCCGCCCGAGCTCCGACCTCGCAGCGAACGCCGCCCGAGCGCCCTCGCTCCACTCCCCGGACCACCGCCGCGCCTCCGCCCCTTCTCCGACCACCGCCTTGCCGCGAGACCGCCGCTGCAGCGCCGAACGGAGATCGCCGCCGCTCTCCGAGCTGCTCCGAGCTCTCCGATGAAGGCCGCCCGCTCAGCCCTCTCTCGTTCGCTCGCTCGTTCGTCGTCGCCGGAGTCGCTCGCCCCGCCGGAGTTCCGCCCACCGCCTCGCCGAAGTCGCCCGAGCCGCCTCCGCCGGTCGTCGAGCCCCGCCGTCCCCCTCCGCCGCTGTCGCCTCCCTCTCCCCGCATACAACGTCGACAGCAGCGTAAGTAGATCGAATGGAAAACTTGTAAATATTGCGAACTTTCGTAATATTCGATTTTTAATTAATTAATAATAGGGTTTAAGGGTTATAAATCCATAACTTGATATACAGGGGCCAGAAAAATGTGTGGATAGCCCCAGAAAATCAGAAACGTCGAAACGAATCCATTGGCGCTAGTTTCATCTCCATCAGGCAAGTATATTTCTCACAGTGAATTTTTAAAGGCAAAACTTAAATAGGTTAAAATCCTTTTAAAATTCGTAACTTGCAATTTTTACATACACTGCTTTACGATAAAAATATATGTTACAGTACTTGTAAATACGATCGTTTTGACATCTTGTTTACAAAATTCCGACGTACGGTTTGCCCGGAATAAATCTTTGAAGATATGTTGTAATGCTAAATTCTTGCTTTAAAAATCCTTTTAAAATTCGTAATCTGTGATTTTTACGTACACTTATGTACGATAAAAATATATGTCATAGTACTAGTAAATACGATCAATTTGACACCTTGTTTGAAGAATTCTGATGTACGGTTTGCTCTAAACAATTCCTTGAACATATGTTTTAAAAATTATTTCTTGCTTTTTGGCTATTTAAAATTGTTTAAAAATTGTTTAAAATCTTGAAAAATAACTACTAGTCATAGAAAGTATTTTAAGCTAATTTAAACTCTTTTGCTTGGTTAAAATCATATCTTACTCGTTCTTTTATTTATTTAAGTGATCCTGATGTTTTCATTTAATCGAGTCGTGAAGTTGTGAACTTTCACGAGACTGTTGTACGGACTATTGGAACACCGAGATTGAATTGATTGAATGGAAGATGGAACTTCAACAATATTGAATGGAAGATGGAACTTCAACAATATTGAATGGAAGATGGAACTTTAATAATATAGAATGGAAGATGGAATTTCAATAATAGGCAGTTAGTACACATTCTTTTGACCCGACACTAGACTTGACCTGGGATTGGGGTAGTCTATGATCACAAGTGTTACAGAATGACTGGATGCGCCATACTAAATTACCTCCAACACATTACGGGGGTTAGAACCTTGACCGTTGCCATATCGGAACGGTGGGTAAGCCTCGGAGTTGCTCCCGTCGCAGGCTGCATGTTGGTTATCTCTAGTACTCTTGGACATGGACTTATCACTAGGATAGACTGGTTATTGATTATTATTATAACCTCTTTTCTACAGGATTGCTACAGTTTGGTTATTGAATGCTAAATTGTCACAGGTTGCTGATAGTATTGCAAATGGTTATTGAAATTGCTACAGGTTGCAAATGGTATTGCAAATGGCTATCAAATGATTAAATTGATGCAGGTTGCAAATGTTTAACTGATTTAAATGTTTAACTGATTTAACTGCTTTAACCGTTTTAACTGCTTTAAACCGATTTATCTCTTTTATTGCTTATTTGTAAATTAAAATTATTGCTTGTCTTTAACTCTTTTAAAGTTTAAACTTATTGCTTGTCTTTAAAATTCAGCGTTGTTTAATTTAAATGTCTAATGTTTTGGTTTTGAGAATATCTTGCCGAGTAAATCTCGCTGACGGACATTTCACTTTGTTGTTTTTACGAAATGTCCGTCAGGTATCGATAGTGAGTTCTTTGAAGACACTACCACATGAATCGAGCCAGTGCTTGACGAGCACGTGGAGTACCCACCCACAGAAGATTAGACAATCCCCTTCGCGACTGTTTAATTACATTTAAAATAATGTAATTGTGTACTTTGTTTGTATTGGACATACTAGGCCGAGATGTATCTTAATTATTGTACACTGTATATGTAATAATGTTGTTTGAGCTGCTTCTTAAATTTGCATGCAAGGATCTGCAATTTTTATACAGACGCTTAGTGTGTTTAAGCCAAGGAGGAAGAAAAGAAAAGGATTCCAAAAGAAAAAAAAAGTACTCCTCTTTGTTTTAAGCACATCGCGGACCCGCTCGCGTCCTCGCTCCCGGTAGAATGGGAAGCGGGGCGTGACAGGTTTTGGTGGTGGCCCATGCAGGTCATGCGTATGCAAATACTTTAAGATCGGTTTAAATGACATTAATATCTAAGTGTACAGCTAGAATAGATTTATTCTTACTTACCTCACATTGCGGTTTGTTTTGAAGTTTGGCAGGTCAACCAGATACTCACGACTGATGGTGATTTGATTTTTACTTACCTTATATTGCGGTTTGTCTTGAAGTATGGCAGGTCGACCAGATACTCACAGCGTCACCAACAACGACATCTTGAGTATTGCAAAGGAAATACTGGAAATTCAACCACAAATTTTCCACGAGGCTACTGAACCGGTAATCACTAGTATATCTGAACCTTTTCCCTTTACATCGATTTGACACCCATCGTCTTTATTATCATTGCTAGCATATTTTATCGTGCTATATGTATTTTTCTTCGTAATATGTCCACTTCTTGATTTGGAAATTCTCTATTGCTTCTTATCACAAAATTCGCAACAAACTGTTTCCATTGAACCTCATTACTTTTTCGAACTCTTAACCCTTGCTTAGGAACTCGTGTTCCATTCTTGGTTATACCCTCTCTAGTAACCTCTTTTGCTAGCAGTTACAGTTATTTTCTTATGTTGAACCATCTACTCATTTCATCACCTTTTCTTCAGTTGATGATGGCACACATATAAATGATAAGCTTTCTTCAATGGACCATGATACTGGTCAATGTCCTTGGCTAAAGTCTGTTGGATCGACCTAGCTAGACTGGGCATAAGTGATCCTGGCTTAGTCACTTCCCTGGCCGTGTCCGCTAGACCGCAAGGACGTGAATCATGATTATGTGACGTCATCGATCTTCTTCACTATCAACCTTCCTTTATCTTGATGACCTTTCGATTGACTTTGTTAAAATCTTTTCATTGCTTGAACCCTATCTACGTTTATTTTAAGGAGGGTAGCGTTCGAGTTTTCGATCACCAGAAGTTCAAGTTCAACAACGAAGCAGATCGAAAGACGCTCAGAAGTATTTGAGGATGGTACTAGGAAATTGAGACGAGCCAAACCTGACGTGTAAGTGTAGACTGTTACGTCTTCTTCATCCTTCTTGAACTCGTGTTTCTCTTCTAGCCCCTACTTTCTATCTTGTGCCCGATTTCCCATGAGACGTATCTTTTTCCACCTACCATCTCCCTCTCTTTACTTCTTTTGTCCGCTTCCCCACCTCGAGCCCCGTTCATGCCTAACCCTACCCCACCCTACCGACGACTTTCGGTGCCCCTCTTTTTCTTTAAAAGACCCCATTCTTCCTCACCAAGCCACCCATAGTTTCCCCTACGCCGTATCGACTTCCACTCCTCCTCCCGGCCTCTTCCCCAAGCGAACCCGACCCATCTCGCCTCAAGCTCCTCCGACCTCACCCAAAGTTCCACCACCCCACCTTACTCCGGTGACACCCGCTACGTCAAGCAGTCACAGCCACCATAAATCGACAACCACTGATGGCCCTCCGACGATATGTTTTGGGATTTTTGGCCTTGGCGACGACCCTCTCCAGCACCCTCGCTGTTGCCGTATGGCTGAGATCTTGGGAAGTCGTGATCCTAGGATTTCTCTTGAGCTCTCTGCCCTGGGTCTCACCCAGATTGATGTCTCGTTTAGGCTTCCTCTTGCGACTACTCCTTTTGGTGTGCTGGAAAGCGTGTTTTTGGTTGTTCATTTGTTGGGTGATGTTGGGTGTTGCGAATGTCAAGTGTTGGTCTACGGAAGGAGTGATGGCGATGATTATTGGCATGATATTGGCCTTGGGAGTTGAAGTTGGATGTAAGCCTTGTGCTTGGCTCTGGATGAGAGCTTGGATCTTGCCTTATTGTGGGATATTATGGAGATTGATGGAAGGAATACTAGAAGTGAGTACTGACTTAGAATGTTGGCCATGTACTTACCTTTGGGCGTTGATCTGGATGTTAGCATGTGGTTGGGCATTATGGAGATTGATGTTGTTAGTACCCGTGGATTAATCGACGACATCTGTGGCTAGATCCAGTTAATCACCAGTAGCACGAATAAATTTTATGATCTTCTTTTTTTATTATCTTGCTACTTGCTTATCACCTCAGGTTCCAAGTTCGAACAGAGGTTGTCAACATAATAGCCCTCATTTTCATGTGATGTTATTTTCTCATGTTAATTTTGGACTACTTGAGAAGTTAGAGTAACTTTTGTAATGCTACTGGTCTTAGGAATAATTATGGAATCTATAATGATGTTAATACTTATTAGAAATATCTCTTGTTTTCTTGATGCTATGATATCATATTATATTTCATGCTATTAACAACTTATTTTCTAAATTGTAATTTTCATCAAGTTTTCCATTTTATCATTTATTTGCTTGAGCTTCTTAATAACAGTAATTATTTTATTTTTTTTGATAAATTCCGAGGACAGAATTATTTTAAGGAGGGTAGAATGTAATGACCCGTATTCAACAATACTAATTTTCTACGTATTTTCTTAATTAAAAGTATTTTATAATGGGTTGTTAGGAGTTGAACATCAAAATAGTTTTTAAATCATTTATAAAAAATGTTTTGTAGTACTAATATAGTTATAGCCTATTTTAGAGTATACGAGTACCATCCTAGATCCCTAAATGATTTTTATAATTATTTAAACTCAATTTTAACATTTCAGTCGTAACAATTATTTTTCTAAGTAAACGTTACCAAAATGATTTCAAACTTCTACAGTGTCATTCTATGATCATTTAGAGCCTCCCACATTAATTTCGTAATTTTCCGAAGTCGGATCAGTAGAGAACCCGCAAACCCGCTTCCTAAACGTTTTGGCCCAAAACTAGTATTTCCGTAGTCCAAACTACGAAATAGACCTCGTAGTCACGATCCTCGTGACGATACGAACCCGTGGCTATATTTTCGTAATTTTTCGGAGTCGTTTAACCCAAGGGCAAAGTTGTAATTTTACAAATTGTTTTCACTAATTACCGTTTTACATTTCCCTAATTACCATGTTAATTACCTAGTTTAAATCCCTAATGTCGGCAACCTCACACGTTGTGATTTAGAGTTTTAGTCTAACCTTCTAACCCATTTGTCAAAAAGCTAAATTTGCATTCATTTCATTTGACTAAACATTAATTGCTTTTATATTAAACTAATTCCTAATTACTATATAAACCCACCCCCTTACTTCTCTTCACAAAACATCTCCCCAGGCAACAACCCCTAACCCAATCCCGTTCAACTTCCCTCTTCCTCACAAATTAATTCAAAGGCAAACTCAAAGCCCAGCTCCCGAACCCACGCAACTCTTCCCTCTCTCATCTTGTTCGAACTCCGACCCACGCTCGACCCGCCCTCTCGCCTGAGCTCCGACGTGCCCCGCCCACCGCCATCGTCGACGAGAGGCCGCTCCGCCCGAGCTCCGACCTCGCAGCGAACGCCGCCCGAGCGCCCTCGCTCCACTCCCCGGACCACCGCCGCGCCTCCGCCCCTTCTCCGACCACCGCCTTGCCGCGAGACCGCCGCTGCAGCGCCGAACGGAGATCGCCGCCGCTCTCCGAGCTGCTCCGAGCTCTCCGACGAAGGCCGCCCGCTCAGCCCTCTCTCGTTCGCTCGCTCGTTCGTCGTCGCCGGAGTCGCTCGCCCCGCCGGAGTTCCGCCCACCGCCTCGCCGAAGTCGCCCGAGCCGCCTCCGCCGGTCGTCGAGCCCCCGCCGTCCCCCTCCGCCGCTGTCGCCTCCCTCTCCCCGCATACAACGTCGACAGCAGCGTAAGTAGATCGAATGGCAAACTTGTAAATATTGCGAACTTTCGTAATATTCGATTTTTAATTAATTAATAATAGGGTTTAAGGGTTATAAATCCATAACTTGATATACAGGGGCCAGAAAAATGTGTGGATAGTCCCAGAAAATCAAAAACGTCGAAACGAATCCATTGGCGCTAGTTTCATCTCCATCAGACAAGTATATTTCTCACAGTGAATTTTTAAAGGCAAAACTTAAATAGGTTAAAATCCTTTTAAAATTCGTAACTTGCAATTTTTACATACACTGCTTTACGATAAAAATATATGTTACAGTACTTGTAAATACGATCGTTTTGACATCTTGTTTACAAAATTCCGACGTACGGTTTGCCCGGAATAAATCTTTGAAGATATGTTGTAATGCTAAATTCTTGCTTTAAAAATCCTTTTAAAATTCGTAATCTGTGATTTTTACGTACACTTATGTACGATAAAAATATATGTCGTAGTACTAGTAAATACGATCAATTTGACACCTTGTTTGAAGAATTCTGATGTACGGTTTGCTCTAAACAATTCCTTGAACATATGTTTTAAAAATTATTTCTTGCTTTTTGGCTATTTAAAATTGTTTAAAAATTGTTTAAAAATCTTGAAAAATAACTACTAGTCTTAGAAAGTATTTTAAGCTAATTTAAACTCTTTTGCTTGGTTAAAATCATATCTTACTCGTTCTTTTATTTATTTAAGTGATCCTGATGTTTTCATTTAATCGAGTCGTGAAGTTGTGAACTTTCACGAGACTGTTGTACGGACTATTGGAACACCGAGATTGAATTGACTGAATGGAAGATGGAATTTCAACAATATTGAATGGAAGATGGAACTTCAACAATATTGAATGGAAGATGGAACTTTAATAATATAGAATGGAAGATGGAATTTCAATAATAGACAGTTAGTACACATTCTTTTGACCCGACACTAGACTTGACCTGGGATTGGGGTAGTCTATGATCACAAGTGTTACAGAATGACTGGATGCGCCATACTAAATTACCTCCAACACATTACGGGGGTTAGAACCTTGGCCGTTGCCATATCGGAACGGTGGGTAAGCCTCGGAGTTGCTCCCGTCGCAGGCTGCATGTTGGTTATCTCTAGTACTCTTGGACATGGACTTATCACTAGGATAGACTGGTTATTGATTATTATTATAACCTCTTTTCTACAGGATTGCTACAGTTTGGTTATTGAATGCTAAATTGTCACAGGTTGCTGATAGTATTGCAAATGGTTATTGAAATTGCTACAGGTTGCAAATGGTATTGCAAATGGCTATCAAATGATTAAATTGATGCAGGTTGCAAATGTTTAACTGATTTAACTGTTTAACTGATTTAACTGCTTTAACCGTTTTAACTGCTTTAAACCGATTTATCTCTTTTATTGCTTATTTGTAAATTAAAATTATTGCTTGTCTTTAACTCTTTTAAAGTTTAAACTTATTGCTTGTCTTTAAAATTCAGCGTTGTTTAATTTAAATGTCTAATGTTTTGGTTTTGAGAATATCTTGCCGAGTAAATCTCGCTGACGGACATTTCACTTTGTTGTTTTTACGAAATGTCCGTCAGGTATCGATAGTGAGTTCTTTGAAGACACTACCACATGAATCGAGCCAGTGCTTGACGAGCACGTGGATTACCCACCCACAGAAGATTAGACAATCCCCTTCGCGACTGTTTAATTACATTTAAAATAATGTAATTGTGTACTTTGTTTGTATTGGACATACTAGGCCGAGATGTATCTTAATTATTGTACACTGTATATGTAATAATGTTGTTTGAGCTGCTTCTTAAATTTGCATGGAAGGATCTGCAATTTTTATACAGACGCTTAGTGTGTTTAAGCCAAGGAGGAAGAAAAGAAAAGTATTCCAAAAGAAAAAAAAAAGTACTCCTCTTTGTTTTAAGCACATCGCGGACCCGCTCGCGTCCTCGCTCCCGGTAGAATGGGAAGCGGGGCGTGACAAATATCTTAACCAAAATGATTTATCTTGATCACACATTATTTTGATAAATCCGATTTTCCCAATCAAACAAATCTTAATATCTATTATTCTCTAATCAAAAGATTTTAAATTAAAATAAACTTGATTCTAATGTAACATGTCCCCCATTTCTCGCAACCGCAACCTCATGTCGATCTCGGGTCCCAATGAACACTCCATGCACGCACCATCTTGGGCATATTTATTGCAACAGACTCACCTCCGACCTCTCGAAACCCCGAGAGCTCGCCGCCCCTCTCCCCTCCTTCGACTGCAGCTCGCCCCTGCCCCAGCTCTGCCCTCCGTAAGTCACCAACTCCGACAGCCCGACAGACCATGGCACCCCTCCCCACCTTCCTCCTTACTCCCCTCTTCATTGCTCCTCTTACATCTTTCCCCTGGGCCACCGTCCGTAGGCCTCCCATACCTCTGACGGCCTAGCTTCGAGCCGCCACCATGCTGCCATCATCTCTGGCGAATTTCCAGTTCGTTGCCATACCTTGCCACCTCCACCCTGCAAACAAACCCCGCACCCCTTGCCTTGAACCATAATTCCGATATCATTCCCCTCACTCACCGGTGACCATCCCTCCGACTTCCTCCGTTAGCACTTCGCCGTGCCACCAGTCAGCAACCCCGCCGTCTGCCTACAACTGATGTACATCCCCTCGCGACCTCCCCTCCCGTCGGAGCCCAGCTCTTCGCCGCTGCACCCATGCTCCAAGCCACCGACCCGCCTCCTCGCCTCCGACAACAGCTTCCCGCTCGCTGCAACTTCACTGAGCCCCGCCAAGCATCTCCCCCTCCGACCTCTTCCCAGCGCCACCTGCACGTTGCTCTGCCTCCCCTTAACTCGACGAACTCCCTCACATCTCGTCGCAAGCTCGCCGTCGCCGCCTGAGTTCCTCGTTGCCGACCAAGGTCACGCCCTTGCTTGCAGGCAAAAAGGTCGGGACATTGTTGGTGAGTGTGTTATTAATTATAGGCTGTATGTACATACACTAAATAAGTAGTATATATATACGTAAATATATAAGTTGTTATAGCGAGTCAATTATTATTATATTATTACTATCAGTAAGTACCCTTATATGTAGCTTATATTGTTAATACACGTGCAACTAGTTAGTTTATTAGTATAAGTATGTTACTATATATTAGTGTTGATTTATAAAGTGGTTTTATTGGGTTATGTTTCCTTGACTTGATATCACGAAACCATTGATGCAGATATAACCGCGCCTCACGTTGCAATCGCGTGGGCATCAAAACCGTCACAATTAGGCAAGTATTACAACCTACGAATTTTAGGATATCGAATATCCTGTTATTTTAAAAAGCATACATATAATGTTATGATTGCTTGTGGTAACTATTATTTGTGTTCTGAATTATCCACTTCAGTTAATTGTGATATTGGGCCCTTGAGCATGCATTGAACTATACAGACACTACTGGATTGCACCCTATTAATTGATAAATTTGACCGTCGTCCGGATGGGGTCGATGAGTACAGATATTGATTGATAAATTCGACCGTCGTCCAGATGGGGTCGGTGAGTACAGATATTGATTGGTTACTAGATTAGAAGATTGATTGCTGCACTATTTACTCCTGATGTTGCTATTATAGATGTGAACCTGCTAACTTGTCCTACCTTGCTTACTACACCACTTGCATAACACACTTTGCCATGTTTACTATATACACCACACCTTGCCATGTTCGCTACCTTGCGCACTACACTTGTCTGCTCACTACCTTGTACACTACACATTGCATGCTTATTACTTGGTACACGACACCTTGCTATACTCGCACGTTTTCTTACGTTACTCATGCTTTATCTTATTGTAATTATATTGTGCCACTCATCTTCAAAGCTTTGTAAACTGTATTATTATCTTGTCGAGGGTTCATTTTCTAACATTCTAACTTGCCGAGCGACCCTCACTGACGTATATTTCCCCGTTGTTTATCTTGTGAAATATACGTCATGGTCTGAGACAGATTTTGCAGAGGAGCATACCCTGAGGCTGAGCTAGTAGACCAGGAGTACCAAGACACCGAGATCCTCTGCTGGAGAATGATGTACTTTTGCAGCGCTGCAACAAATTAATATCTATGTTGTTTTCCATTCAAAGTACTTCTTTTGTGTAACTGTTGTAATGGCAAAGCTAGGCCTTAATTGTATACTTGTAATCTGGATTGGAAGTTGTAATAATGATATTTGTGTTGTTCTGATATACGCAAGCAAGAATCTGCCAGGCTTTTACACAGACGCTTATTGTTCTTAAGTCAAAGAAGGAAGAAAAAAAGTACTTCTTCTTTGCTTTAAGCACATGCAGACCCGCTCGCGTCCTCAATCCCAAGTACAATGGGAAGCAGGGTGTGACACACACTTCACAAACACATTTCACGATGACATCTTATAGAGCATATTGATCAAATCTTATTGCGGTTTGTCATCATTAAAATGGGGAGATTGTTGGATACAACGTGTAGTTAGATACAACGATCGTTGATTTCTTTTTACTGATAACAAACCTTCGTGAATATTTTTGATGTGTTTGTTAAGTGTTTTACATGTGGAAATAAACGTGAAGTAAATAGTGGCAAACGTGTGAATACTAACCAATGGTAATCTTGCAAATTATGCACAATGGAAGAGATGTAAATACGAGCAAGAGATGGGGAGATGTCAATCTTGTGATTACGAGAATTGAACTTGGTAACATGATGTTGAGGGATGAGAAGTTAAATTCAAAAAGAGATCAAAATCAAGTTCAAATCAATTTGGCTTAAGAGGATTTGACTTGGTCAAATTTGGTTGAATTTGGATTCATATTAGATTTAATATGGAGACAAAAAGAGTTCTACTTTGACCAAGTTCATTATACTAAGGAGATGGGATGAGAACAAATCAATTCACATCAATAATGGATGATCATTGGGTCAACAATTTGGAGTTTCATATCAACTCAAATATTCAATCCAAAGGAGTTCAAACTGAAGTACAACTCTTGACTCAATTTCTATATAAGACTCACCAAGAGGGGGAGCACAATTTGAGAGAGAGGGACCGGCCAGAAGAAAGAGAGAAAACCCCTAGTTTTACATCTCCCTTGCCGCAATTTTTTGTTTTTTTCCATCCAAGAAAAAAGGAGAACCTTGAACAGTAGATCATCTTATCGCCTTTCACAAACAACTCCATGGCCAAGCATCGAAGTCTTAAGAACATCAAGCCCTCATCATCTTAAAGAGACTTAATAAACTTGCCACAATCATCAAAGTCTTAAGAGCTCAAATCACATTACTGCAAGCTCATCTCACAGCCAATCTTCAACATGCCATAACCTTAGTCTGTCTCCAACCAAAAAGATCGATGTTGCAAGCATCTCAAGCAAAAAATAAAGAGAGGGCCGACCATAATTAAAAACTAGGTTCTACAAGCCAAACTTCCTCTTGCCTCGCGGACTTACCTTTCATCTCCAAACCTAGAAGCCAAAAATCCAAGGTCATCCTCAATTGCCATAAGCTTCTTTGACCTCCAAGCATCAAGGCAAGCACTCGGCCAAGTAACCATCTGCAAGCTCCAGCTTCAAGCACAAGCCCGTGACAATCTTCAAGCAACCCTCGGCAAGAACAAGCTCCAAGCAACATCTCCATAGCCACAGGTTTTTGAATCTTCAAGCAAGCATCTCCTCAACTCATGGGTTCTACAAGCATCATCCTGAGTATTAGGCCGTAGCATCCCATCTTTGCCGTGCATCCTTGACATCCGTAAGCAACGGGCGTGGGTCTTCTTCACACAGGCACACATCCTTCTCCATACGGTCGTGATCTGTTTGCATCCTTGAAGAACGTCCTCTGCTGCCATGGTTGTACTCTGCTTCAAACTGCCAAGACATCTTCTTTCTACAGAGTCCTCTCCTTGCTGCAGTTGTAAAGATCCTTAGGCTACCGTGAACCTTTCTTAGCTGCCATGACGAGCTACGACACCTACGAGCGCATCTCGCTGCCAAGACATATCAAAGACCAAGGAATTACTTCATCTACAAGGCTGCGGCATCAACCATTTTTTCTCCACTTTAATGCTCACAGTTTTAAATCTTAATACTCAGAGTTGGTTTAAAAACTTTAATGCTCCACTCAATTGTTTTGCAGGTAATTAGTTAAAGAGGGCAGCAATAGAAGTTGGGTATTGCACACTTAATGAAATTTTGTTAATTGAAAGGAGTGTTGGTGTCGTGAGACCCTTGACGCTACCGTGAACTTCCTTGCTGCTGAGAAGACTCATCCTGCTGCCGTGAACCCTTGCTGACGTGATCATCTTGTAGCAGCCAAGATACAAGTTGCTCCCGTGAGCCGTGAGCATCTTCAAGTCAAATCCATTGCGTATTAGGAAGATTGACGAAATTGCTTTGTGCACAGTCCTCTGCAAAGCTCAAAGAACAGAAGATTGCTATACAAACAGACCAATCTACGCTATTATCTTTGGAGGATCATAAGGTGAGATCAAGACATCAGATTGAGATACTGTTTTCGTTAGAGCGTAGGTGACGATGTGTTGATTGACAGAGACTACAAAACCATCATAAACTGAGTGCTCTAAACTATCTATCTCATTTATATTTGTGATATCATTTAGTAGATCTTTGTATTTGTTTTTATTTATTTTTTTGGGCTATTTTGGGCTCTTGACTGGTTGGGGCTAGTTAAGGGAAAGTTTTTGCTAGGATAGTAGTGTTCGACACATTGGTGAGTGAGGTACCAACTTGGTGAGCTGAGTGTTAGGACACGGGGTTTTGTGTTGCTGTGTATCTTGATACTATTATTCTAGTGATTATTTTAGTATTGGAGTAGGTCAGAGGCGACCTAACCAGGGCAAATATCGTATGCATTCTGTGACTACTGCTGCTTTATTATTTCTGCACGATATTTGCTCTGTGATTGTTTGATTGAGTAGGCCATTATTTTTGTATTCACGAATAATTTTATATGCCTATTCACCCTCCTCTAGGCTTAGATCACTATCCAACACATGACACTTCTATAGAAGGAGGGGAGTCTTAGATTTACATCAAGATTGTCGAAGGGTGGGCCAAAGCTAAAATCAGCTATCGACATGAAATTTCAAAAAGAGGTTGGACATATAACCTAATAAATGTAGATCATCTTTTGATGTTTGGAAGTCCAGATTATGTTTATGAGGAAGGTAACAAGTTGGTACCAAGGGAAAGAAATGTGTCATGATGCATGGATGATGACTAGAGTTATACACTTTGGCATCCAATTACTATTGGGTATTGGATTCATTCAATCCATGTTTCAATAATGAGTAAACATAATGCTTTCACTAATGTGTTTTATTAAGTTTTTAGGAAAGCATTGGTAATGGACAAATGCATCGACAAAGAACAAAGATCATAGGTCAATCGTAGATTGCTCAAACATTGATGACAAGCAAGATCACAAGCAAGCTTGATGTATCTATATGATGGTATGACTCCAAGGCAACAAAATGACATGAAGAAGTTGGACTCATAGCTACATCAATCAAGAGGTTAAAGACAAACCTTAAAATTGATGTAACGAATATTATTAGAGCCTTAAAGATGCCACACACATACTTATAAAACCCTAAGAAATAACTTAGAGTTAATAGGAAATTAATTAAAAACAAAGCCCCAAGGTTTCGTAGGCCAAACTGTGCATTTATATCATATTAGTCAACCAATAACATAGCTCTAGATGACTAATAGAAGTCTAGAATTAACTAGGTTTGGTCCATGAGATTAAATAACTAGAGAAGACTTGATAGTCAACTAATCAAGCATTAGTCTATTAATAGATTGATCTAGTCAACTAATATAAAATAGAGTTTAGCACTTCTCTGACTTACCTGATTAGTTAACCAGAAAAGAAATACTAGTCGACTAACTAAGGATTAGTAAAACAATGACTAAACACTAGTCGACTAAATCCTGGTAGGAAACTGGCTGTGACTTCTGGCCTATAGGTTAGTCAAGTAGGGCTATTTTATTAATAGACCAATAGCCATTAGTCGACAAATAGTTGTTCTCTCGTAAAATAATCATCTAACTGTTATACATAACAGCATTTACACATATAGCTATGTGATGGGCAATTTATGGATTTTCTCTCTTTGATTTTTAACTCTGTCTGTTGGGATTAATTCTGGGATTTTACTCATGAAAATAGATGAAAAAGAAAACGAGAAAACTATATAAACTCCCTCATTGCCCTTAGAGCTCAAGCATTTCTTTTCTCATTCTTTTGAGCTAAGATTTCTATTTTCTCCCAAGATCAAATCTCTAGAATAGATACCATATTCCCCTTAGCCACATTATATATATGAACTTCATCTTCAAGGCAGAAGGATTCTTGTACTCTTGCTCTCAAAGTAAACCTCGGTGTGAAGAGTTATGCCTTGATGATTTTAGATTTATTGAAGTTGGGTTCACAATTGACAAGGTTAGTTTGCCTAGTTGTGGGATTGTATTATTCTTCCAAGTGGTATTAACTTGGGGAGTAAATGCAGGTTACTGGATTGACCAAACTAGGATAAACGATT